>CM049926.1:22055000-22655000 GCA_027405835.1 Asclepias syriaca | reverse complement strand
CCAATCATACTGCATTTAGAAGTCTGAAAGAATGAAAAATTTTGAAAATTTTTTGGAAGGGTGTGAAAATATGGAGAAAACACGTAAAATCATGCAAAAATTTTCTCACTATAGTGTACTGTGCACTGCTACCCCACACTTAAATCTGGCACTGTCCTCAGTGTTCATGCATTTCAAAGCTACCCCACACTTATTTGAAAACAAGAAACGAAACAGAAAAGATTCTTACCCCACACTTATTCGAAGAACTATGGGTAAGCAATAACAAGGATAACAAGATATAAAAGAAACAATGCTGTTATGTCATATCAATCAATGTTGTACATAGATTCATATTTCATACAGCCCAGACATGATCACACACATAGAATGAAAATAACAAAAGGAAAAGAAAAGGAAAGAAAAACTAAGAACCCGGCTCGCCGTCATTAGGTGGACTGAAGGCTACCGGAAAGTCTACCGGAAAGTCTACCAGAAAGTGGACCTCGGAGTTTTCCACCAGGTGGGAAGTATGCTGATGAATCTCATCGATCCTGCTGGTGTTCATAGCAATTCTGTCCTCTATCAACGTCAGCCGTCTCTCGATCCTGTCCATATCTCGGCTGTATCGGGCTGAGAGTTCTGCCAATCCGTGCGACATGTGTCGTTCGAAGGCAGTGCGTGGAACAAACGTCTCGGACGGAGGTATGTGTGCTGGAACTGCTCCTGGTGCCGAGGCCTGTCCTGGCTGCTCCGTGTGGATGGAGTAGCGTCCATTTGCCTCCCTTACGACCATTCCCATGTTTCGTAGGATAGTGAGGTCCGTAGGAATGGTGGTCGGGGCGATCTGGGTCAACTCCGAGCCTTTGATGTCCAGCTCCAGGTAGTGAGCTATCCTGGTGATGAATGGCCCGAGTCTCAGACACTGTTTCCGAGTGTCCGTAGCGAAACCCCGCATGATGACCGTGATAAGTCGAGCCATCTCTACTGTGGATCCCATGTGCATGTTGGCCAAGAGGAATGTCTCCATTTGGGTGACATTCCCGGGGGCCGTCCGTCGTCCTAACAAAGTGTGTGCAATAATAGCATGCAAGTATCGAAGAGCAGGATAGATACATGTTGCTTTCGCAAAGCCATGCTGGTATGGGACACCCGTCATACAGATCTGAGCCCAAGCAGTGGAGACGTCTGCAGACGTGATGTCTCGAACTGCCGTGGTGTAGGCGGGCGTATCCAGCTCGTCTCTCTGCCAGATACCCAGGGCAATGCCGAACTCGGCCATGCTCATCGACCGATCTATTCCGCCCAAGCGGAATGTGATCCGCTCCTGATGGTACGTAAATGACGCATAGAACTCACATACCAGCTCTAGGTATGTCGGCTCAGTGACGATGAATACTCGACTGTAGGGTAGTACATCGAGCATGCGTCTGACTTCCTACTCCACCTCTAGCATCTGTACTGCGGCCCAGTCAAGTGTTCTGTCCGTCAGTATGGTGCGTCCGATGTATCCGTGACATCTCTCCTGGTATGCTGGGCTGGAGTGAAACAGCATAAAAGGATGTGCCACCGATGTGATGGTCATGGTGGATGTGATACGGGCGTGTTTGGGAGCCATTTGGGTTGAGAGCGTTTGAGAGATTTTGAGAATTTAGGCAGGAAGGAAGATTCGAATTCGAATTCTGGAGGTGAATTTGAATTCGGGAGGATGGATTTTGGTTAGGGAATGATTTTGAATTTTTGGCGGGAAATTCGAATTTTGGAGAGAAATTCAAATTCTGGAAGGAAGTTTAAAATTCAAATTTTGGAGGGAAATTTGAATTTTTGAACTTTGGGAAGTTTGCCAAAATTTGTAGAGAGAAGGTAGAGAGAATTATTTGAAAGAGATGAATTTTTGAAAGTTGATTTGAGGGGAAATGAAAAAAATGGATTATTTGTAGGAGGGGCGGCCTTCGGGATGCCCATCCCGGAGGCAGGACTCCCGTCCCGCTGGACGCCCGTCCCGGGTTGCTTCGGGATGCGTGCCAATTGCGAATTTTTTTTCTTCGTAATTCCCTGCAAACCTCAGGGTAATTCCCTGCAAATCTCAGGATACCAAAAATAATCATATTTTTTTAACAAGTCTTCATGTTTATCCAATCAAATTCAGAAGCTGTTAAAAACTCTATGCAAAAATTCCTCAACCTTTTTTGAAAATCATGTTTACCCTAATTTTATCCCAACTTGAATTCAGCAAGAATTTCAGAAAAACAAAAATTGAGTTTGTACAATTTAATTAGTGAAAAATAAACTGCATTTGCAAAACTTTTGTTTTTCATAGAAAAATAAAATGTCTGAAGAAAATTGTTGAATATAAAGGACCCGCTAAAATGTTTGAAATTAGAAAATAGGGGTCAATTATTCAGGTTTAGTTCAAACAATTTATTTGTTGAAAATAAAAGTAAAAGAATCTTCCCTTTTTCAACGACCCTTATCTCTGATCTCCTGTAACTCTGCTCGAATGTTTCACATTTCTATGCGTATGGCTCTCATCTCATCCCTTTGCCTACCCTGCTCACTTCGTAAGTCAGCCATCTCCCGGAGTAGTTGTGCACCTTGATTCTCCTGAAGACTGACCGTGGCTCTGAGTCGGTCCATGTTGGTTGTGATATTCAGACTGAGTTGGTCTAAATGACACAATCTGCTTGCAATTCCTTGATCCATCTCATAGACCCTTTGAGCCAAAGTATCTATCTGCACGGACAACATTGAATGATAACCGTTAGTACTTCCCCCGGATGAAGGGGTGTGCTCATTAGGTGTTGGGGTGTATGCAGGAGATGTTGGTGAATTCTGGGTTTGGTCAATGGGTGGTGGATTTATTGGAACTCTCTGGGCAGGAGTGTGAATTGGAGATCTTTGAGGTTCTTCTCTAGGAGGGAAGGTATCCTCAGAAGGATCTTCTTTCGTGGGACTAGGCTCACGGGCGTTCAGGAATCTTCTCACTAGGTCACTGGCATCTAGGCTTGAGTTTACTTCTACCGGTTGCGAGGGAAGAGTCCCTCGTGGTATTTCTGGTTCAGGCCTAGATCGTCCTTCTGGCTTTGTCTTCTTTGGTCCTGGAGTGTCAGGGATTTCTGTTTTCTTTGCTTGGTTAGTAGCTGCTCTTGTTCTCTTCATCTCTGAGTGCAAAGTCTGGTTAGAAATAACAAATAACAAGAATAGGAGGAAAAGGACGATAGAAAAACAAGAAAAATATTTTTAGGGATTTTAAATTTTATTTAGAAAGCAGGTAAATTTCCTCAATATGGTTTTAGAATAATTTTCTAAAATTTGATTATCCTAAGTGTCTTAATTTCAGATAATATCTAAAATTAATTAGTTATGATAATCCTATATTTTGGAAAGTGATTGTCTAACTAGTATAAGATAAGTGTTGGGTTAAGGTCTAGGTTACTACCGCTACCTATCATAAATCTCTAGAATTGTGGCCAATAATCCTAAATTTATTATGATATTTCCCCGGCAACGGCGCCAAAAATCTGATGGGCTTCCAGCCGATATGCTAAATATGTGTTATTTTACCCTATGTTGATTATGAGTAATTAAGGACAGGGATTGACTAATTGTCACATTTAGTCTCTAAGGTGTCACTTAATCAGCCAGAACCTAAGGCAGAGTACCTATCGTGTAGCTAGTCTGTTGGAAAGTATCTACGATTTTATTAAATAATTATCGTACTCCTAGGAAAGTGGTAACGGCTTAGTAGTAGCTAGCCTTTTATCCTAACTCTTATCTTATGATCAAGTTATGCAATCGTCATCAATAATCTTGATGAGAGGGTGATCCATTCTTCACTAGGTTTAAGTCTAATCAGGCCTAAAAGTGTTTATAGATAATGTTCTGATTCTATGTTATACTGTTCATATATGTTGATTGACCTATCTTCGAGTGTTTTAGATATATCTTAGCCTGGAATGCAACTATGTTCTGAGTCTAAAGGTCTACCACATCTGAGTCTCTATGCTACCGCCCCATCGTTAAGGTAAACGGCCCTACTCACGATTCGAACTAAAGTCAGCTATGAAAGCCCTATGTCACTTCGGGAATCACGCCGCTGGCTCATAACCGCCGGCATAACACTCTACTCAGCCTACCTAGACTACTCTAACAAACAGGGTGTTCTGCAGGTTATTTTATCTAGTATGACAGACACCAATACTAATTGATGCATGTTAAACTAAACAGGTTATGAATAGACCGTGGTTAGGAATTGTCTATAACCCTAATTTTAGTTTAAAAGAAACTACATTAGACATGCAGACATAATGAATATTTAAGCAAGTGGCTATTTCCGGAAAAACATAATAACTTCAACATATATAACAACTATTCATAACAATAAAAATCCAGTATCCACAATTACTATTTGGACAAACACAATAACAACATATAAGAGAGGGACAGGGGGACCGATGCCATAAAGAAATCACCCTTTACGAAGTCTCATCGATGGAGCGTACTGCTGTATATGTCATATTGCTTGACCCGACTCTGCTCGCCAGAACCTTCGGAGGACGCTTCCTCAGCCTAGTAACTGGGCTTTACCTTAATACCCATCTTAAGCCCAGCCCTGTAGATTGACTTTTCGAACGCCTAGAGCCCTCTTAGGATCTCCTAACGAAATCCCGGGTATTCTATGAATACCAGAAACGAACCTATCTATCGAACCCTAGGATCTGAGACTAATTCTTAGAAACTAAGAAAAATGAAACACAAAAAGGAAAGAACGAAAACTTATACTGAAATCTGAGTCTCCGAGTGAGTTGTGTACTCGAGAATTGTACACTGGAAACCACTAAATGACTCAGATCGAGTGGAGAAGGATGAATTCAACTGAGGAAGGCCTGGGGTATTTATAGCAGCTTTCTGGAGTGATTTTCTCTCAAAAAATCGATGTGGGACTTGACTTTCTGTTCGGGACGCCCGTCCCGGATTGGAACGCCCGTTCCGGTCTGTTGACCAGGTCAGGACGCCCGTCCTGAACCCGGACGCCCTCCCCGAAGTCCGAACTTCTGAAAAATTGCATTTTGCCCAGAAATTTGCCATTTTCTTCCACTTTTCACCTGACACTTCCAAAATCATAAAAACTGTGAAATTGAGTTAATAATGAACAATTAAGACCAATTTACCCTCAATTTCACCTTGAATCATGCCTAAAAACATGCTAAAAATGTGATATGATTTATGCATATCAACCCCGAAACATTCTTGGACAATAATACCTATGAGTTCCGGTTATAAAACTAAAGCTCCCCTTGTCAGTCATAACCGAAAGAATTTTTAGTTTACAAGATGGTTTCCTTTTACGTTTATCTGGATTGTTTTGCACCATCTCCATCACTAAGTTTTTCCTACAAATACAGACACAACCCATCAGCTTCGGCAAACACAGTTTGCAAAACATATAATCAACAAAAAACAGAATATCCTTAAACCCCCCCCACCATCCCCTCCGTAGGCACCCACGCAATTTCCGGATGTCCAATCTGGAGTCACACTCCAACCCTGAATGCCTCCACATCCGTTGCCCGGATGCTAAGCAACAGATACATATGCCCCGAATGCCTCCACATCATGCTAAGCAACTGATACATTCAGCTGGAGTCACACATCAAGGTGTCAGACTAATCCTCCCCCACATTCAATTCAAACCGATATTTCATCAACGTCTCCGCATCCTGATAATGTCTCCCGTAACCATTCGGCACATCATTACTTAAACTCTTTCTATTATTCCATGGCTGCAAAAGGTCGTTGTTGCCAAAACTATGATGCTTGACATAAAAAAATTCATTCTTCCAAGAATGGATACTGGAAGGACCTAGAATAATCGGTCGAGCACTCCGCCTAGCAATATAAAAGAACCCTCGACCCTCCAGCGTTGTACACTTTTGACTCAATAATACAACATGCGCCATAATTCCAAACTACATTCACACCCGAATGCCCTACACGCCATCAAGAAACCTACTGTAGTCCGGATAACATTCGGCATTAACTGACCCAGCTAAATCTTGTAATACCTACAAATATCCACAAACAACGGATGCAAAGGAAACCGCAACCCTGCTCGCAAGTGCGCCACGTAGGTAGTTACACAGTTTGCCGGAGGCATATGTATCCGTTGCTTAGCATCCGGGCAAATTGTCTTTTACGTTATAGGAAAATGATAATTTTCCCGAATGCCCTCCAAAACCTTGGATTCGGACACAACCGTCTTATACTGAGGAACCTGCGGGTTTTTATTTTTCTTCACACCCTTTAGCCTTGGAGTCTTTCCTCACCAGACCCACCTCCTCCTTCGGCCTCCGGTAAGCCATCCCAGCACTCACTTCCTTTTCATCTATCAACGGGAAATAAAAATCCTCCCTATCCATCCTATACCGCACACTTGCATCCCGATCCCCTGACGCACCCACAGGCCTCATCCATTCCACCAGTTCCTCAAACCCCACTGACCTTCTAGATTCACCAAACATACTCCCCCGCTCATCACCAGAATTAGTTCTGTCCGAAGAACTCATCATAGCCGTATGGTTTTTTCTTTTACTCTAACCTAACTGCCGTGTATCTCCTTCCCCAAGCCCTACCCAGAAACACGCTAATCAATAGAACAAGTACCTGAAATTTGTCGAGGAGCCATGGTTTAGCACAATGTCCAAGCACAATCACACAAAAGCAATAGCACACAAACACTGCAACATAACAACAAAAACACATCTCTTAGTCCAACCCATATCCAATACAGTTCATCACCTTATATAGAATACACACACAGCATATATTATCACACATTCGCAAAACCCCTCCCATTTCAAACCCCACAACAATACATAATATCAACACACTAACCTGCAACCTTCACAGCTGACCAGAAGTTTTTCCGTATAATCTGAACCACTCACAGATAAAATAGCAGTAACCAGATTAAAACTCACAAACCGAAATCGATGGAGATCTTTTTCAGAGGCGCGAAGAACACTCAAACGAAATTCAAAATAAACCCCCTCCCTGTTCATTTGCCCTTTTTTATTTACCAAAAACCTTTATGCTGCCGGGCCCCAAAAAACTCGCGCAGTCATATTTAATAATTTGTCCCGTCCGCACACCCTCCCACGCACACGCGACTTCCACGCGCCATCAGCCGAACCAACCACACGCGCGTCCTCTCCCATCAAGGCGTCAGAAGCATCTCGTCATCTCCCACACACACACCCAAGCCAATCATAATTACCCGAATCCTTGCCCACCAAACTGCAACCTCATCCCCAACCACATCCACATCCCATCTCCCAAGCAACTCCCTTCCCCGAATCCCCCTATTCAATACTTTACCCGAAACCCCTCCCAAATCCCATTCACAACATTTCTTTCTAACATCTCCCCGAATCTCCTTTCCATCCGTTCCCCATCCGTCTCCCTCCCACAGTCCTTTTCCATTTGTACCTATTTCCGCATCTCCCTCGCTCTCTCCCTTTCCCAATACAGCCGCACCTCACCGCCACATTCGTCCCAATCACAATCGGTCAAAAAAAATGCTTATGGTATATGTACCATACCCCATACATAAAACATATTTCCACAACACAAAATATCCCAAAAAATCCCATCATTAAATTAACGGAGAAATCTAAAATATCTAAGAAAGGCCCATAACACAAAAAGCCCACACATCATGGATAAATACCCCCCTAAGGAGAAAGAAAGGGCATCAAACACACAATCGAGAAGAGACGCACGCACGCAAAGGAAACGCCGAGATAAAGCACCAAGAGAAAAACAGCCAAAAGAAGAGAATCACCGAGGAAGAAGAAGGAAGATCTTGAAAGAGCCCAGGAAAGAAGAGGAAGAAGGAAAAGGGAATTAGAGTAATTAGGATCAGGCTACATCAGTCTACAATTTTCAGGTGTTGCTCTCAATATGTTCACTTTTAACAGATCTTAACTCGGATGATCCACTGGTTACCAGAGATAGCTCACATGTACAACGTAGACAGGTCTAATTAAAATTAAATTCAACAAATTGAGTTTAGAAATTTAAGTTTGAAATTAATTGAAATGAGAGAGAGAAAAGAGGAAGAAGAAGGAGAGAGAAAGAAGGAAGAGAGAGAAAGGAGGAAAAAGAGAGAGAGAGAGTGAGAAAAAAATTAAATTACGGGAGAGAGAGGAGAGAGAAAGAAGGAAGAGAGAGAAAAGAGGAAGAAGAAGGAGAGAGAAAAAAATTAAGGAAAAAAATTTTACATTTTATTTTGGATAAATTAGACAAAAATACCCCTGGCTAGAACAGTGCCAAACAGTGAAAAAAGGTTGACATAGGGTAAAATTGAAGACTTAACGGTTTAACTTCTGATGTTCGGTTGGGCTTGACTCCTTTACGGCTCTAATTATAAGTAAAAGTGCTACCAAGTGAATTAGGATTTCTTAATAATAAAATAGACCTTAATATTTTATTTAAAATATAAAATTCTAAATTAATAAAATAGATTTTCTATATATATATATATTAAAGTTAAGAAGGAGTTGCTCTGATGGTAAACACTCTCACTTATGACGAAAAAGCCATGAGTTCAAAACATATCTTAGAGACAAAAGTCACATAGGAATTTCAAATAATCTATACTAATTTTAATACTCTTCATTTTTTTTACAACTGATAAATATTCTCTCGTTTGATAGAAGAGGGGAATGAGTTTTGAGATTGAAGGGCCTTAGGAACAATCTTGAGGAAAATAATATGGAAAATCTTTAATTCGACAACATTAGAATCCAAATAGGCAAAGTACATATAATCGGATTGAATCTCAAACAATCAAAATATAAGCATTCATAAGATAAATTTGAGCAAAAATTCAAGTATCTCATCTCTTCATCAAAAGAAAGTGCAACAAGCCTCAACACCCTCACATGATTTCACTCAATTCTCTCGAAGTGTTTAGGATATATTTTCTCTCAAAATCAGAAATAGCTTGCTTTTAATATCTCAATTATGTAATGGGAGAAAAAGATAGGACTGACATGTTTTTGTATCTTTCTACTTTGTAATTCCTTGGTTTATTTAGTTATAATATCTCAATTATCAAAAAACATTTTTTTAAATTTTATATATAATAGATATATATTGTGAAATTATACAAAAACAATAAAATAAGCAAGATGAAAAGTAAACGAGATATGTAATGAATAGAGAGAATATTATTATAAGACTTATTGTTGGTTGTAACTACAAAAAGGCATAGGGCCCTCTATTTATAGGGGTAAATAGGGGATAAGGATAAGCACTAAGAGTGACTCTTGTCACTCGGTATTAAGTGCTAGGTGACACTTGTCACAAAAGTCATAAGTACTAGGTGATATGTGTCACCTTAGAGATAAGTATCATTAAGTACGTAATTATCCCGAGATTAAAAGGTAATAACGATTATACGATGGGCATCCACTAATTTAATGAATCTTTGGGATTCATAACACTCCCCCTTAGATGTCCATTATATAAAGAATATGACTCGTTAAAATCTTATTAGATAAAAACCTAGTGGGAAAAAACTCTAGTGAAGGAAAAAGAGTACACTATTTTTTATGTGTAGATTTCTTCCCCCGATGAGATGAATTCTCAAGATCTTTAAACCAACGCAAACCAATTTTATATCTCAATTTCTCAAAGGTTGCCGTCGGAAGAGCTTTAGTAAATATGTATGCAATATTATCACATGATCGAATTTAGAGCACATCAATTTCACCATTCTTTTGAAGTTCATGAGTAAAGAAGAATTCGCTTAAGAACACAGTTTCCAATATCTTGAATTCAATAAGAATTCACTAAGGCGATTGTACCACATGCGTCCAGATTGTTTAAGCCCATATAATGACTTCTGTAATTTTATAGAATAATTTTCACGAGGGCCTTTAGAAGCATTTGGTAATTTGAATCCTTCAGGGATTTTCATATAAATCTCATTTTTAAGGCTTAAATAAAGATAAGCTGTAACAACATCCATTAGACGCATGTTCACCTTTTCATGAACTGCCAAACTTATAAGATATCGGAGTGTAATAGCATCAATAACTGGTGAATATGTTTGATCGTAATCAATTCATGGCTTTTGCGAAAAGCCTTGTATGACGAGTTGTACATTTGTAGTTGAAATCTTTTCATCAATTGTCCCTTGGATTTCTTTTTCTATTTCATCAATATGATCTTCTGGATAATTTAATCATCTTTTCTTTCGAGAATTTTTATTTTTGGAACCTAGGGGTCAGCCACGCTTCTGGCGTGTTTTCGATTCAACAACTATAACATTTCCTTTCTTTCATTCAGGGTTTTCTATCCGTATAGGAGCATCTAGAGTCAACAAAAGAATCTGGCAGTTGATTTTCAATTTTTTACAAATGCATAATCTTTTGAACTTCAAGTTCACTCATATTTGTGCGTGGATCTAAATGATTTAAAGATATTTTCCACACAAGTTCAATCTTGTGCCATTTATTCTCTCCCCCTAATTTGGGAAACAAATTTTCATCAAAATAGAAATCAACAAATCTTGCTGTAAACACATCCTCTATCAAAGGTTCAAGATGCCTTATAATGGACGGGGAGTCATACCTAGCATATATCCCCAATCTTCTTTGCGGACCCATCTTTATCCGTTGGGGTGGTTCAATTGGAACATATACAGCACATCCAAAAATTCTCAAATAAGAAATATTTGACTCTGAACTAAAAGCTAACTGTAAGGGAGAAAACTTATGATAACTCGATGGCCTTAAATGCACAAGTGCTGCAGCATGCAAAATTGCATGTCCCCAAGCTGTTGTAGGGAGATTTGTTTTCATCAATAATGGTCTAGCAATTAATTGCAACCTTTTAATAAATGATTCGGCTAGACCATTTTGTGTGTGAACATGAGCTACATGATCTTCAACAATTATTCCAATCGACATGCAATAAGAAGCAAATGCATGCGAAGAAAATTCACCAGCATTGTCTAGACGGATTCGCTTAATAAGATAATCAGGAAACTGTGCTCTTAAGCGAATTATTTGGACAAGTAATCTCACAAACGCCAAGTTGCGAGTTGATAATAAACAAACATGCGACCATCGGGTTGATGCATCAATCAAAACCATGAAATATCGAAATTACCCACATGGTGGACTAATCGGTCCACATATATCTCCATGAATCCGTTCTAGAAATGTAGGACTTTCAGCTCCTACTTTCAATAGTGATGGTCTATAATCAATTTGCCTTTGGAACATGTAGCACATGAAGGTTTATCAGAAGTTAAAATCCTTTGATTTTTCAAAGGATGACCGTGCATTGTCTCGATAATTTTTCGCATCATAATTGATCACGGGTGACCCAAACGGTCATGCCAAACTTTAAAGGTAACGGGATTAGTAAACTTCTGGTTTACTAAATGATGCACCTCAATAGCATTTATTTTCGCATAATATAGGCTCGAGGATAGAGATGGTTATTTTTCCAACAAAAATTTATTACCGGATGTCACTTTTGTGATACCCAAATATTCATGACCATTATCCTCTATAGTCTCAACATGATATTCACTACGTCGGGTATCTTTAAAACTCAATAAATTTCTTTGAGACTTTGAGGAATATAATTCTTTATCAATAGCAATCATAGTTCCTCCCGATAATATTATATTAGCTCTTCCGGAGCCTTCAATAAGTTTTGCACTACCATTTATTGTGGTAACACTTGTTTCTCCCACATTCAAATGGGAAAAATATTTATTATATTTCAGTATGGTGTGCGTAGTTTCACTGTCAATAAGACAGACACTTTCGATGTTGTTATTCAAACCAGAAAATTGAACAACATCCATTTGTTTTATTAACAAAATATTTATAGACATAAAAATTAAACATATTATATTACAATATTTAAACAACAAAAGGTAATATTTTACATAAATATATAACACATAATATAATATTCTAATTATTTTGGACACTTCCATCTCCAATTAAGTGGTCAATTCTTTCTTCTGGATGTTCGAAAAAATCAACAACATCCAGGTGAGTCACACCAACATCAACATTTTCAAAGATCGTCATCATTTCTTTCATGAGACAAATTTTGAGAAGTAAAATTTGCCTCAGCATCTTTGCCTTTCTTTTCAATAGATGCTTGATATAAGTCAACAAGATATTTTGTCATGCGACAGACACGAGACCAATGACCTTTCATGCCACAACGATAACATTTATCTTCATAATTTTTGGGAACAGTAATTCCTTTCTCATTACTTTTTGTCCACTTCAGGTGGTCATTGACATTTTTGGCACCTAAATTATTATACGATTATAAGAGCCAAATTTATCACGACGTCCATGATCATATTTTCGATCATGACCACGGTAACAACCACGACCGCGACCACGATCTCTTCTGGGATCATAATTTTTAATAGCATTCACTTCAGGAAATGGAGTAGAGCCAGTAGGCCGAGTCTCATAATTTTTCATCAGTAGTTCATTATTCTGTTCTGCAACAAGAAGACAAAAAATCAATTCAGAGTATTTCTTAAAACCTTTCTCACGATATTGTTGTTGTAGGACAATATTCGTGGCATGAAAAGTAGAATATGTTTTCTCCAAAATATCATCATCCGTTATATCATCTGCACATAGTTTCAACTGTAAAACTATTTTAAAAATTGGGAGTTATACTCACTTACGAATTTGAAATCTAGCAACCTCAAGTGCAACCAGTCATACCGTGCTTTTGGGAGATCAACCATCTTTTGGTAGTCGAATATTTCTTTCAAATTTCCCTACAAAACAAGAATATTTTTCACGGTAAGATATTCATTTTTCAAATCCTCGTGAAGATGATGACGGAGAAATATTATAGCTTTGGCACGATCTTGTGTTGATGACACATTATTTTGCACAAAGGTGTCTGCCAGACCCATTGCAGCAAGATGCATTTTGGCTTCTAGTGTCCATGATAAGTAGTTCTTTCCGGTGACATCAAGAGCCACAAATTCGAGTTTAGTAAGATTTGTCATAATAATAGAAAACGTACCTTTTATATCTTCAAATAAACTTCAAAAAAATATTTTACCTGGTGGTAGAGACTCGTGCTAATAACATATTGTGAAATTATATAAAAACAATAAAATAAGTAATTTAATGAATCATCGGGATTCATAAAAATATATTGATTTTTTAATATTATTAAGTAAAAATAATTCTTTAAAGTAAAAAAACCGATTTGTTGCGCTGTGGAGATCGAACCACGACCACGTGGTTAAAAGCCATGCACTCTACCACTGAGCTAAGACGGCTAGATTGGAGACAAATGTTGTTGATTCCCTTTGACTTTTGAGACCCTATTACAAAATAGACGAATCGATATAAATTGTTTCCAAAAAAAACTCTAAATGTATTTATATCACTACACTATTTAAATATATTTAATAATATGCAGTATGACATAAACAATCCCCAAACTATAAATATTTGCTGAGATTGGTCCCATAATTAATTTTTTTGTCAAATTAGTGTCCGAACTATAAAACAATTGTGACATTAGTCTTTCTGTTAAAAATGAAGTTTGTACTCCCTCTCTCCATCTCCTTTTAACAAAGTTAAGTTATAAGAAAAATTGATTATATATATAAATATATATATATAGTCCATGAAATCTAAGTTATTCTTTTTCAAGTAAAAATCAAGTTTGTACTCTCTCTATATTATACACACACATTATGAGTGTATATAAACAAAGAATAATACTAATTAGTTATAAGGTAGAGAAAAAAACCTTCTTAAACTCATCATCCTACCGTGGAGGATGGGAGGAAAAAATAGAATGGATATTGTGGTCCTCACATATTCTCTCTTTGTTTTTTTAAGAAAAGAAAAAATTCTTCATCTAATCTTCTTATTGTTTACACCAATTAATTTTTTCGAAACAAAATTATTGAAAAATGGTAACAAAGAATGCACAAGGGGATAGAAAAGAAGCATGAAAATGAAGGAAGTTGTGGCGAAGGAGGAGGAAGAAGACATATAAAAAGAAGATGAGAATGATATTTTATATATATATAAATATATAATATATATATATATTATATTATCAAATATATTTAAATAATGGATGATATACATACCTTGCAATTTTTAACAAAAAGAGCAATATTATAATTTTGTATAATTCGGGGACTAATCTCACTAAATATCTATAGTATAATGACTATTTATATCACACTGCCTATTATTAAATATATTTAAATAATGTAATGACATAAATAAACTTAGAGATTTTTTACTTAGTAACAAAAATTTTTATCCGAAGGAAAAATGTCACAATTTTTCATAGTTTGGGATCTAATTCCACAAAAGAATTATTTGGGACTAATGTCACCAAACCTTTATAATTTGAGACTTATTTATACCAATTTTGCCTACACAATACTATAATTTTTTAAAATTATTTTCAAACTAAGGTATTTTTTATATTTTTTAAAATTATATTAAAAATCTATTTTATCAAATTTAATCTTTATTTTTTCAAATTGATTCAAACTCATATTAGTAAAGTTTGTATAATTAAGCTTTGTTTAATTATTTTATTGACAAAAGTAGAAATTTTTTTTTCCTTTTATTTGTAACAAATATTTAAATTTACAATCCAAATAAAATTCAGATCATGACCATATTCATCAATTATCAACTCAATTTTATTATATATATTTTTGGATATATTTCAATTTGTGATATTTTCTATATATATCTCTATAAAATAAAGAAGATAATATTATTTGAATTTAATATTTTTTCATTAGTTAGTAGGTAATAATACTGTTACACCAAATTCAAATGTAGTTATAAAATTATAGAACATAAATAAAGAAATTTACATATTGAGATATATTATTTATTATATGTCTCTCACATAATTTTACTTATCCACAAAATAGTGTTGGAGTACAACCACGAGGAGTTGGACATACACGAGTTTGACATGTTTGCCCACAAGCAGCGCAATTGTTAGACAAGAAACTGCATGAACATGTTTGTGGAGGGACAATGTGCTCTATTTCTTTTGATTCTACTTGCACCTTATCCATCCCAAATAATTGAGCTGTAAAATGGGAAAGAAGAATTTGGAAAAAAATAATTATAATTTTCTTGACATAAAAATAAATCCAAACATTAAAAATTATCAAACAACATTTTGATGCCAACATAATATAGCATCTTCAATGTCAAAATTATTAATATATATTCTTAAAATAACTCAAACATAATTTCTAAACCTATGAGCTAACTCAAAAGGAAAATATTATCTTCAAAAGAGATATAGAAAAAAAAAACAAAAAAAGAAACAGAACCTGATGAAAGGAACAAGATGGAAACCACAAAAACCAAATGCAATGAAATTTTTGTCATCATTTTTTGTGATTTGTAAATTTGGTGAGAAGTTTTTTAATATTTTGATAATGAAATAAGGCTAAGTTTGACAATATTTATAGCTGAATCAAAGGTGATAAGGATAATTACAATAGTTAGCAAATTTATCTAATATTATTATAATAAATAATTTGTGATGTAGTAAAAAAAAAACAAATATAAACAAACAAAAATTAAAAACTAAAAAGAAAACATTGGATAAAAATTAAAAAGTCGAAAATTCCATAACTCTTATCTTCAAAATATTTACACACACACATATATATAATATTTCCGTAAAATAGATTTATACAATAATAATATTTTAAGAATAATATATCAAGAAGATGTGTAATTTAATTAGTAGTAGTTCCATGCATGATAAAAGAAAAATTATTTTTTCAAAAAAAACAATTTAGAAAATTATCTAAATCTTCAATATTATTTTTTAATAAATTTTTTTAAAATTTATTCATAAAAATATTAATTCACTTCAAGCTAACATCTATAATTTTAAGCATAAAATTTCATAAATATTCAATTTAGTCTCTTTAGTACTTGTGCCCAAACAAAGCACTTTTATAATCAAAACTTGTCAGGGAAAAATGTTTATACTAATTCTTTCTTCCGTCTTTTCTGTACACTACATGATTTTTTAGTTATACAACATTTAATTATATTTCAGTTGATCGGTTCGGTTCATTCATTTATTAATTAAATTAAATTAAAATTATTTTTTAAATTCAATTAATTTTTAAATCTGTTGAAACACTATTCACAAACATAATTGAACATTCCTAAATAAATTATAAATATATATATATATATATATATATATATTCTCTATTTGTTTTTCTTTAGAAGCTAAAATAGTAAATTTAATGCGTAATTTAATTTTTGTTTTGAAATTTATAAAATATTTTTGTCTTTGTTTCGAATTCATAACTTCTTAAAGTCATAAGTGAAGCTGCTATCAATTTAGCTACACATTTTTTTACAAGACTTAATTAAATTAAATAAAATAGTTATAGAGTTAAATCCACTAATTTTTCTTTTTAATTTCATTAAAAAGAATAAAAAAACACCAAAATTATCTTAGCAATAATTCAACTTTAAAAAATTAGGATGCTTATATTCATTTAGTAAGGAGTTTAGTAAACCTTGATTTTGAATTTATCATATTATTGCAAGTTAGTCCTCACTAACCCAATAAATTCAGTTTAAATAATTAAGGTTGAATTACTTATTTTTAGTCATTACTAAATGAACATGTTCTTCCAAACCAACTAATTTATATATTTTACTTATTGTTTTGACAAGTTATGAATTTGAGACATGATAAAAACAAAAAATATTTAAATTTTTTATAAAAACAAAAATATTATGTCACTTGGAAGTGAATTTATTTTTTAAAGTTAATTTTAAAACAAATATTGGCAACTATTATTGACTTAATTAATTATCCTTATGTATATCATATTTAAATAAAAAATGGTTTCACAAAAAAATATTTAAATAAAAAATAAAAATTTAAGAAGTTTTTAAGAGGGCTTTACTAGAATTTAGTACTATTTATGGTAAAAATTTTATTTGAAAGAATTATTAAATGAATTTAAATATTTATTTTGTATGAAATGCATAAATTTTAAATTATTCACAAAATATCATGTTTTGAATTGAATTAGATATTTAAGCCTAATAATTATGTTGTATATAACCTTTTTTACATAAGAAAAAAATTATAAATATCCTAAATACAACTCTTGTTATAAATAATAGTAAAAACAATTATATTATCAAATAAAATTAAGTAAAAGATTGAAAACGAAAACCATATTTGGTTTATTTGTAAATAAATTAGCTATTTATATCTCATAATCGTGGGATTATAAATAAAATCAAATTATTTTGAAATAAGATTAAATATATTTCAATAAAGGTTATAGATTAATAATTTTATCATTAAAATGATTATATATATATATTATATATATATATATAATATATATATATATATATATATATATATATATTAAAAGAATAATTGTTGAGTTCAGTCCCAAATAAATTTATGTTTGGCAAGCTCAGTCATAAAATATTTTTTTAACTTTTAAAATCACAATTTCTTTTATTAGAGGAAAATAAGGTATTTTTTGACTATCAAACAATTTTTAAAATTAATGGTTGTATTATTTAGTTAATTAAAAAAAGGGTAAAATTGTCACTACAATAAATGAAAGTAAAAAAAAACACAAAAGAAAATCAAGTGAGGAAGGAAGAAGAAACAAGATAAAAATATTTGTGGAATTCAAAATTTTAAGTTTGTAATTCTGAAAATTAAGGATTAAAATATTATTATACATGTGAAATTAAAAAACTAAAATTATTTTGATTATGAAAGTATGAAGAAAAGAGAGAGAAAGAAAAAGAAGAAGAAGAAAAAGAAATAGTGACGAAAGAATAAATAGGAAGAGAATTTTAGGGAAATTTTAACTAGAACTTCAAATCATACAATATGAAAATCAAATTTTTTTATATATAAAGGAAGTTAAGAACAATAAACAAAAGAAGAAACAAAAAAAGAGGAATTTGGAAAAAATTGAAATGAAGATTGAATTCAAACAATATTAAAATTGAACATTATATATATATCAAGGAAGTCAAGAACAAAGAACTGGAAGAAGAAATAAGAAACAGAAATTTGCGAAAAGTTAAACTGAAGTTTCAGTTCAAACAATATGAAAATCGAATCTTCTGTATGTATATCAAGAAACTCAATTGAGTGAAAAATCATTAAAAAAAAACAACCTAGAGAAGTTAAATGCCAAATGATAGGAATGAGTAAATGGTTGAAAAAATTAATCGGAGATTTAACATCACCACCGTTATCTTCTTTTGTTTTCAAACAAAGTATTTTTAATTTTATTTCTTTCAATTGTTTAATCATAATTTTTAGAACTACAAACCTAGGGTTTTGAATTTCCTAAATTTCTCTTTTTTGTTTCTTCTTCTTTCCTCGTTTCATCTATGTTTTTTTTTCTTTTATTATAATGATATTTTTATCATTTTCTTTAATTAACTAAATAATACAACCGTTAATTTTATATATTTTTAGACGGAATCTGTCGAAAAAACTTTAATTTTCTCTAATAAAAAAGTTTGGGACTTTAAAAATTTTAAAAAATATTTTAGGATTGAGCTTGCGGATCATAAATTTGTTTGAGACTAAACTCATTAATTATTTTTTAAAAACCTTTTGAGACATTTTACATTTACTATGTTTTAAACTCATGACCTCTCAAAATCATAAATAAAGTTATTATCAATTGAGCTACATTTTAATGATTTTATATCTTAATAATTGATTTTTTATCCATGAGAATGATCTCTCAAACAAAAAGATTGATGTATCTTATTCTAATACCAATTATTTATTCATTTATTTTTAAATAAAAAATTTAAATAACAGAAAATAAAAATGTAAAGACTTACATTTTTTTGGCCAAGCGGCCTTCTTAAAGTGCGAATTTACAAGCAGAGAATTTTTAGAGAGAGAGATGTGATGAGTTGTGTATTTTTTCGGTGTGGAGAATGGTTACATAATGGCCTATTTATAGGCTCCAGACTTCCACCTTCTATTAACTACTTTTAACTTGGATTTAAAATCCGTAGTAGAAAAGCCACTATCTTCTTGCATATGTCACCGCATATGTCATCGGCCTTGCTAAGGTAAGTGCTTACATCGTCAAGCCGTCTTTGTGACTTTTATGTCCTTGTCTTCTTGAAGAAGCTTCATCTTTTCTTCTTCCCTTTATCTCTTTTGATGAGAAATTTTTGTGCCTCATCACCCTATATTGTGATGTCATGGATGATGTCATCCTCTCCATAATCAAGCAAGTCTTCGTATGGATCTTGCGAGAATGGTGCCAAATAGCGGGTTGGAGAATGCACTTGGTCAGAGGAGTTTTCCTCTGAAATTTCCATTGGGGTTCTTTTCTTGGTTGATGGGGAAGACACAATATCCTTCTCCTTCCCCCCCAAAAATTTCTTCAAATGCCTTTAAGGCTTTGTCTCCGGACATTTTTGAGAATGTCTCTTTGAACATTTCTTTTGGGTGCTGTGTAGGCACCCTTGAGGTTTGGTCAAGGTAAATAACCTTGTTCTTTGAGTAGATACTATCCTTTTCAAAGAAATCAAATTTGTTCCACCAACGAATGAAAACTCTTTGCCAAAGGAAGTATTCCTGCATAAGGAGTTTGAATTTGCCCTCTTCTTTTGAATGCGCAATGTGGTAGCCCCACCTGACAATCCAATGGAATGAATATAATAATGTGAATCGAATTAGAAGATCCAATTTGCATGTGGCTATGTTAGCTTGATGAAAGTCTTCAAATACTTCCTTAACCCTTTTGGGTAATATAATGGGATTTAATCCCCATGTATATAACCAGGTTTTAAACCATGTTGGTATATTGGTCATTTGACCTTCAAGTTGGAACATAAAGAACCAACTGTTTTTTCTATGCATTCTCATAGAGCAATGCCTTTTCCCAAGCTTCTATATAATCAAAATAATTATATGACTTAGGATTCTTTGGATGGTATTGATACATTAAGTATCTGACCTCTTAAGGTCTAATTCCACAATCACCAGAAGATAAAGCTATTTTGATGATGAATTTGCTATAAGCAGTGTGAGAGTCTATATCGCTTGTTCGACCCACTTGTTCTGTAAGAACTGAATGAGTCTCTTGCAAGATAGCCTGATAATAATAAACAGATTTATCTGTATTTGTTGATGGCAGATGCTTATTGAGAAATATATTTGCAATATGATCTGCATGCATCCCTTTAAGGGTTATATCCAGTGGATATAATTTTATCCAACTATATGGGATATATGGATATTTTCTACCTTTAAGGTCTTCTGGTAGTATTGCCAGGGAATATGCGTCGACTGAGTAAGCCACTGGATCATCGGCTAACTCATTAACCTTATAAGGTCCAGGAGCTCTTTTTGCTTCTTTTGCCGTTTCGGTAAATGTTTTCTTTCGAGGATTACTATCCTTCGATTTTCCTCTATAAGAGGTTCTTGACTTTTTATCCCTGCAAATATTCACGAGTTAAAAATTCGGCTAAAGAGTTATTCACTCCATTAACATGTTCAATGTCAAAATCAAAACATGATAATATTGCTTGCCATCTAGCAAAGATTTGTTTAGATGCTAAGTTTCGTACATCCTTTTCAAGAATGCTTTTAGCAGACTTGGCATCAGTTCTAATAAGAAATGTTTTGTTTAATAAGTCACTTTCAAATTTTGTGACACACAAAACTATAGAAAGAACTTCTTTCTTGATAGTTGAGTAGTTTTGTTGGGCTAGATTCCATAAGCCCGAAGTATATCTAACCAATTGTTCTTGGTTAGTTTGAGGATCTCTTTGTTTTAGGATTCCTCCATAACCTCTTTCAGAGGCATTCGTTTCTACTATTTTATAGTAGTCTGGATTGGCAATAGCCATACATGGAAGCTCTTTAAGCTTTCCTTTAAGGGTTTTAACTGCTTTAGTGTGCTCACTAGTCTAAGGTTTAGGATTTTTCCTTAACCTATCAAATAGTGGTTTACACTCTAATGCAAGTTCTTTATAGAAGTCTGCAATGTAATTTAGACTTCCCAAAAACCTTTGTAATTGGTTTTTATCCTGTATTTCATCAGGAAATTTATCAGCGAATATTATCGCTCTTTCGATAGGTTGTATTAAACCATTTTCTATGTAATGGCCTAAAAACCTTATTTTAAGCTGAAATAAGCTTATTTTTTTAGCAGAGACCACAAGGACTGCATGTTTTAGCTACTTCTAGAAACACCCTAAGATGTTTGAAGTGATGTTCTATGGTTTGTGAATAAACCAGTACATCATCAATATAGACAATTATAAAATATGTGTATGGATTGAATAATTCATTCATGATGTGTTGATATTCCGAAGGAGCATTTTTAACCAGAACGGCATAACATTCCATTCATAGTATCCAAAGGGCACTGTGAAAGTGGTTTTATACCGATCTTTCTCTTCAATTTGAATCTGCCAGCATCCTGACTTCATATCAAATTTAGAGAAAATTTTGGCTTTGTATAGCCAATTAAGTAAATCCCTTTTATTAGGAATTGAATACTGATGCGATTCCGGTTGACGTACTAAATAGGTGTTCTTTTACCCTATGTCGATTATGATTAATTAAGGATTGTGATTGACTAATTGTCACGTTTAGTCTTATGGTGTCACTTAATCAGCCAGAATCTAAGGCAGAGTACCTATCGTGTAGCTAGTCTATTGGAAAGTATCTACGATTTTACTAAGTTAATTATCGTACTCCCAGGGAAGTGGCAACGGCTTAGTAGTAACTAGCCTCTTATCCTAACTCTTATCTTATGATCCAGTTATGCAATCTTCATCAAATACTTTGATGAGAGGGTGATCCATTCTCCACTAGGTTCAAGTCTAATTAACCCTAGAAGTGTTTTAAAGATAAGTTCTGATTCTATGTTATACTGTTCCTATATGTTGATTGACCTATATTCGAGTGTTTTAGATATATCTTAGCCTGGAATGCAACTATGTTCTGTGTCTAAAGGTGTACCACATCTGAGTCTCTATGCTACCGCCCCCTATCATTAAGGTAAACGGCCCTACTCACGGTACGAACAAAGACAATTATGAAAGCCCTATGTCACTTTCGGGGATCACTCTGAAGGCTCGTAATCGCTGGCATAACGCTCTACTCAGCCTACCTAGACTACTCTAACAAGCCAGGTGTTCAGCATGTTATTTTATCTAGTATGGCAGACACCAATACTAATTGATGCCTGTTAAACTAAACAGGTTATGAATAGACCGTGGTTAGGAATTGTCTATAACCCTATTTTAGTTTAAAAGAAACTACATTAGACATGCAGACATAATGATTATTTAGCAGGTGGCTATTTCCGGAAAAAATAACTTCAACATAAAAACAACTATTCATAAAATCATAATCTGATATTCATAATTGATGTTTAGGACAAAGCAATAAAACATATAAGAGAGGGGTATGGGGACTGATGCCATAAAGAAATCACCCTTTACTTAGTCTCGCCTACAGAGCGTATTGCTGTATACGTCGTATTGCTCGCCCTGACTCTGCTCACCAGAACCTTCGGAGGACGCTTCCTCAGCCTAGTAGCTAGACTTTACCTTACGTCCTGGGCTTAAGCCTAGCCCTGTGGACTGACTCTTCGAACGCCTAGAGCTCTCTTAGGATCTCCTAACGAAATCCCGGGTATTCTATGAATACCAGAAACGAACCTATCTATAGAAACCTAAGATCTGAGACTATTTCTCAGAAACTAAAACAAACACTAATAAGAAAGAAAACTGAGATCCGAGTCTCTGAGTGAGTTGTGTACTGGAAAATTGTACACTAGAAACCACTTAATGACTCAGATCGAGTGGAGAGGGATGAATTCAACTGCTGGAGGCCTGGGGTATTTATAGCAGCTTCCCGGAGTGAAAATCTCTGAAAAATTCGATGTGGGACAGCTTCTGGCGGCTCGGGATGCCCGCCCTGATTCGTTGACCAGGTTCGGGACGCCCGTCCCGGACCTTTGACCGGGTCAATATTTCCAAAAATTGCGTTTTTGCCCCAGAATTTGCTGTTTTCATCTACTTTTCACCTGACACTTCCAAAATCATAAAAACCGTGAAATCAAGTAAATAGTAAACAATTAATGTCAATTTACTCTCAATTTCACATTAAAACATACATAAAAACATGCTAAAAATGTGATACGATTTTCGCGTATCAGATAACCCCACACTTAGCTTTTTGCTTGTCCTCAAGCAAAGTCTACATGGAGTTAGTGATTTTAAACCGTAGTGCAGTCACTTAAATTCCTAGTCATGTTTTTATTCCAAAAATTCTTCAGACAATTCTTAACACAGGTCTGATTGGTTAGGTTGCTATGACAAGGTCTCAAATGTCTCTAGTAGTTTGTTATGATCAGCAAAACAAATCAACAACTAGGTTGGACTTTTTCTTAGTCACAGGGTCTTCCTGATGTGTAGTGTGTACTAGTCTAGACCAGATAGTCAACACAATGAACTCTTATCTTAACTGCTACCAGATAATACTTCGACCTATCGCTAGACATACTGACAACAGATAACTTTCTGAGTTCTGAGCTTTGGTGATCAGATTTTTAATGTTTTAGCACTTAGTTATTTTCTTTATAGATTCAGGGTATTTCGAGTTTGCTTAGAACACGTCAACTTCAACTACCCATGTAGCGAGTCCCACTCCGATGACTCCCAGATCTACACGACCTTAGGGCATCAGGCTTTAAGTTCCCCGAAGGAGTGGTGCTCGAGTAGCGAAGGCCGCTGGCAAACTACCCTATTGTAATTAACTTCCTTAAGTTCTTTCACTTTTAGCTCAGAGTCTCATCTAGTCATTCTAACTGCCAATATATCCACAACTGGTCTAATTTTATCTAGTTAAGTCTCGAATAGGCAATTGGTTGAGGTCTCTAATCCAGACAAGGTTGTGCTCAGTTATCAGGAATTCCCTATTCCTAATCAATTAGTCCAAGATAGCTATCAACTATCTCCTACTAACCATACATACTACCTACATATCATAGACATAAGCAATTGTTTAACCAAGCATACTGCATTTAGAAGTCTGAAAGACGGAAAAATTTTGAAAATTTTGGAAGGGTGTGAAAATACGGGAAAACAAGCAAAAGCATGCGAAAATTTTTTTCAAACTGCTACAGTGCACCGTGCACTGCTACTCCACACTTAAGTTTGGCACTGTCCTAAGTGTTCATGCATAGCTAATTACCCCACACTTATTTGAAAACAAGAAATACAACACAATTAAAAGATCCTTACCCCACACTTATTTAACTAACTACGGGTAAGAAGGAACATAGAAATAACAAAACAAGAAATATAATGAAAGAGATACTCCCTTAGTCTGTGAAGTCCACAATCTGCTCGGACGAGTCAAACGGCTCTCTGTAAATCTTTAGGCGTTGTCCGTTTACTTTTTGAACAATACCGTCAGAATCCATGATGTCACATGCTCCGAAAGGTGATACTTCCTTGATTGTGAACGGTCCTGACCAATAGCTACGTAGCTTTCCTGGGAAAAATTTTAAACGTGAGTTGTACAACAATACCTTATCACCTGGTTCAAAATTTTTCTGGGCTCTGAGTCGTCTGTCATGCCGGAGTTTACTTGTCATTTTGAACTGATGTGAGTTCTCATATGCTTTGAGCCTCCACTCATCCAATTCGTTGAGCTGTAAAATCCGGTGTTCCTTAGTCAATTATCGTCGAGATTGCATTTTCGTACTGCCCAGTAAGCTATGTCAAGTTCAACCGGAAGGTGGCATGCTTTTCCGTAGACTAGTCGATAGGGTGAGAACCCCGTAGTGGTCTTGTATGCTGTACGGAAGGCCCATAATGCATCCTCCAGTTTATTGGACCAATCCTTACGGTTAACACCCACGGTCTTTTCTAGGATTCTCTTTATTCCCCTATTGGTTACCTCAGCCTGCCCGTTGGTTTGAGGATGGTAGGCTGTGGAAATGCGATGCTGAATTCCGTAATGCTGGAGTACTTTCTGCAATTGAGAGTTGCAGAAGTGCGTACCTCGATCACTGATTAGGGCTTTTGGACATCCAAACCTGGCGAAAATCTGCTTAAGGAATCTGCATACGGCTCGAGCATCATTAGTAGGTAGGGCCTGTGCCTCAGGCCATTTTGAAAAATATTCTACAGCTACTAAGATGTACTTCATACCAAAAGAGGAAGGAAACGGACCCATGAAATCTATACCCCATATGTCAAATATTTCTACACTTTGAATTACTGTTGGGGTAGATTATCTCGAGAAGATATGGTTCCCGCTTTCTGACAGGCATCGCACGATCCTGTAAATGCTGCGGCGTCTTTGAATATGGTGGGCCAGTAAAAGCCTGCTTCTAATACTTTTCGGGCGTATTGGTTGCAGCTAAGTGACCGCCTGTTGGTCCGCAGTGACAGTGTTCCAGAATTTGGAAACCTTCTTCTTGAGATACACATCTTCTGATCATCTGATCTGCACATATTTTAAATAGAAAAGGATCTTCCCAATAGTAATATTTCAGGTCAGCAAAGAATTTTCTTCTTTGTTGAGCAGTGATATCACTAGGGAGAGTCCGGGCTGCCAAGTAATTTGCTATATCTGCAAACCAAGGGGGTGAGAAACTAGCAAATAATGCACATAGATTCTCATCCGGAAATTTATCAGATATGATTGTTCATCAATGGCTTCTAGGGTCGGATTTTCTAACCTAGACAAATGGTCTGCGGCTAAGTTTTCTGCCCCTTTCTTATCCCGGATTTCTATGTCAAATTCTTGAAGCAATAAAACCCATCTAATCAATCTTGGTTTTGCGTCGGTTTTATTAAACAAGTATTTTAGTGCCGAATGATCAGTATAAACAATAGTTTTAGAGACAGATAGATAGGATCGAAACTTATCAAATGCATATACTACTGCTAATAATTCCTTTTCTGTCGTAGTGTAATTTTCCTGAGCATCAGTTAAGGTTTTACTAGCATAATATATTACATGAAACTTCTTATCATGTCTTTGTCCTAAAACTACTCCTACTGCATAGTCACTAGCATCACACATAAGCTCAAAAGGTAGACTCCAATCAGGTGATGTCATGATAGGTGCAGTAGTTAAGAGTTCCTTAAGTCTATTAAAAGCTTTTAGACATTTCTCATCAAAGACAAATGGAACATCTTTTCCGAGTAAATTGGTCAACGGCCTGGCTATTAATGAAAAATCTTTTATGAACCTACGATAAAAGCCAGCGTGTCCCAAAAAACTCCTAACGGCTCTCACATTTTTGGGAGGAGGTAGTTTTGAAATACTTCAATTTTTGCCTTATCTACTTCCATACCTAGGTGTGAGATCTTATGTCCTAAAACGATTCCCTCTTTTACCATGAAGTGGCATTTTTCCCAATTTAAAACCAGGTTAGATTTTATACAACGTTTCAACATTAACTCCAAGTTCTTTAGACAAACCTCAAATGAATTACCAAAAACAGAAAAGTCATCCATAAATACTTCCATAGATTTTCCTAACATGTCCTCAAAGATAGCAGTCATACAACGTTGAAATGTAGCAGGTGCATACACAAACCAAAAGGCATCCTTCTATATGCAAATGTTCCAAAAGGGCATGTGAATGTAGTTTTATGCTGGTCCTCAGGGGAAATAGGAATTTGAAAATAACCAGAAAACCCATCAAGAAAGCAATAAAACATGTGTCCAGATAATCTTTCTAACATTTGGTCAATAAAAGGAAGGGGAAAGTGATTTTCGTGTGGCCGTATTTAATTTTCTATAGTCTATGCATACACGATGACCAGTTACAGTTCTTGTAGGGATTAGTTCATTATGCTCATTCCTAACAACTGTTATACCGCCTTTCTTAGGTACTACCTGCACCGGGCTTACCCACTCACTATCTGAGATAGGGTAGATAAGTCCTGCATCTAACAGTTTAATGACTTCTTTCTTAACAACATCACACACATTAGGATTCAACCTCCTTTGAGGTTGCACACATGGCTTATACTCATTTTCTAGAAGAATCTTATGCGAACAAAAGCTTGGATTAATACCTGGGATATCCGCAATTTTGTAGGCAAAGGCTCTTCTATGCTTTCTGCACATGTACAGTCAGCTTCCTTTGTTCTGCAGTCAGATCAGCTGCAAGAATAATGGGAAGTTTCTTGTTGTCATCTAGGAATTCGTAGCACAGATGAGTGGGTAGTTCCTTCAGTTCCAAGTCTGGTGGATCTTCAAACGAGGTTCGCTTTCTTCATCTCATCATCACCTATCTCAGTGAAACTATCAGAAGTAATTTCATTTTCAGAAGAGCTAAGTTCAGACTCCTCTAATTCTAGGGAGTCCTCACTTAGAATTTGATAGTTTGAGCATAGGTCTGTCACGTTAATTGCAATCAAGTGTTCCATGGCATCCACAAAAACAAGTATCATCTAAATGCATGGGATACCTAAGGGTCTCATTTAGATCAAAAGTGACGTCATCATTTCCTACCCTTAACTTGATTTGACCATTACTGACGTCTATTAATGCTTTTGAGGTGGCTAGAAATGGTCGACCTAGGATCAGGGGCACTCCTCCTTCCCCATTCATGTCCATGACAACGAAATCCACAGGAAATACAAATTTTCCGACCTTTACTAAGAGGTCTTCAATTATTCCCTTGGGGATTTTGACTGTTCCTGTCTGCAAGTTGTATGCACATCCTAGTCGTTTTCAAATCATGCAATCCTAATTTATCAAATAAACTAGATGGCATAAGATTAATACTAGCTCCTAAGTCTGCTAATGCATGCATGTTAGTAATATTTCCAATTGTACATGGCAAGGTAAAACAACCAGGATTTTGTTTAGACGGTAGTTTATTCAACAGAACCGCCGAACATTCTTCATTAAGAACCACCTTGTCCATGTCAAATTTTCTTTTATTACTAACAACTTCTTTTAAAAACTTAGCATACTTTGGCATTTCAGAAATAACATCAAGTAAAGGTAAATTAACATGAATCTGACTAAAATTCCTAAGAAACTTTTCAAATTGCTCCTTATCTTTATTGTGCATAAGTCTGGCAGGGTAAGGTACTTTTGGCCGGTACTCAGGAATAAACTCCGTCTTCCCTTTCCTTGCTACTTCGATTTCGACCTCCGTCGGCGTTGGGTCCTTGGAGCCTTCTTCTGGTTCCTGCACAAGAATAGGAGGGTCAGATGGTTTGGGTGGAGATGGAGATAGAATTTTACCAGATCTTAGAGTGATGGTCTTGCATTCAGTTTGAGGGTTGGTCTCAGTGTTGCTTGGTAGCGTTCCCTGGGACCTGTGAGAGAAATGGGTGGAGTGAGTTGACCCATCTGCCTCTCTAAAGTTTGTATAGCAGCTTGTGTGTTTCTGATTGTTTGCTCGGTTGCTTCTGTCTATTCTCGTTCTGCTGGATTCTTTCTGCGTGAGCTTCCTGAATCTTTCTGTTGGACTCTATCATTTCCTTGTTGGAGTCGGAAATGCTCTTCAGCATGTCTCTAAATTCTTGCATGGGATCAGCTGGAACGATTGTAGTTCCTTGGTGCAGGCAGAGCAACTTGCTGTTCTGCGGATATGGCAGCTGCTGAGGTACTCTTTTCTGGAAGTTAGTAGCCCGGGATTTTCTCCAGCTAAATCCCGGATGGTTCTTCCAAGTGGGATTGTAGGTTTCCTATAGGAGCAGAATTTACTGCGTCCACTTGTTCCATCTCTTCTGGGACAGTTAATATCCCATTACCATAACAATCCCCACTGAAATGTGGTCCTTGGCAAAACTCGCAGACTTGGTATACTGACTGAATGCTTTTCCCTTGTTGGAAAGCTTCAGCTGATTAGTAATGCTGGCCTTCAGTGCCTCAAATTGATCATCAGTGGAGGCAACGACGCATTTATTGGTTCGCTTAGCTCGGCCACTTGTGCGCCAATTCTTGCTGTTCCTGTAGAGTCTCTCCAGAGCGTTTCTAGCATCTACATCACTCATTCCATTGAAACCGCTCTGAGGATTGAGTCCATCGAGAATTTGCTTACCCATGTCTGACATACCCCCGTAAAATTGCTGAATCAGCAATGCCTCGGTAAGTCCATGTTGGGGGCAGAGCCTGAGTAGCTCCTTGAATCTGTCCCAAGCTTCGATCACTGTCTCATCAGCAGCTTGAGTGAAACTAGACAGAGCCCTTCGATATTCTAGGACTCTTGCTGCAGAGTAGTACTCTTCTAGGAAGGCTTTGCTTAACTCGTCCCATGAGGTGATGGAGTTAGTAGGTAGCTGGGCCAACCATCTCTTAGCTCTGTCCCTAAGTGAGTAGGGAAAAAGGTTGAGTTTGGTTATTTCTGCAGTATGATCTCCCTTGAGGCCTTCACAGAGAGAAGAGAAATCAGATAGGTGTTCCAGCGGATTCTCGGCTGCAGTTCCTCCAAACTGAACCCGATTTATAATCAGCTGGATCACATTCGGTTTCAGATCATAGCGAGGGTTCCCAGGGATTCGGATGGCAGATGAGACTGGGATAGTCTGTGGCTGGATGTAGGATTCAAGGGTAGGTCTTTCAGCAGCCATTTCTGTTCTTCGCCTATTAGCTGTGCGAATGATTCGTTCAGGATTTTCAACTGGTGTTTCAAGGTTAGCTTCTGAAGATCGAGTCATGCAACTACAGAGAAGAACACGTTTTAGCCTGAGCAAACTGGTTAGTGAGGTTACAGGGAGAGTGAAAACTAAAGAAAAACTTGGAAGAAAGAGAAAACAGAACAAAACAACTATTCACAGGGAGAAAACACAAAAGATAGGGAAAAGAGAATAACTTACCATTTAAACAAGAAAAAGTACAATTTTTTTTCGGATTTTAAGATTTTTAAAATTTTTTTTTCTTTTAATATTCTGAAAGCAATTAAATTCCCTCAATATGGTTTTAGAATGATTTTCTAAAATTTGATTATCCTAAATGTCTTAATTCCAGATAACATCTAAAATTAATTAGTTATGATAATCCTATATTTCGGAAACTGATTGTCTAATTGGTATAAGATAAGTGTAGATCTAAGGTCTAGGTTACTACCGTTACCTATCATAAGTCTCTAGAATTTTGATCAGGAATCCTAAATTCATTATGATATTTCCCCGGCAACGACGCCAAAAATCTGATGCGATTCCGATTGACGTACTAAATAGGTGTTCTTTTACCCTATGTCGATTATGATTAATTAAGGACTGTGATTGACTAATTGTCACGTTTAGTCTTATGGTGTCACTTAATCAGCCAGAATCTAAGGCAGAGTACCTATCGTGTAGCTAGTCTATTGGAAAGTATCTACGATTTTACTAAGTTAATTATCGTACTCCCAGGGAAGTGGCAACGGCTTAGTAGTAACTAGCCTCTTATCCTAACTTATCTTATGATCCAGTTATGCAATCTTCATCAAATACTTTGATGAGAGGGTGATCCATTCTCCACTAGTTCAAGTCTAATTAACCCTAGAAGTATTTAAAGATAAGTTCTGATTCTATGTTTACTGTTCCTATATGTTGATGGGCCTATATTCGAGTGTTTTAGATATATCTTAGCCTGGAATGCAACTATGTTCTGTGTCTAAAGGTGTACCACATCTGAGTCTCTATGCTACCGCCCCCTATCATTAAGGTAAACGGCCCTACTCACGGTACGAACAAAGACAGTTATGAAAGCCCTATGTCACTTTCGGGGATCACTCTGAAGGCTCTAATCGTGTGGCATAACGCTCTACTCAGCCTACCTAGACTACTCTAACAAGCCAGGTGTTCAGCATGTTATTTTATCTAGTATGGCAGACACCAATACTAATTGATGCCTGTTAAACTAAACAGGTTATGAATAGACCGTGGTAGGAATTGTCTATAACCCTTATTTTAGTTTAAAAGAAACTACATTAGACATGCAGACATAATGATTACTTAGCAAGTGGCTATTTCTGGAAAAACATAATAACTTCAATATACAAAACAACTATTCATAAAATCATAATCTGATATTCATAATTGATGTTTAGGACAAAGCAATAAAACATATAGAGAGGGGTATGGGGACTGATGCCATAAAGAAATCACCCTTTACTAGTCTCGCCTACAGAGCGTATGCTGTATACGTCGTATTGCTCGCCCTGACTCTGCACCAGAACCTTCGGGAGGACGCTCAGTAGTAGCTAGATTTACCTTACGTCCTGGGCTAAGCCTAGCCCTGTGGACTGACTCTTCGAACACCTAGAGCTCTCTTAGGATCTCCTAACGAAATCCCGGGTATTCTATGAATACCAGAAACGAACCTTATCTATAGAAACCTAAGATCTGAGACTATTCTCAGAAACTAAAACAAACACTAAAAGAAGAAAACTGAGATCTGAGTCTCTGAGTGAGTTGTGTACTGGAAAATGTACACTGGAAACCACTTAATGACTCAGATCGAGTGGAGAGGGATGAATTCAACTGTTTGAGGCCTGGGGTATTTATAGCAGCTCCCCGGAGTGAAAATCTCTGAAAAGTTCGATGTGGGACAGCTTTTGGCAGCTCGGGACGCCCGTCCTGGCGGTTTGACCGGGTCGGGACGCCCGTCCCGGACCTTTGACCGGGTCAATATTTCCAAAAATTGCGTTTTTGCCCCAGAATTTGCTGTTTTCGTCTACTTTTCACCTGACACTTCCAAAATCATAAAAACCGTGAAATCAAGTAAATAGTAAACAATTAATGTCAATTTACTCTCAATTTCACATTAAAACATACATAAAAACATGCTAAAAATGTGATACGATTTTCGCGTATCAAATACCTAATCCATTTTAATGCTTTATTAAGCGGTTTGTAATTGATCACAAGTCTAGGAGCTCCTCTTTCGAGCTCAGCTGCATGCTCAACATAGAATGCTGGACAACTCCATTGACTGTAACTTTGCCTAATAGGGCCTTTAGCTAAGAGATCATATATCTCTTTTTTACAGAGTTCTAAATGCTTTGATCCCATGGCAATGGGTCTAGCTTTTGTAGAGATGTATTTTTCGTTGAACCCTTCTTCATAAGGCAACGACACAACGAATTTGTTGCATTCCCAAAAGGCATTAGGCACTTCTGCGCATATTTGCCTTTTTACTGTTTCTTCAAAGTCTTTTATTTTTCTTTGAAGATCCAGTCTTTCTAGTCTTTCTTGGATTTGTTTAAATCTCGCTTCCTCTTTTAAAGAGTTAAGAAAGCTAGTTTTTCTTTCCTTTAAGGAATTTAATAGTTGTACATTGTACTGCTTTGGAATAGTTGTAAAAGGGAACTTTATCTCTTTACCATTCAGTAATGAGGTAATACCCTTTTCTATTATTGAAGTAATTGGGAATAACTTTTGTAAAAATTGATTTCCCAAAATTACTGCGGTTGATAAACCTTTTACCATTATAAATGGTATTGGAATACCATTGTTACACACCACTGTGTTATCAAGTTTGTACTTGATATTCAATGGTTGTTTGTTGGCCGCAGAAACTCTTTGAGTTGTCTTACTGTAATATTTTGAAGGGATTATTCCTTCTGTTATACAGTTTATATCTGTGCCAGAATCTACCATGGCTTCTGTTTCCATGTAGAATTTTTTATTGACAATCAATGTCACTTTTATAAACCATTTTTGCGATACAACTTGTTCAATATAATTGACACCGTTGATTTGGCTTATTTTTTAGGGTTTATCCTCATCATCCGATGTATCGGGTGTTTTTTATGTTGATGGCTGATAAGCTTCAACATTTTCAATTTGTTTCTTTATTTGAGAAATTTCAAATTTAATTTGATCGATTTCTCTCTTTAGCTCTTGAACCGTAGGTTCCTTTTTTTTTAGCTGTCTGCATCCTTTCAATCAACTGGTCTAAGGAGACAGTGCCTAAAAGTATTAGTTTGTTTAGAGAGCCTTGTAGGTTGCTCTCTTGGTTTTTCAACCAAACAGCTTTCTAGAGCTTTTCTTCTTTTTTTTGGATTTTCTATTTGATCAATGATATCCAGAATAATGCTCGCTTCTTGGGTTAATGTGTTTACACTTAGCCCAAGGTCTTTGATAATACATACATCGCATTCTCCATCATCACAATTGCAGAGTTCAAAATCATCTTCACTCGTGCTTTGAGATGAGCTTGTTGTTTCTTCAATAGAAGAATATTCAAGATTTTGTTTAAAATCTTCTTCAGTCTCATTTAATAGAGTTTGGCATAAAGATCTTTTTTTATATCCGTCAATGTCAAGAGATTGTATCTTCTTCTTGACTAGACATTTATTTGCATAGTGGCCTTTTTTGCCACATCTCCAACAAATAGGATCCTTTTTCAAGTTTTTCCTTTTGTTGAATTTCTTCCCTTGGTTAGGGTTTTTTTAGTGTTCTTTAAAGAAGCATTTTCTTCTTCTTTTCTTGAAGAAGTGTTTTTCTCCTTTTGAGAATTTTCTTGGCTTTTCCCTTGTGGGATATTTGATTGGTGCATAACCAATTTGGTCACAGAAGTTTCCCAAGGTTTCCTTGTGATGGAGCTTCTGTTCTTCCAGTTGTTTTTTCAATTTGACATCGTTGCAGAGATTTACTCCTTCTGATATAACTTCAGAGGCTAGATCTCCATATGTCAAATGAGAGTAGGGTATTATGCCTGAATATTTAGCTTTAAGCTTTATTCTTGCCTTTTTGCAAATAAAGCGGGCAGTCCAGCTATGAATTTTTCTTTCCAAAAGTCCATGTGACTGTCTGGTCTTTGCATGACTCTTGTGAAGAATACATCTTTGTACCACATAAAATGGCCCAAAGTTGGACATTTTAGGTTCAAGAGTTGTTCTTGAGACCTGTCCTTTTGTAAATCATTCTTTCCAATGAAATGTGAAGCTATTGTGTATATTAAGGTATTCACAATATCTTCGCAGGTTTCACCCATATTTGGATAAGTGGAAGTTGCATTAAATATCTGATTTTTTACAATTTCAGACATATTGAAATCCCACCATCCTGATAGTTGACCGTTAAATCTAGCCACAATGGCTTCGACAATTTGCCTTTGGTTATTGCCATTGGCTTGTGTTGCTTTAGCAAACATGAGCATATATTTCAAGACTGTCTTAATATTATATTCAGATAGTCCGTCAATTATCCACTCTACTAGAGATTTTCCATCAAATTGGGCAAATTTGATTTTGTCCTCAATTTGCATATCTATCGGAGTAGGTCGTGGATAGAATGGTTTTATTAGAGAAGTATTCTTTCGGAATGTCATTTTATTGACTTCCATAGAACATTCTTCTATATTTAAATTGTTCTCACTCCCTTTAATGGCGGATACAGTTTCTTTATTTTTTCCCTCTGAAATCTTCAGTTTTTAAGCCTAACCATGAGTTCTTCCACAAACTCACTGTCTGGTTTGGCTTGAAATCAGAAATTTTTTAATTCCGGTGGAGGTTTAAAGGGAATCGAATCCTCCTTGGTACCTGAAGTTGAAATTTCAGATTTTATTTTGACTGGGTCATAAGTCATATTGGATATTTTATCTTCTATTCTAGAAGTTTGTTCTCCAATAGACTGTAAGAACAAATTGGTGTAATTGTTCTGTTCAGCCAAATGATTGGAATTTAATTCCTCAAGCTTTCCTTTAAAAGGAATGGCATTTGTTATTTTCTCATTATGATAAATTTTTACCCAAGTATTTGGTGGATGGATAGACTTGAATGTTTTTCCATTTTCACATAAATACTCTTGGTATGCAACTTCGTTGAAGTTTACAAATTGTTGACTTTCAAAGTTTGGAAGTTCTCTTCCCTTTCTTTCCCATCTGGCTTTAATCCATTTGAAAAAAGTAAGTTCTTTTTGTCGATCTTCCATGTTTTGGCTTTTATACCAACGTTGTTTGGTAAGAGAGTAGTAACTTAAGAACCATTTTTTAATGGTCTGGTTACTTTTCTTGTCCCATGATTTTTGTATTGCCTTAGGGATTTCTAGGTCAATATTTTTGACTGAAATCATAATGACTTCGTAACCCATATCTGAGGCTATTGGTGAGGTGAGGTATAACCTCTGCTGCTTTCCGGTATGTCAACTTTATACATAGGTTGACTACCTGTTCTTGAGTTCTTCTTACTCTAAGAACTTCAGCGTTAGATATTTCTCTTTCAGAGATTGGTACTTCTGTGGTCGAGGACCTTGATAGGTTTGATGGTGTTCTGTTTAAGGCTAACTTAAACTTTCGATTGTTAGAGAATTTAATCTCAACATCGCTATTTGTGTGTTGTATAATCTGATCTAGTTCCCTCATTTCTTCGGGTTCTGGATCAGTTATACTTTCCAACTTCCAAACATCGGGAATCTGTAATTAGTTCCAGATAACTGTCTTTGGAACAATCAAGTTACTCTTTACATCTGTTATAAACAGAGTTGTTTCTCCCCTTTTAGCACTAAGAATTTTTGGACTAATTCTTAGACTAGGGATGATTGTATTCATTACTTTATAATGAACTTGATATACCAAAGAAACATGGCTCGTTTCTTCTGGCATGTCATATCCGTGGGTTTTGATGTTTAACACCAGTGCATCCATAACATTTTTGTCATTGATTGCCACAGAACAGTTTGGAAAACATTTAAAGTGGGTTGGGCCTTCACTTAAAGATGTTTCCACAACTCGGAATAAGGAATCATTAAACTTATTATGTCTTTTGTCTTTGACAATAATAAGTGCGGCTATGTTTAAGTCTCGCTTGGTTAGCGGTTGCAGCCTACTTGGATTAATCCAATATGTAGGTAACTGTATCTCTTTCTATGCTCTTCAATTAAATTTTTAGAGAGCTAATGGGTTTCCGACTGATATGCTAAATAGGTGTTATTTTACCCTATGTTGATTATGAGTAATTAAGGACTGAGATTGACTAATTGTCACATTTAGTCTCTATGGTATCACTTAATCAGCCAGAACCTAAGGCAGAGTACCTATCGTGTAGCTAGTCTGTTGGAAAGTATCTACGATTTTATTAAATAAATATCGTACTACCAGGGAAGTGGTAACGACTTAGTAGTAACTAGCCTTTTATCCTAACTCTTATCTTATGATCCAGTTATGCAATCTTCATCAATAACTTTGATGAGAGGGTGATCCATTCTCCACTAGGTTTAAATCTAATTAAGCCTAAAAGTGTTTTATAGATGAGATCCTGATTCTATGTTATATTGTTCCTACATGTTGATTGACCTAGCTTCGAGTATTTTAGACATGTCTTGGCCTGGATTCCAACTATGTTCTGAGTCTAAAGGTGTACCACATCTGAGTAATCTGATATACCGCCCCATCGCCAAGGTAATTGGCCCTACTCACAATTCGAACAAAAGACAGCTATGAAAGCCCTATGTCACTTAGGGGATCACGCCGCTGGCCCATAACCGTAGGTATAAACGCTCTACTCAGCCTACCTAGACTACTCTAACAAACAGGGTGTTCCGCAGGTTATTTTATCTAGTATGGCAGACACAAATACTAATTGATGCTTGTTAAACTAAACAGGTTATGAATAGACCATGGTTAGGAATTGTCTATAACCCTAATTTTAGTTTAAAAGAAACTACATTAGACAAGCATACATAATGAATATTTAAGCAGGTGGCCATTTCCGGAAAATCATAAGAACTTCAACATGTAAAACAAATATTCATAAAAATCATAATCCAGTATTCATAATTGATATTTGGACAAACACAATAACAACATATAAGAGAGGGACAGGGGGACTGATGCCATAAAGAAATCACCCTTTACTTAGTCTTGCCGATGGAGTGTACTGCTGTATATGTCGTATTGCTTGACCCGACTCTGCTCGCCAGAACCTTCAGAGCACGCTTCCTCAGCCTAGTAGCTGGACTTTACCTTAATACCCAACCCTGTGGACTGACTCTTCGAACGCCTCGAGCCCTCTTAGGATCTCCTAACGAAATCCCGGGTATTCTATGAATACCAGAAACGAACCTATTTATCGAACCCTAGGATCTGAGACTAATTCTCAGAAACTAAGAAAAACGAAACACAAAAAGGAAAGAAAGAAAACTTATACTGAAATCTGAGTCTCCGAGTGAGTTGTGTACTAGAGAATTGTACACTGGAAACCACTGAATGACTCAGACCAAGTGGAGAGGGATGAATTCAACTGAGGGAGGCCTGGGGTATTTATAGCAGCTTCCTGGAGTGATTTTTCATTAAAAATTCGATGTGGGACTTGGAATTTCTGCTCGGGATGCCCGTCCTGATTAGGGACGCCCTCCCCGAAGTCCGAACTTCTAAAAAATTGCGTTTTTGCCCCGAAATTTGTCATTTTCTTCTACTTTTCACCTGACACTTCCAAAATCATGAAAACTATGAAATTGAGTTAATAATAAACAATTAAGACCGATTTGCCCTCAATTTCACCCTAAATAATGCCTAAAAACATGCTAAAAACGTGATATGATTTATGCATATCAGATAACCCCACACATAGCTTTTTGCTTGTCCTCAAGCAAAGTCTACCTGAAGTTAGTGATATGTGCCGTCACTTAAATTCCTAGTCATGTTTTTATTCCAAAAATTATTTAGACAATTCTTAGCACAGGTCTGACTGGTCGAGTTGTGATGCGGTTTCCGACCGATATGCTAAATAGGTGTTATTTTACCCTATGTTGATTATGAATAATTAAGGACTGTGATTGACTAATTGTCACATTTAGTCTTTATGGTGTCACTTAATCAGCCAAAACCTAAGGCAGAGTACCTATCGTGTAGCTAGTCTATTGGAAAGTATCTACGATTTTATTAATTTAATTATCGTACTCCCAGGGAAGTGGCAACGGCTTAGTAGTAACTAGCCTTTTATCTTAACTCCTATCTTATAATCCAGTTATGCAATCTTCATCAAATACTTTGATGAGAGGGTAATCCATTCTCCACTAGGTTTAAGTCTAATTAATCCTAAAAGTGTTTTAAAGATGAGTTCTGATTCTATGTTATACTGTTCCTATATGTTGATTGACCTATATTCGAGTGTTTTAGATATATCTTAGCCTGGAATGCAACTATGTTCTGTGTCTAAAGGTGTACCACATCTGAGGTCTCTACGCTACCGCCCCATCGTTAAGGTAAACGGCCCTACTCACGGCCTGGACTAAAGTCAGCAATGAACGGTACCCTATGTCACTTCGGGGTCATGCTGCTAGTCGCAAAACTGCCGGCATAACTCTCTACTCAGCCTACCTAGACTACTCTAACAAACAAGGTGTTCCGTTGGTTATTTTATCTAGTATGGCAGACACCAATACTAATTGATGCCTGTTAAACTAAACAGGTTATGGATAGACCGTGGTTAGGAATTGTCTATAACCCTAGTTTTAGTTTAAAAGAGACTTACATTAGACATGCAGACATAATGAATATTTAGCAGGTGGCTATTTCCGGAAAAACATAAAAACTTCAACATATAACACAACTATTCATAAAATCGTAATCTGATATTCATAATTCATATTTAGAACAAAGCAATAACACATATAAGAGAGGGACATGGGGACCGATGCCATAAAGAAATCACCCTTTACGAAGACTCGCCTACGGAGCGTACTGCTGTATATGTCGTATTGCTCGCCCTGACTCTGCTCACCAGAACCTTCGGAGGACGCTTCCTCAGCCTAGTAGCTAGACTTTACCTTACGTCCTGGGCTTAAGCCTAGCCCTGTGGACTGACTCTTCGAACGCCTAGAGCTCTCTTAGGATCTCCTAATGAAATCCTGGGTATTCTATGAATACCAGAAACGAACCTATCTATAGAAACCTAAGATCTGAGACTATTTCTCAGAAACTAAAACAAACACTAATAAGAAAGAAAACTGAGATCCGAGTCTCTGAGTGAGTTGTGTACTGGAAAATTGTACACTGGAAACCACTTAATGACTCAGATCGAGTGGAGAGGGATGAATTCAACTGCTGGAGGCCTGGGGTATTTATAGCAGCTTCCCGGAGTGAAAATCTCTGAAAAATTCGATGTGGGATAGCTTCTGGCAGCTCGGGACGCCCGTCCTGGTCTGTTGACCAGGTCGGGACGCCCGTCCCGGTTCAGGACGCCCGTCCTGGCGGTTTTGACTGGGTCGGGACGCCCGTCCCGGACCTTTGACCGAGTCAACATTTCCAAAAATTGAGTTTTTGCCCCAAAATTTGCTGTTTTCGTCTACTTTTCACCTGACACTTCCAAAAATCATAAAAACCGTGAAATCAAGTAAATAATAAACAATTAATGTCAATTTACTCTCGATTTCACATTAAAACATACATAAAAACATGCTAAAAATGTGATACGATTTTCGCGTATCAGATAACCCCACACTTAGCTTTTTGCTTGTCCTCAAGCAAAGTCTATATGGAGTTAGTGATTCTAAACCGTAGTGCAGTCACTTAAATTCCTAGTCATGTTTTTATTCCAAAAATTCTTCAGACAATTCTTAACACAGGTCTGATTGGTTAGGTTGCTACGACAAGGTCTCAAATGCCTCTAGTAGCTTGTTATGATCAGGCAGAAAACAAATCAACAACTAGGTTGGACATTTTTCTTAGTCACAGGGTCTTCCTGATGTGTAGTGTGTGTACTAGTCTAGACCAGATAGTCAACACAATGTACTCTTGTCTTAACTACTACCAGATAATACTTCGACCTATCGCTAGACACACTGACAACAGATAACTTTTCTGAGTTCTGAGCTTTGGTGATAAGATTTTTAATGTTTTAGCACTTAGTTATTTTCTTTATGGATTCGGGGTATTTTGAGTCTGCTTAGAACACGTCAACTTCAACTACCCATGTAGCGAGTCCCACTCCGATGACTCCCAGATCTACACGACCTTAGGGCATCAGGCTTTAAGTTCCCCGAAGGAGTGGTGCTCGAGTAGTGAAGGCCGCTGGCAAACTACCCTATTGTAATTAACTTCCTTAAGTTCTTTTCACTTTTAGCTCAGAGTCTCATCTAGTCATTCTAACTGCCAATATATCCACAATTGGTCTAATTTTATCTGGTTAAGTCTCGAATAGGCAATTGGTTGAGGTCTCTAATCCAGACAAAGTTGTGCTCAGTTATCAGGAATTCCCTATTCCTAATCAATTAGTCCAAGATAGCTATCAATTATCTCCTACTAACCATAACATACTACCTACATATCATAGACATAAGCAATTGTTTAACCAAGCATACTGCATTTAGAAGTCTGAAAGACGGAAAAAAAAAATTTGAAATTTTTTTTTGGAAGGGTGTGAAAGTACGGGGAAAACAAGCAAAATCATGCAAAAATTTGTCAATTGCTACAGTGCACCGTGCACTGCTACCCCACACTTAAGTCGGACACGGTCCTCAGTGTTCATGCATAGCTAAACTACCCCACACTTATTTGAAAACAAGAAACAAAAAACGAAATAGAAAACTCTTACCCCACACTTATTTGACTAACTAAGGGTAAGAGAGAAAATAAAACAACCAAAGAAAAAACAAAACAGGACACCAAACAAAGAAAATAAAAGTAAAGGAACATGAGGATTAGAAAAACTCCCTTCATGTCGCGAGCAGAAGGGTCTTCTCTGTTCTGTCAATTGGCTCTTCACCTTAGCCATGTGCTAGTGCTGAGGCGCTCTTGACTCTGTAAGCTCTAGATATTGGAACGGATGACGTCACCTCCAATCCTTCATTGTCGAGTTCCAGGTAGTGGCCTATTCATTTGATGAATGGCTCGAGCCCCACGGACTGCTTGTAAAATTTCTCACAATCATAGCAACGTGTCCAGGAGGAACGTGTCTAGGAATGAGATTTCTTGGGATTTGTGTGCCTTCCTGCCAATGTTAGTAAAGGTATTGCATGCAAGTCTCGACTGGAAGAAAAGATACCTGAAGTTTTGGCGAAGCTGTGGTGGTAGGGGGCTCCAATTGTGTAGATCTGGGCCTAAGTATTTTGAGACTTCCTCGGGGAAGTTTCTCACAGCTGATTGGTATGCAGGGAATGCAAGCTCCTCCATTGCTATGCTCCCGACACAATGCCAAATTCCTCTATATCTGTCGTCCGTTCGTTACCTCTTGGTAGATCACTTGCTTGCACTGGTCTGGCTTTAATTGTTGCCAGTATCTCATCTATTGATTCTGCGAGTGTGGGTTTTACTGTGGTGGTGTCTTCTGAAAGTTTCCAGCTTCCGAATTACTCCTCAGCTAAATCCCGTATGATTCCTCCAGCTGGGATTGTATGCATTTCCCATTGGAGCAGCATTCTGCAGTAACCTGCTCCAACCACTTTTGGAATGGTTCGTATTTCATTCCCATAGCAATCCCTGCTAGAGTGTGGTACTTAGAAGACTTCACAGATTTGATACACATGCTGAACAATTCTTCCTAAGACATCGGCACTCTGAATCTAGAAAACAACTAGAATCTGCACATGACTCTAACATCATTAGTAGGTAATGCCTGTGGTTCAGGCTATTTTTGAAAAGTGTTCCACAACTACTATGATGTTATTATTTTCAAAGGAAGAAAGGAAAAGGATTCGAAATACCCCTGATATCAACGGTTGCAACATTCTATGTACGTCGCTGGGGTAGATGATCTCTGGAAGATGTGTTACCTGTTATTTGGAAAGCATCGCATTACTGTATCAGAGATACAAAAGTCCTTGAATATGGTGGGTCAACAAGATCCTGCTTTCAACACTTTCCGGGCAGTGTTGATAGTAGTCAATTGGTCTCCCGTAGATTCTTTAGGGCAATGCTCCAAACTCTTGTGGCCTTCGTCTTCTGAGACACATCTTCTGATCAACTGATCTGCAAAAATTTGAAATAGAAGAGAAACTGCCCAATAGTAATATTTCAAATCAGCAAAGAATCTCTTCTTTTGCTGATAAGTCATATCACTTGGAACTTATTCAGTGACTAGATAATTTGAAATAAACCACAGATGAGAATTATTATACATAGCAAACAATGCAAATAAGTTTTCATCCAAAAATTTATCAGTATTACACTAGCCTCTAACTCGGGGTTTTCTAATCTAGACAAATGGTTTGCTTTCTAGATTTTCAACCCTTTTTCTTATCCCTTCTTTCTATATCAAATTCAATAGAACTTAACTAATCAATCTTGGTTCATCATTAGTTTTATTGAACGCAGATATCTCAGAGTGATCAGTGTAACCTATTGTTTTAGACAAGACTAGATAAGATCGGAATTTATCATGCATGAACTTTCTTATCATCAAACAATTCATACTACATCATTACATCACATATTAATTCAAAAAGCAGATTTCAATCAGGTGATGCCATAATGGTGCAGTAATTCCTTTCGGTTTAAAAGTTCTCATGCAATCATCAGCAAAACAAAAGGAACATCCTTTTTTTTTCAATAGAACATTCAAAGGTCTGGCTATTAAGGAAAACTATTTCATAACTCATCCTAATAAGGCCGGCATGACTCTAAGAAAATTCTAAAATAGAGTTCTTCCCGATAAAAATCTAAGCCAACATTTTACAACTCAGAAGAAAATATATTTTATCCTCATTTCCATTTTATTTCTTCGAAATTAAATAAAGGAAGAAAAACACGAAAAAGAGCAACTAAGAAAACAACTAGAAAAACAAGAGATAGGGAAAAGGAACAACTCACCGTTGAGCAAGAAAGATACATTCTTTTTGGGATTTTAAATTTTTGACATTTTTTTTTTCTTTTTATGTTGAAAGCAGGTAAATTTCCTTAATATGGTTTTAGAATAATTTTCTAAAATTTGATTATCCTAAGTGTCTTAATTCCAGATAACATCTAAAATTAATTAGTTATGATAATCCTATATTTCGGAAACTGATTGTCTAACTAGCATAAAACAAGTGTTAGGTCTAAGGTCTAGGTTACTACCGTTACCTATCATAAGTATCTAGAATTTTGATTAGTGTCTAGAATTTTGATCAGGAGTCCTAAATTCATTATGATATTTCCCCGGCAACGGCGCCAAAAATCTGATGGGTTTCCAGCAGATATGCTAAATAGGTGTTATTTTACCCTATGTTGATTATGAATAATTAAGGACTGTGATTGACTAATTGTCACATTTAGTCTTTATGGTGTCACTTAATCAGCCAGAACCTAAGGCAGAGTACCTATCGTGTAGCTAGTCTATTGGAAAGTATCTACGATTTTATTAATTTAATTATCGTACTCCCAGGGAAGTGGCAACGGCTTAGTAGTAACTAGCCTTTTATCCTAACTCCTATCTTATAATCCAGTTATGCAATCTTCATCAAATACTTTGATGAGAGGGTGATCCATTCTCCACTAGGTTTAAGTCTAATTAATCCTAAAAGTGTTTTAAAGATGAGTTCTGATTCTATGTTATACTGTTCCTATATGTTGATTGACCTATATTCGAGTGTTTTAGATATATCTTAGCCTGGAATGCAACTATGTTTTGTGTCTAAAGGTGTACCACATCTGAGGTCTCTACGCTACCGCCCCATCGTTAAGGTAAACGGCCCTACTCACGGCCCGGACTAAAGTTAGCAATGAACGGTACCCTATGTCACTTCGGGGTCATGCTGCTCGTCGCAAAACCGCCGGCATAACTCTCTACTCAGCCTACCTAGACTACTCTAACAAACAAGGTGTTCCGTTGGTTATTTTATCTAGTATGGCAGACACCAATACTAATTGATGCCTGTTAAACTAAACAGGTTATGGATAGACCGTGGTTAGGAATTGTCTATAACCCTAGTTTTAGTTTAAAAGAGACTTACATTAGACATGCAGACATAATGAATATTTAGCAGGTGGCTATTTCCGGAAAAACATAAAAACTTCAACATATAACACAACTATTCATAAAATCGTAATCTGATATTCATAATTCTTATTTAGAACAAAGCAATAACACATATAAGAGAGGGACATGGGGACCGATGCCATAAAGAAATCACCCTGTACGAAGTCTCGCCTACGGAGCGTACTGTTGTATATGTCGTATTGCTCGCCCTGACTCTGCTCACCAGAACCTTCGGAGGACGCTTCCTTAGCCTAGTAGCTAGACTTTACCTTACGTCCTGGGCTTAAGCCTAGCCCTGTGGACTGACTCTTCGAACGCCTAGAGCTCTCTTAGGATCTCCTAACAAAATCCCGGGTATTCTATGAATACCAGAAACGAACCTATCTATAGAAACCTAAGATCTGAGACTATTTCTCAAAAACTAAAACAAACACTAATAAGAAAGAAAACTGAGATCCGAGTCTCTGAGTGAGTTGTGTACTGGAAAATTGTACACTGGAAACCACTTAATGACTCAGATCGAGTGGAGAGGGATGAATTCAACTGCTGGAGGCCTGGGGTATTTATAGCAGCTTCCCGGAGTGAAAATCTCTGAAAAATTTGATGTGGGACAGCTTCTGGCGGCTCGGGACGCCCGTCCTGGATTGGGACGCCCGTCCTGGTCTGTTGACCAGGTCAGGACGCCCGTCCCGGTTCAGGACGCCCGTCCTGGCAGTTTGACTGGGTCGGGACGCCCGTCCCGGACCTTTGACCGAGTCAACATTTCCAAAAATTGCGTTTTTGCCCCAAAATTTGCTGTTTTCGTCTACTTTTCACCTGACACTTCCAAAATCATAAAAACCGTGAAATCAAGTAAATAATAAACAATTAATGTCAATTTACTCTCGATTTCACATTAAAACATACATAAAAACATGCTAAAAATGTGATACGATTTTCGCGTATCAGGTTGCTATGACAAGGTCTCAAATGTCTCTAGTAGATTGTTATGATCAAGTAGAAAACAACTTAACAACTAGGTTGAACTATTTTCTTAGTCACAGGGTCTTCCTGATGTGTAGTGTGTGTACTAGTCTAGACCAGATAGTCAACACAATATACTCTTGTCTTAACTACTACCAGATAATATTTCGACCCGTCGCTAGACATACTGACAACAAACAACCTTCTGAGTTCTTAGCCTTGGTGATCAGATTTTTAATGATTTAGCACTTATTGATTTTTTTTTTATAGATTCAGGGTATTTTGAGTCTGCTTAGAACACGTCAACTTCAACTACCCATATAGCGAGTCCCACTCCGATAACTCCTAGACCTACACGACCTTAGGGCATCAGACTTTAAGTTCCCCGAAGGAGTGGTGCTCGAGTAGCGAAGGCCGCTGGCAAACTACCCTTATTTGATTAACTTTCGTTTGTTTCTTTTCACTTTTAGCTCAGAGTCTCATCTAGTCATTCTAATTGTCAATACATCCACAACTGGTCTAATTTTATCTAGTTAAGTTTTGAAAAGGTAATTGGCTGAAGTCTCTAATCCAGACTAAGTTGTGCTCAATTATCAGGAATCCCCTATTCCTAATCAATAAGTTCAAAATAGTCATAAATCCGTCTCCTACTAACCATAACATTCTACATACATATCATAGACATCAGCAATGTTTTAACCAATCATACTGCATTTAGGCGTCTGAAAGAACGAAAATTTTGAATTTTTTTGGAAGGGTGTGAAAATATGGGGAAAACAAGCAAAATCATGCAAATATTTTCAACCACTACAGTGCACTGTGCACTACTACCCCACACTTAAGTCTGACAATGTCCTCAGTGTTCATGCATAGTTAAACTACCCCACACTTATTTGAAAACAAGAAATAAAACAAAACAAACCAAAGAATTCTTACCCCACACTTATTCAACTAATTATGGGTAAGAAGGAAAATAGAGTAATGAAACAAATAACAAATAACAAAACATGAAATAAAATGAAAGAGATACTCCCTTATTCTGTGAAGTCCAAAGTCTGCCCGGACGAGTCAAAAGGCTCTCTGTAAATCTTTAGGCGTTGTCCGTTCACTTTTTGAATAATGCCGTCAGAATCCATGATGTCACATGCTCCGAAAGGTGACACTTCCGTGATTGTGAACGGTCCCGACCAACAGCTACACAGCTTTCCTGGGAAAGATTTTAAACGTGAGTTGTATAGCAATACCTTATCTCCTGGTTCAAAATTCTTCTGGGTTCTGAGTCGCCTGTCATGCCGGAGTTTACTTGTCATCTTGAACTGATGTGAGTTTTCATAGGCTTTGAGCCTCCACTCATCCAGTTCATTGATTTGTAGAATCCGGTGTTCCTTAGTTAAATTATCGTCGAGGTTGCATTTTTGTACCGCCCAATAAGCTCTGTGTTCAAGTTCAACCGGAAGGTGACATGCTTTTCCATAGACTAGTCGATAAGGTGAGAATCCCGTAGTGGTCTTGTATGCTGTACGGAAGGCCTATAATGCATCCCCCAGCTTATTGGCCCAATCCTTACGGTTAACACCCACAGTCTTTTCTAGGAATCTCTTTATTCCCCTATTGGTTACCTCTACCTGCCCATTAGTTTGGGGATGGTAGGCTGTGGAAACGCGATGCTGAACTCCGTATTGATGAAGCACCTTCTGCAATTGAGAGTTGCAGAAGTGTGTACCTCGATCACTGATTAGGGCCTTCGGACATCCAAATCTGGCGAAAATCTGCTTAAGGAATTTGCATATGACTCTAGCATCATTAGTAGGTAGGGCCTGTGCCTCAGGCTATTTTGAAAAATATTCCACAGCTACTATGATGTACTGCTTACCAAAAGAGGGAGAAAACAGACCCATGAAGTCTATACCCCATATGTCAAATATTTCTACACTTTGAATTACCTGTTGGGGTAGACTGTCTCGAGAAGAAATGGTTCCAGCTTTCTGATAGGCATCGCACGATCCTGTGAATGCTGCAGCATCCTTGAATATGGTAGGCCAGTAGAAGCCTGCTTCTAATACTTTTCAGGCGGTATTAGCTGCAGCTAAGTGACCGCCTGTTGGTCCGCATTGACAATGTTCCAGAATTTGGAAGCCTTCTTCTTGAGAGACACATCTCCTGATCATCTGATCTGCACATATTCGAAATAGAAAAGGATCTTCCCAATAGTAATATTTCAGGTCAGCAAAGAATTTTCTTATTTGTTGAGCAGTGATATCACTAGGGAGAGTCCGGGCTGCCAAGTAATTTGCTATATCTGCAAACCAAGGGGGTGAGAAAATAGCAAACAATACACATAGATTCTCATCCGGAAATTTATCAGATATGATTGTTTCATCAATGGCTTCTAGGGTCGGATTCTCTAGCCTGGACAGGTGGTCTGCGGCTAAGTTTTCTGCCCCTTTCTTATCCCGAAATTCTATGTCGAATTCTTGAAGCAATAAAACCCATCTAATTAATCTTGGCTTTGCGTCGGTTTTATTGAACAAGTATTTTAGTGCAGAATGATCAGTATAAACAATAGTTTTAGACAAGGCTAGATAAGATCGAAACTTATCAAATGCATATACTACTACTAATAATTCCTTCTCTGTAGTAGTGTAATTTTCCTGAGCATCAGTTAAGGTTTTACTAGCATAATATATTACCTGAAATTTCTTATCATGCCTTTGTCCTAAAACTACTCCTACTGCATAGTCACTAGCATCACACATAAGTTCAAAAGGTAGACTCCAGTCAGGTGACGTCATGACGGGTGCAGTAGTTAAAAGTTCCTTAAGTCTATTAAAAGCTTTTCGACAGTTTTCATCAAAGACGAATGGAACATCCTTGCCGAGTAAATTGGTCAACGGTCTGGCTATTAATGAGAAATCTTTAATAAACCTACGATAAAAGCCAGCGTGTCCCAAAAAACTTCTAACGGCTCTCACATTTTTGGGAGGAGGTAGTTTTGAAATGACTTCAATTTTGGCCTTATCTACTTCCATACCTAAGTGTGAGATCTTATATCCTAAAACGATTCCCTCTTTTACCATGAAGTGGCATTTTTCCCAATTTAAAACCAAGTTAGATTTTATACAACGTTTCAACATTAACTCCAAGTTCTTTAGACAAACCTCAAATGAATTACCAAAAACAGGTAAGTCATCCATAAATACTTCCATAGATTTTCCTAACATGTCTTCAAAGATAGCAGTCATACAACGTTGAAATGTAGCAGGTGCATTACACAAACCAAAAGGCATCCTTCTATATGCAAATGTTCCAAAAGGGCATGTGAAAGTAGTTTTATGCTGATCCTCAGGGGAAATAGGAATTTGAAAATAACCAGAAAATCCATCAAGAAAGCAATAAAACATGTGTCTAGATAATCTTTCTAACATTTGGTCAATAAAAGGAAGTGGGAAGTGGTCTTTTCGTGTGGTCGTATTTAGTTTTCTATAGTCTATGCATACACGATGACCAGTTACAGTTCTCGTAGGGATTAGTTCATTATGTTCATTCCTGACAACTATTATACCGCCTTTCTTAGGTACTACCTGTACCGGGCTTACCCACTCACTATCTGAGATAGGGTAGATAAGTCCTGCATCTAACAATTTGATTACTTCTTTCTTAACAACATCACACACATTAGGATTCAACCTCCTTTGAGGTTGCACACATGGCTTATACTCAGTTTCTAGAAGAATCTTATGCGAACAAAAGCTTGGATTAATACCTGGAATGTCTGCAATTTTGTAGGCAAATGCTTTTCTATACTTTCTGCACATGTCCACGGTCAGCTTCCTTTGTTCTGTAGTCAGATCAGCTGCAAGAATAGTGAGAAGTTTCTTGTTGTCATCTAGGAATTCGTAGCACAGATGAGTGGGCAGTTCCTTCAGCTCTGAGTCTGGTGGATCTTCAAATGAAGTCCGTTCTTTCTTCATCTCATCATCACCTATCTCAGTGAAACTATCAGAAGTAATTTCATTTTTAGAAGAGCTAAGTCCAGTCTCCTCTAATTCTAGGGAGTCCTTACTTAGGACTTGATAGTTTGAGCATAGGTCTGTCACGTTAATTGTAATCAAGTGTTCCATAGCATCCACACAAAAACAAGTATCATCTAAATGCATGGGATACCTAAGGGTCTCATTTAGATAAAAAGTGATGTCATCATTTCCTACCCTTAACTTGATTTGTCCATTACTGACGTCTATTAATGCTTTTGAGGTAGCTAGAAATGGTCGACTTAGGATCAGGGGCACTCCTCCTTCCCCGTTCATATCCATGACAACAAAATCCACAGGGAATACAAATTTCCCGACCTTTACTAAGAGATCTTCAATTATTCCCTTGGGGATTTTGACTGTCCTATCTGCAAGTTGTATGCACATTCTAGTCGTTTTCAAATCATGCAATCCTAATTTATCAAATAAACTAGATGGCATAAGATTGATACTAGCTCCTAAGTCTGCTAATGCATGCATGTTAGTAATATTTCCAATTGTACATGGCAAGGTAAAACAACCAGGATGTTTCTGTTTAGACGGTAGTTTATTCAACAGAACCGCCGAACATTCTTCATTAAGAACCACCTTGTCCATGTCAAATTTTCTTTTATTACTAACAACTTCTTTTAAAAACTTAGCATACTTTGGCATTTCAGAAATAACATCAAGTAAAGGCAAATTAACATGAATATGACTAAAATTCTTAAGAAAATTTTCAAATTGCTCCTTATCTTTATTGTGCATAAGTCTGGCAGGGTAAGGTACTTTTGGCCGGTACTCAAGAATAAACTCCGTCTTCCCTTTCCTTGCTACTTCGATTTCGACATCCGTCGGCGTTGGATCCTTGGAGCCTTCTTCTAGTTCCTGCACAAGAATAGGAGGGTCAGATGGTTTGGGTGGAGATGGAGATAGAATTTTACCAGATCTTAGAGTGATAGTCTTGCATTCAGTTTGAGGGTTGGTCTCAGTGTTGCTTGGTAGCGTTCCCTGGGACCTGTGAGAGAAATGGGTGGATAGCTGACCCATTTGTCTCTCTAAAGTTTGTATGGCAGCTTGTGTGTTTCTGATTGTTTGCTCGGTCTGCTTCTGTCTGTTCTCGTTCTGCTAGATTCTTTCTGCATGAGTTTCGTGGACTTTCCTGTTAGACTCTATCATTTCCTTGTTAGAGTCGGAAATGCTTTTTAGCATGTCCCAGAATTCTTGCATGGGGTCAGTTGGAACGATGTAGTTCCTCGGTGCGGGCAGAGCGACTAGTTGGTTCTGCGGATATGGCAGTTGCTGAGGTACCCTTTTCTGGAAGTTAGTAGTCCTAGAATTGTTTCTCCAACTAAATCCCGGATGGTTCTTCCAAGTGGGATTGTAGGTATTTCCTATTGGAGCAGAATTGACTGCGTCCACTTGTTCCATATCTTCTGGAATAATTAATATCCCATTACCGTAACAATCTCCACTGAAATGCGGTCCTTGGCAAAATTCGCAGACTTGATATACTGACTTAACGCTTTTCCCTTGTTGAAAGGCATTCAGCTGATGAGCAATGCTAGCATTCAGTACCTCAAATTGATCATCAGTGGAGGCAACAACTGCATTTACTGGTTGCTTCTTAGCTCGGCCACTTGTGCGCCAGTTCTTGCTATTCCTCTATAGCCTCTCCAGAGCGTTTCTAGCATCTACATCACTCATTCCATTGAAACTGCTATGGGGATTAAGTCCATCAAGAATTTACTTTCCCATATCTGTCATACCCCCGTAAAATTGCTGGATCAGCAATGCTTCGGTTAGTCCATGTTGGGGGCAGAGCCTGAGTAGTTCCTTGAATCTGTCCCAAGCTTCGATCACTGTCTCATCAGCAGCTTAAGTAAAACTGGACAAAGCCCTTCGATATTCTAGGACACTTGCTGCAGAGTAGTATTCTTCTAGGAAGGCCTTGCTTAACTCGTCCCAAGAGGTGATGGAGTTAGTAGGTAGCTGGGTCAACCATCTCTTAGCTCTATCCCTCAGTGAGTAGGGAAAGAGGTTGAGTTTAGTTACTTCTGCGGTATGATCTCCCTTGACGCCCTCGCAGAGAGAAGAGAAATCAGATAAGTGTTCCAGCGGATTCTCGGCTGCAGTTCCTCCAAACTGAACCCGATTTATAATCAGCTGGATCACATTCAGTTTAAGATCATAGCGAGGGTTCCTAGGGATTTGGATGGCGGATGATATTGGAACAGTCTGTGGCTGGATGTAGGATTCGAGGGTAGGTCTTTCAGCAGCCATCTCTGTTCTTCGCCTATTAGCTGTACGAATGAGACGTTCAGGATTCTCAACTGGTGTTTCAAGGTTAGCTTCTAAAGTTCAAGTCATGCAACTACAGAGAAGAATACGTTTTAGCCTGAGTGATATGCATAAATCATATCACATTTTTAGCATGTTTTTAGGCATGATTTAGGGTGAAATTGAGGGTAAATTAGTCTTAATGGTTCATTATTAACTCAATTTCACAGTTTTTATGATTTTGGAAGTGTCAGGTGAAAAGTGGAAGAAAATGGCAAATTTCGGGGCAAAAACGCAATTTTCCGGTTCAGGACGGGCGTCCTGACCTGGTCAACAGTTCAGGACGGGCGTCCTGACCTGGTCAACAGGTCGGGACGGGCATCCAGGACTCGGGACGGCCGTCCTGACCTGGTCAACAGACTAGGACAGGCGTCCCGAACCAAATATTCAAGTCCCACATAGAATTTTTGAGAGAAAATCACTCCAGAAAGGTTCTATAAATACCCCAGGCCTTCCTCAGTTGAAATCATCCATCTCGACTCGATCTGAGTCATTCAGTGGTTTCCAGTGTACAATTCTCGAGTACACAACTCACTCGGAGACTCAGATTTCAGTATAAGTTTTCTTTCTTTCCTTTTTGTGTTTCATTTTTTAGTTTCTAAGAAATAGTCTCAGATCCTAGGGTTCGATAGATAGGTTCGTTTCTGGTATTCATAGAATACCCGGGATTTCGTTAGGAGATCCTAAGAGGGCTCTAGGCGTTCGAAGAATCAGTCCACAGGGCTGGGCTTAAGCCCAGGACGTAAGGTAATGTCCAGCTACTAGGCTGAGGAAGCGTCCTTCGAAGGTTCTAGCAAGCAGAGTCGGGTCAAGCAATACGACATATACTGCAGTACGCTCCATCGGCGAGACTTCGTAAAGGGTGATTTCTTTATGGTATCGGTCCCCCTGTCCCTCTCTTATATGTTGTTATTGTGTTTGTCCAAATAGCAATTATGAATACTGGATTTGATTGTTATGAATAGTTGTTATATATGTTGAAGTTATTATGTTTTTCCGGAAATAGCCACCTGCTTAAATATTCATTATGTCTGCATGTCTAATGTAGTTTCTTTTGAACTAAAATTAGGGTTATAGACAATTCCTAACCACGGTCTAATCATAACCTATTTAATTTAACAGACATCAATTAGTATTGGTGTCTGCCATACTAGATAAAATAACCTGCGGGACACCCTGTTTGTTAGAGTAGTCTAGGTAGGCTGAGTAGAGCATTTATGCCTGCGGTTATGGGCAAGTGGCATGATCCCCGAAGTGACATAGGGCTTTCATAGCTGTCTTTAGTAGTAACCGTGAGTAGGGCCGTTTACCTTGGCGATGGGGCGGTATATCAGATTACTCAGATGTGGTACACCTTTAGACTCAGAACATAGTTGCATTCCAGGCTAAGATATATCTAAAACACTTGAAGATAGGTCAATCAACATATAGGAACAGTATAACATAGAATCAGAACTTTGTCTATAAACACTTTTAGGCCTGATTAGACTTAAACCTAGTGAAGAATGGATCACCCTCTCATCAAAGTTATTGATGAAGATTGCATAACTGGATTATAAGATAAGAGTTAGGATAAAAGGCTAGTTACTACTAAGCCGTTACCACTTTCCTAGGAGTACGATAATTATTTAATAAAATCGTAGATACTTTCCAACAGACTAGCTACACGATAGGTACTCTGCCTTAGGTTCTGGCTGATTAAGTGACACCATAGAGACTAAATGTGACAATTAGTTAATCTCAGTCCTTAATTACTCATAATCAACATAGGGTAACATAACACCTATTTAGCATATCGGCTGGAAACACATCAGATTTTTGGCACCGTTGCCGGGGAAATATCATAATAAACTTAGGATTCCTGATCAAAATTCTAGATATTTATGATAGGTAACGGTAGTAACCTAGACTTTAAATCTAACACTTGTCTTACACTAGTTAGACAATCACTTTCCGAAATATAGGGTTATCATAACTAATTAATTTTAGATGTTATCTGGAATTAAGACACATAGGAAAATCAAATTTTAGAAAATCATTCTAAAACCATATTGAGGGAATTTAAGTGCTTTCGAAATATATAAAAAGAGAAAAAAATGTTAAAATTTAAAAATCCGAAAAAAATTGTACTTTTCTTGTTCAATGGTAAGTTGTTCTTTTCCCTATCTTTTGTGTTATTTCCCTTTTGTAATTGAATAGTTGTTTTTCTTCCGAATTTATTTTCACTTTCCCTGTAACCCCACTAACCAGTTCGCTCAGGCTAAAACGTATTCTTCTCTGTAGTTGCATGACTCGAACTTTAGAAGCTAACCTTGAAACACCAGTTGAGAATCCTGAACGTCTCATTCGTACAGCTAATAGGCGAAGAACAGAGATGGCTGCTGAAAGACCTACCCTCGAATCCTACATCCAGCCACAGACTGTTCCAGTCTCATCTGCCATCCAAATCCCTGGGAACCCTCGCTATGATCTTAAACCGAATGTGATCCAGCTGATTATAAATCAGGTTCAGTTTGGAGGAACTGCAGCCGAGAATCCGCTGGAACATTTATCTAATTTCTCTTCTCTCTGCGAAGGCCTCAAGGGAGATCATACTGCAGAAGTAACTAAACTAAACCTCTTTCCCTACTTACTGAGGGACAAAGCTAAGAGATGGTTGGCCCAACTACCTACTAACTCCATCACCTCTTGGGACGAGTTAAGCAAAGCCTTCCTAGAAGAATACTACTCTGCAGCAAGAGTCCTAGAATATTGAAGGTCTCTGTCTAGTTTTACTTAAGCTACTGATGAGACAGTGATTGAAGCTTGGGACAGATTCAAGGAGCTACTCAGGCTCTGCCTCCAACATGGACTTACCGAGGCATTGCTGATTCAGCAATTTTACGGGGGTATGTCAGACATGGGTAAGCAAATTCTTGATGGACTCAATCCCCAGAGCGGTTTCAATGAAATGAGTGATGTAGATGCTAGAAACGCTCTGGAGAGGCTATACAGGAATAGCAAGAACTGGCGCACAAGTGGCCGAGCTAAGAAGCAACCAGTAAATGCGGTCGTTGCCTCCACTGATGATCAATTTGAGGCACTGAAGGCCAGCATTACTAATCAGCTGAATGCCTTCCAACAGGGGAAAAGAGTTCAGTCAGTATATCAAGTTTGCGAATTTTGCCAAGGACCATATTTCAGTGGAGATTGTTATGGTAATGGGATATTAACTATTCCAGAGGATATGGAACAAGTGGATGCAGTGAATTCTGCTCCTATAGGAAATACCTACAATCCCACTTGGAAGAACCATCCGGGATTTAGCTGTAGAAACAATGCCGGGACTACTAACTTCCAGAAAAGAGTACCTCAGCAACTGCCATATCCGCAGAACCAGCAAGTAGCTCTGCTTGCACCAAGGAACTACATCGTTCCAACTGACCCCATGCAAGAATTCAGAGACATGCTAAAGAGCATTTCCGACTCTAACAAGGAAATGATAGAGTCTAACAGGAAAATCCAGGAAGCTCACGCAGAAAGAATCCAGCAGAACGAGAACAGACAGAAGCAGACAGAGCAAACAATCAGAAACACACAAGCTGCTATACAAACTTTAGAGAGACAAATGGGTCAGCTATCCACCCATTTCTCTCACAGGTCCCAGGGAATGCTACCAAGCAACACTGAGACCAACCCTCAAACTGAATGCAAGACTATCACTCTAAGATCTGGTAAAATTCTATCTCCATCTCCACCCAAACCATCTGACCCTCCTATTCTTGTGCAGGAACCAGAAGAAGGCTCCAAGGACCCAACGCCGACGGATGTCGAAATCGAAGTAGCAAGGAAAGGGAAGACGGAGTTTATTCCTGAGTACCGGCCAAAAGTACCTTACCCTGCCAGACTTATGCACAATAAAGATAAGGAGCAATTTGAAAAATTTCTTAAGAATTTTAGTCAGATTCATGTTAATTTGCCGTTACTTGATGTTATTTCTGAAATGCCAAAGTATGCTAAGTTTTTAAAAGAAGTTGTTAGTAATAAAAGAAAATTTGACATGGACAAGGTGGTTCTTAATGAAGAATGTTCGGCGGTCCTGTTGAATAAACTACCGTCTAAACAGAAAGATCCTGGTTGTTTTACCTTGCCATGTACAATTGGAAATATTACTAACATGCATGCATTAGCAGACTTAGGAGCTAGTATCAATCTTATGCCATCTAGTTTATTTGATAAATTAGGATTGCATGATTTGAAAACGACTAGGATGTGCATACAACTTGCAGACAGGACAGTCAAAATTCCCAAAGGAATAATTGAAGATCTCTTAGTAAAGGTCGGAAAATTTGTGTTTCCTGTGGATTTTGTTGTCATGGATATGAATGGGGAAGGAGGAGTGCCCCTGATCCTAGGTCGACCATTTCTAGCTACCTCAAAAGCATTAATAGACGTCAGTAATGGTCAAATCAAGTTAAGGGTAGGAAATGATGACATCACTTTTGATCTAAATGAGACCCTTAGGTATCCCATGCATTTAGATGATACTTGTTTTTATGTGGATGCCATGGAACACTTGATTGCAATTAACGTGACAGACCTATGCTCAAACTATCAAGTCCTGAGTGAGGACTCCCTAGAATTAGAGGAGCCTGAACTTAGCTCTTCTGAAAATGAAAATACGTCTGATAGTTTCACTGAGATAGGTGATGATGAGATGAAGAAATAACGAACCTCGTTTGAAGATCCACCAGACTTAGAGCTGAAGGAACTACCCACTCATCTGTTCTACGAATTCCTAGATGACAACAAGAAACTTCCCATTATTCTTGCAGCTGATCTGACTGCAGAACAAAGGAAGCTGACTGTGGACATGTGTAGAAAGTATAGAAGAGCCTTTGCCTACAAAATTGCAGACATCCCAGGTATTAATCCAAGCTTTTGTTCGCATAAGATTCTTCTAGAAAATGAGTATAAGCCATGTGTGCAACCTCAAAGGAGGTTGAATCCTAATGTGTGTGATGTTGTTAAGAAAGAAGTCATTAAACTATTAGATGCAGGACTTATCTACCCTATCTCAGATAGTGAGTGGGTAAGCCCGGTGCAGGTAGTACCTAAGAAAGGCGGTATAACAGTTGTTAGGAATGAACATAATGAACTAATCCCTACGAGAACTGTAACTGGTCATCGTGTATGCATAGACTATAGAAAACTAAATACGGCCACACGAAAAGATCACTTCCCCCTTCCTTTTATTGACCAAATGTTAGAAAGATTATCTGGACACATGTTTTATTGCTTTCTTGATGGGTTTTCTGGTTATTTTCAAATTCCTATTTCCCCTGAGGACCAGCATAAAACTACTTTCACATGCCCTTTTGGAACATTTGCATATAGAAGGATGCCTTTTGGTTTGTGTAATGCACCTGCTACATTTCAACGTTGTATGACTGCTATCTTTGAGGACATGTTAGGAAAATCTATGGAAGTATTTATGGATGACTTTTCTGTTTTTGGTAATTCATTTTGTAGGGTTATAGAGTGCGGAAGCGAGATAAATTCAGCCAAAGATTACGAGAAATTAATAAAGCAGTAAAATTGACACCAAGGTTTTAGGTGGAAAAACCCTCTTTAAATAGAGGTAAAAAAACCAAAGGCAAGAGAGCCAAAAATTCCACTAATACTGATGAAAGTACAAGATATTTTCTCCAGACTAACAAGATAAAATAGCCCGTTACAAATTCTCTACGAGTATAGAAATACTCAACCAAGAAGTAGAGAAAAGAAGAAAATATAAAGGGAGGAGAATTCCTTTAGGAGAAGGAAGGAAAAAAGAAAAACTTATTTTGTCAAAATAAAGGTATAGATATAAGCCGTATATATATATACATAAAGGAGTCGCCCCTGTTGTATATATGTAACTACTTCACGTACTATTCTCCTTTTTGACCGCATTAGTTGTATATATATATATATATATATATATATATATAACCACTTCACATACTACACGTACTATTCTCCTTTTTTACCGCAACAGTTGTTGACCAGAGAAAAGGAGAGCAGCCAACACATTTGAGGTTTGTCTAAAGAACTTGGAGTTAATGTTGAAACGTTGTATAAAATCTAACCTGGTTTTAAATTGGGAAAAATGCCACTTCATGGTAAAAGAGGGAATCGTTTTAGGACATAGGATCTCACACCTAGGTATGGAAGTAGATAAGGCCAAAATTGAAGTTATTTCGAAACTACCTCCTCCCAAAAATGTGAGAGCCGTTAGAGGTTTGTTGGGACACGCTGGCTTTTATCGTAGGTTTATAAAAGATTTTTCATTAATAGTCAGGCCATTGACCAATTTACTCGGAAAAGATGTTCCATTTGTCTTAGATGAAAAATGTCTGAAAGCTTTTAATAGACTTAAGGAACTTTTAACCACTGCACCTGTCATGACGTCACCGGACTGGAGTCTACCTTTTGAGCTTATGTGTGATGCTAGTGACTATGCAGTGGGAGTAGTTTTAGGACAAAGACATGATAAGAAATTTCATGTAATATATTATGCTAGTAAAACCTTAACTGATGCTCAGGAAAATTACACTACGACAGAAAAGGAATTATTAGCATTAGTATATGCATTTGATAAGTTTCGATCTTATCAAGTCCTGTCTAAAACTATTGTTTATACCGATCATTCTGCACTAAAATACTTGTTCAATAAAATTGACGCAAAACCAAGATTAATTAGATGGGTTTTATTGCTTCAAGAATTCGACATAGAAATTCGGGATAAGAAAGGGGCAGAAAACTTAGCCACAAACCACTTGTCCAGGCTAGAGAATCCGACCCTAGAAGCCATTGATGAAACAATCATATCTGATAAATTTCTGGATGAGAATCTATGTGCACTGTTTGCTATTTTCTCACTCCCTTGGTTTGCAGATATAGCAAATTACTTGGCAGCCCGGACTCTCCCTAGTGATATCACGACTCAACAAAGAAAACAATTCTTTGCTTACCTGAAATATTACTATTGGGAAGATCCTTTTCTATTTCGAATATGTGCTGACCAGATGATCAGAAGATGTGTCTCTCAAGAAGAAGGTTTCCAAATTCTGGAACACTGTCACTGCAGACCAACAGGCGGTCACTTAGCTGCAGCTAATACCGCCTGAAAAGTATTAGAAGTAGGCTTCTACTGGCCTACCATATTCAAGGATGCCGCAACATTCATAGGATCGTGTGATGCCTGTCAGAAAGCTGGAACCATATCTTCTCGAGACAGTCTACCCCAACAGGTAATCCAAAGCGTAGAAATATTTGACATATGGGGTATAGACTTCATGGGACGGTTTCCTCCCTCTCTCGGTAAGCAGTACATCATAGTAGCTGTGGAATATTTTTCAAAATGGCCTGAGGCACATGCCCTTCCTACTAATGATGCTAGAGTCGTATGCAGATTCCTTAAGCAAAATTTCGCCAGATTTGGATGTCCGAAAGCCCTAATCAGTGATCGAGGTACGCACTTCTGTAACTCTCAATTGCAGAAGGTGCTTCATCAATACGGAGTTCAGCATCGCGTTTCCACAGCCTACCATCCCCAAACCAATGGACATGCTGAGGTAACCAATAGGGGAATAAAGAGAATCTTAGAAAAAACTGTGGGTGTTAACCGTAAGGATTGGGCCAATAAGCTGGAGGACACATTATGGGCCTTCCGTACAACATACAAGACCACTACGGGATTCTCACCCTATCGACTAGTCTATGGAAAAGCTTATTAGGCGGTACAAAAATGCAACCTCGACGATAATTTAACTAAGGAACGCCGGATTCTACAACTCAATGAATTAGATGAGTGGAGGCTCAAAGCCTATGAAAACTCACACCAATTCAAGATGACAAGTAAACTCCGGCATGACAGGCGACTTAGAACCAGAAGAATTTTGAACCAGGAGATAAGGTATTGCTATACAACTCATGGTTAAAATTGTTCCCAGGAAAGCTGCATAGCTGTTGGTCAGGACCATTCACAATCACGAAAGTATCACCTTTCGGAGCATGTGACATCATGGATTCTGACGGCATTATTCAAAAAGTAAATGGACAACGCCTGAAGATTTACAGAGAGTCGTTTGACTCGCCCGAGCAGACTGTGGACTTCACAGAATAAGGGAGTATCTCTTTCATTTTATTTCTTGTTTTGTTATTTCTTTCAGTAATCTATGTTCCTTCTTACCCGTAGTTAGTTGAATAAGTGTGGGGTAAGAACTCTTTGTGTTGTTTTGTTTCTTGTTTTCAAATAAGTGTGGGGTAATTAGAAATGCATGAACACTGAGGACAGTGTCAGACTTAAGTGTGGGGTAGCAGCGCACAGTGCACTGTAGTGAGAAAATTTTTGCATGATTTTGCTTGTTTTCCCCATATTTTCACACCCTTCCAAATTTTTTTCAAAATTCTCATTCTTTCAGACTTCTAAATGCAGTATGATTGGTTAAACATTGCTTATGTCTATGATATGTAGGTAGAATGTTATGGTTAGTAGGAAGCAATGTGATAGCTATCTTGAACTAATTGATTAGGAATAGGGAATTCCTGATAACTGAGCACAACTTAGTTTGGATTAGAGACCTCAGCCAATTACCTTTTCAAGACTTAACTAGATAAAATTAGACCAGTTGTGGATGTATTAACAATTAGAATGACTAGATGAGACTCTGAGCTAAAAGTGAAAAGAAATAAAAGAAAGTTAATTAAATAAGGGTAGTTTGCCAGCGGCCTTCGCTACTCGAGCACCACTCCTTCGGGGAACTTAAAGCCTGATGCCCTAAGGTCGTGTAGGTCTAGGAGTCATCGGAGTGGGACTCGCTACATGGGTAGTTGAAGTTGACATGTTCTAAGCAGACTCAAAATACCCTACATCTATAAAGAAAATCAATAAATGCTAAATCATTAAAAATCTGATCACCAAGGCTCAGAACTCAGAAAGTTATCTATTGTTATTATGTCTAGCAACAACATGACTGCACTATGATTTAGAATCACTAACTTCGAGTGACTGCACTATGATTTAGAATCACTAACTTCGAGTAGACTTTGCTTGAGGACAAGCAAAAAGTTAAGTGTGGGATTATATGATATGCATAAATCATATCACATTTTTAGCATGTTTTTAGGCATGATTTAGGGTGAAATTGAGGGTAAATTAGTCTTAATGGTTCATTATTAACTCAATTTCACAGTTTTTATGATTTTGGAAGTGTCAGGTGAAAAGTGGAAGAAAATGGCAAATTTCGGTGCAAAAACGCAATTTTTCAGAATTTCAGACTTCGGGGAGGGCGTCCTGACCTGGTCAACAGGTCGGGACGGGTGTCCAGGACTCGGGATGGCCGTCCTGACCTGGTCAACAGACCGGGAAGGGCGGCCCAATCCGGGACGGGCGTCCCGAACCAGAAATTCAAGTCCCACATCAAATTTTTGAAAGAAAATCACTCCAGAAAGCTGCTATAAATACCCCAGGCCTTCCTCAGTTGAAATAATCCCTCTCCACTCAATCTGAGTCATTCAGTGTTTTCCAGTGTACAATTCTCGAGTACACAACCCACTCGGAGACTCAGATTTCAGTATAAGTTTTCTTTCTTTCCTTTTTGTGTTTCGTTTTCTAATCTCCGAGAAATAGTCTCAGATCCTAGGGTTCGATAGATAGGTTCGTTTCTAGTATTCATAGAATACCTGAGATTTCGTTAAGAGATCCTAAGAGAGCTCTAGGCGTTCGAAGAGTCAGTCCACAGGGCTGGGCTTAAGCCTAGGACGTAAGGTAAAGTCCAGCTACTAGGCTGAGGAAGTGTCCTCCGAAGGTTCTGGCGAGCAGAGTCGGGTCAAGCAATACGACATATACAACAGTACGCTCCATCGGTGAGACTTCGTAAAGGGTGATTTCTTTATGGCATCGGTCCCCGTGTCCCTCTCTTATATATTGTTATTGTGTTTGTCCAAATAGCATTTATGAATACTGGATTTTGATTGTTATGAATAGTTGTTATATATGTTGAAGTTATTATGTTTTTTTTGAGATAGCCACCTGCTTAAATATTTATTATGTCTGCATGTCTAATGTAGTTTCTTTTGAACTAAAATTAGGGTTATAGACAATTCCTAACCACGGTCTAATCATAACCTGTTTAGTTTAACAGGCATCAATTAGTATTGGTGTCTGCCATACTAGATAAAATAACCTGCGGAACACCCTGTTTGTTAGAGTAGTCTAGGTAGGCTGAGTAGAGCATTTATGCTTGCGGTTATGGGCAAGCGGCATGATCCCCGAAGGGACATAGGGCTTTCATAGCTGTCTTTAGTAGTAACCGTGAGTAGGGTCGTTTACCTTGGCGATGGGGCGGTATATCATATTACTCAGATGTGGTACACCTTTAGACTCAGAACATAGTTGCATTCCAGGCTAAGATATATCTAAAACACTCGAAGATAGGTCAATCAACATATAGGAACCGTATAACATAGAATCAGAACTTTGTCTATAAACACTTTTAGGGCTGATTAGACTTAAACCTAGTGAAGAATGGATCACCCTCTCATCAAAGTTATTGATGAAGATTGCATAACTGGATTATAAGATAAGAGTTAGGATAAAAGGCTAGTTACTACTAAGTTGTTACCACTTTCTTGGGAGTACGATAATTTTTTAATAAAATCGTAGATACTTTCCAACAGACTAGCTACACGATAGGTACTCTGCCTTAGGTTCTGGCTGATTAAGTGACACCATAGAGACTAAATGTGGCAATTAGTCAATCTCAGTCCTTAACTACTCATAATCAACATAGGGTAACATAACACTGATTTAGCATATCAGCTGGAAACACATCACTAAGCAAACTGGTTAGTGGGGTTACAGGGAAAGTGAAGAATTAAAAATTCGGAAGAAAAACAACTATTTAACTGTGAAAAAGAAAAGTAATACAAGAGATAGGGAAAAGAACAACTCACCATTGAACAAGAAAAGTACAATTTTTTTCTTATTTTAAATTTTAACATTTTTTTTCTTTTTAATATTTGGAAAGCACTTAAATTCCCTCAATATGGTTTTAGAATGATTTTCTAAAATTTGATTATCCTAAGTGTCTTAATTCCAGATAACATCTAAAATTAATTAGTTATGATAATCCTATATTTCGGAAGGTGATTGTCTAACTAGCATAAGATAAGTGTAGATCAAAAGTCTAGGTTACTACTGTTACCTATCATAAGCCTCTAGAATTTTGATCAGGAATCCTAAATTCACTATGATATTTCCCCAGCAACGGTGCCAAAAATCTGATGGGATTCCGACTGATATGCTAAATAGGTGTTATTTTACCCTATGTTGATTATGGGTAATTAAGGACTGAGATTGACTAATTGTCACATTTAGTCTCTATGATGTCACTTAATCAGCCATAACCTAAGGCAGAGTACCTATCGTGTAGCTAGTCTGTTGGAAAGTATCTACGATTTTATTAAATAAATATCGTATTCCCAGGGAAGTGGTAACAGCTTAGTAGTAACTAGCCTTTTATCCTAACTCTTATCTTATGATCCAGTTATGCAATCTTCATCAATAACTTTGATGAGAGGGTGATTTATTCTCCACTAGGTTTAAATCTAATTAAGCCTAAAAGTGTTTTATAGATGAGATCCTGATTCTATGTTATATTGTTCCTACATGTTGATTGACCTAGCTTCGAGTATTTTAGACATGTCTTGGCCTGGATTGCAACTATGTTCTGAGTCTAAAGGTGTACCACTTCTGAGTAATCTGATATACAGCCCCATTGCCAAGGTAAACGGCCCTACTCACGATTCGAACAAAAGACAGCTATGAAAGCCCTATGTCACTTAGGGGATCACGCCGCTGGCCCATAACCGTAGGCATAAACACTCTACTCAGCCTACCTAGACTACTCTAACAAACAGGGTGTTCTGCAGGTTATTTTATCTAGTATGGCAGACACCAATACTAATTGATGCCTGTTAAACTAAACAGGTTATGAATAGACCGTGGTTTGGAATTGTCTATAACCCTAATTTTAGTTTAAAAGAAACTACATTAGACATGCAGACATAATGAATATTTAACCAGGTTGCCATTTCCGAAAAATCATAAGAACTTCAACATGTAAAACAAATATTAATAAAAATCATAATCCAGTATTCATAATTGATATTTGGACAAACACAATAACAACATATAAGAGAGGGACAGGGGGACTGATGCCATAAAGAAATCACCCTTTACTTAGTCTCGCCGATGGAGCATACTGCTGTATATGTCGTATTGCTTGACCTGACTTTGCTCGCTAGAACCTTCGGAGGACGCTTCCTCAGCCTAGTAGCTAGACTTTACCTTAATACCCAGCTTAAGCCCAGCCCTGTGGACCAACTCTTCGAAAGCCTCGAGCCCTCTTAGGATCTCCTAACGAAATCCTGGGTATTCTATGAATACCAGAAACGAACCTATCTATCGAACCCTAGGATCTGAGACTAATTCTCAGAAACTAAGAAAAACAAAACACAAAAAGGAAAGAAATAAAACTTATACTAAAATCTGAGTCTCCGAGTGAGTTGTGTACTAGAGAATTGTACACTAGAAACCACTGAATGACTCAGATCAAGTGGAGAGGGATGAATTCAACTGAGGGAGGCCTGAGGTATTTATAGCAGCTTCCTGGAGTGATTTTTCATCAAAAATTCGATGTGGGAGTTGGAATTTCTGCTCGGGACGCCCGTCCTGGATTGGAACGCCCGTCATGAACTGTTGACCAGGTCAGGACACCCGTCCTGATTCGGGATGCCCTCCCCGAAGTCCGAACTTCTGAAAAATTGTGTTTTTGCCCCAAAATTTGCCATTTTCTTCTACTTTTCACTGACACTTCCAAAATCATGAAAACTGTGAAATTGAGTTAATAATAAACAATTAAGACTGATTTGCCCTCAATTTCACCCTAAATTATGCCTAAAAACATGCTAAAAATGTGATATGATTTATGCATATCAAGAGCATATGAATTGTTTCATCTCCCCTTTTTAGGGATATTCTCTTTTCAACAGTCTTGATTATATAATCAGACTTAAAGTTGAAAGAGCCAATTTCATAAACCTGATTTGGTTTATATTTTGATAGTTTCCATTTCTGGAGAATTCCTTCGAAATTGTTAGAGATAATAATCTCTTGATTGAGTGTTGAACTTTCAGTTCTTGTTTTATCATTTGGATTCTCAAATCTTTCTGATCTTTTAGATCTAGAACAAAAAAATAGGTTCATTTTTCCAGTGGTTATCACTGTCAACGATTAAATCGAAACTAGCCCAGCGGCCTCTTGCCTATCGGGTCTTACAGCTCAGCAAAACGCGACTTGGATTTCAAACCACCTTTAAAACGAAACAAACTTAATTGTTTCTTTGATCTTTAAGATCTTTGATGAACTATAAGTTCTGAGAAAATCCTTTTAGGATTTTTGGCTCTGATACCATTTTTTTAAATACAAAATTTAAATAACATAAAATAAAAATGTAAAGACTTACATTTTTGTGGCCAAGCGGCCTTCTTAAAGCGCGAATTTACAAGCGGAGAATTTTTAGAGAGAGAGAGAGAGGAGGTGAGTTGTGTATTTTTCGGCGTGGAGAATGGTTACATAATGGCCTATTTATAGGCTCCGGACTCCAACCTTCTATTAACTAATTTTAAGTTGGATTTTAATTCCGTAGTGGGAAAGCCACTGTCTTCTTGCATATGTCACCGCATATGTTATCGGCCTTGTTGAGGTAAGTGCTTACATCATCAAGTCGTCTTTGTGGACTTTTATGTCCTTGTCTTCTTGAAGAAGCTTCATCTTTTGTTCTTCCCTTTATCTCTTTTGATGAGGAATTTTTGTGCCTCATCACCCTATATTGTGACGTCATGGATGATGTCATCCTCTCCAAAATCAAGCAAGTCTTCGTATGGATCTTGCGAGAGTGGTACCAAATAGTAGGTTGGAGAATGCTCTTGGTTAGAGGCGTTTTCCTCTGAAATTTCCATTGGGGTTCTTGCTTGGTTGATGAGGAAGACGCAATATCCTTCTCCTTCCCCCCAATCTTCAAAACTCATTAAGTTTAAACAGATTAAAGTTTGTCTACTTGCCATATTGGCAAATATAGAAGCATTTATTTTCTATGATTGTGATATATTATTTAAATTTGAGATATAAAATAAAAAATTTAATCACAAAAATACCAACCAGCAACTCATTTTCATTATATTTTATTAGACAGATTTCAATTTGTGAAATTCTTTTTCTATATATATATATAACATAAAAGTAATACTATTATTTGAATCTAATAAATTTTTTATTAGCGAGTAGATAATATCATTATACTGAGTTCAAATTCGTTTTTCCTCTATTCGTGATTTTATTAATTAATAAGCTTACATATGTTCTAACTAAGTTTGGTTTATCACTCCATCTAATATCATTCAAATTGCTTGTCTTGATTACATTTCTTCTACTTAATATAATTTTCCTCTCTTTTTAAGAAATTTGTTTTTTAAAATATAGTCATAAAATTATGTAATATTGCATGAACAACTTAGTGGAGGAACATGTGATCATCTTTAAGTTTTTTTCGCTTGTCTTGTCCACTCTCCATTCCAAGAAACTGGGCTGTAATCAAATAGGAAAAATTATTTATAAAATTCATGCAAATCATCATTATTCAATTATAAAAAAATTATAGAATATTTTGTTGCCAACATAATAAAACACTTTCAAGGGAAAGATTATATATATATATATATATATATATATATATATATATATATATTGAACCGACAAATTCCTCCAAGGAACGTAACTGATCTGTGGGCCAAGAAAACCCCCATGGCGACATAAATACCACTTTATGGGCCTCATAAAGTGGGGACGTTACATATTTACTTTCTCATTTATACTCTGTTATCCCTAAACGGCTAAAACAGAAACCCGTTACCCATAACGGTCGAAACTGTCCAGAACCATAACTGTACAATCATTATCAGACTCCTATAAAAGAGAGGTCTGAAGATAAGGTAAGGACTTTTTTCCTAATTTCTAGATATCCACATAAACACTCTACTGACTTAAGCATTGGAGAGTTCACGGGGTACAAACTCCCTATCGAACCTAATTATTTTGTAGGCTGGTCAGACGCTAAGTGTGCTACCCCGAAGTACCACAAACGCTCAGCGAAGTACCGCATCCTGACATTCATACTTCGCCCTTCTCGAAAAGCCTCTTTAACAATCCCAACTACAAAGCTCTCCGAGTTCCCGGCACCCTAAATTACTTTTTTACCCTTCGACAGATTCGTGTAGAATCAGTTTGGTTCCGTTACCGGGAACAATTTATTTTACTTTCACAATCCTCAATCATCAAAATCACCATGCCTCGATCTGAAGGACACACTGTTCGCCAATCTTCTCCCCGAGGGGAGAGGACGAGGCTGTCTGTCTCCTCTGCCTCTGCATGTTCCGGGCGCCATCCGATCACGGAAAGGTTGGGGCCACAGCCAGGAACTTCTAGGGGTTCCTCAGACTTGCGAGAGCATCTCAATTCCAAGCGAATAGAAGATACATAAAAGGAATTGAGAAGGTTGCAGAAAGAGAACGAACAACTCAAACAAGATCAAGAGGCGAAGCAGGATCAAGAACTCTCCCAACAATGGCTAAAATTAAGGGAAGAGTTTCGGAAGGCTGGAGCTGAATTGCCACCCCCGAGGGTTTTGGCAAACCCGTCTGAAAACCCACAACGGACTCGTACTACAGTTCGGAGAAACGAGAAATTCGTCCGAACTAGCAAAAGGCCAACGACTAGCGAGGTTGGAGAGAGCCAGCACTCTTCTAAACCCGCTCACAAAAATAGGGCCCAAAAGCGCTCCCCAGAACGAAGCCCGGAGGATGGAAAGCATGTTTCCAAATCACGCCAGTCGAGATCAATTGAACTGGGACCATTCGTTAAGTGGATCCAAGACGTCTCCCCGGATCCAAATCTTAAACTCCCACAGTTCGTTCTATACTCGGGTTCGTTCAAGCCCATGGAACATATATGTCGGTACAAGTCAGCTATGGGATTAGTCACAAACGACGAGGCTATCCTATGCCGGGCTTTTCCGACTACATTAGCAGATAAAGCGGTAACTTGGTTTACATCTCTTAAAAAGGATTCCATTGATTCATGGAATACATTGGAGAAGATGTTCCTGGACAAATTCAGCACTGCAGGAATAATTCCGAAAACCAAAGGAGATCTAGCTAACATCCAGCAACGGGAAGGCGAATCGTTGCTTTCATTTTTGGAGAGGTTCAAGAAAACCTACGAGGAGATTGAAGGGATTAGTCAAGACACGGTGATCACGTGTTTTGAAGGAGGGTTTAGGTCGCGGATGCTGTACACTGAACTCCAACTCCGTAAACCGGAGATAATTGGGGAAATGTTCAATGTAGCCAGGAAAGTAGCCCTGGCGGAAGGCAGCGTGACTGAATCGACCTGGCGAAGAAAGGACAAACAACCCGAACAGCCGAAATAGGTGGCCTCGAATTTCCTAGAACGGAGGGACAAAAATCGAGGTAAGAAATCTGAAGCGTTTACACCTTTGAATGTTCCAAAGGAAAGTTTGATTGTAGTCATAAAAGAGAAGCACGGAGTCAGGGACCCTGCACCAATGAAGGCACAAATGTACGCCTCGTGGGATAAGACCAAGTTCTGTGGATTCCACAGAGACTATGGTCACACGACGGAAGAGTGCTTCCAATTGAAGCGAGCCATCGAAAAGCTCATTCAGGAAGGACGTTTGAAGGAGTACATTGCGGGTGTACAACAGCAAAAAGATAAGGGAGAAAGGGTAATCAACATGATTAACCCGGAGCTGGGCTCGGTGAGGAAAATAAAGAAGAGAATCTACCATCTCACAAAATCATACCTTGTCCCGAAGTATGAGTTCGAGCAACAGCAAGTCATTACTTTCACCAATGAAGAGCTAGAAAGTAATGAGGAAGCTAAAGTCAATCCTATAGTCATCGAAGTGCGGATGACCAGAGAAGGGATTGACAAGTGTACAGTAAAGAGAGTTCTGGTTGACACTGGAGCCACGAGAAACATCATGTATTGGCGATGTTTCGAAGAAATGGGCTTGAGAGAAGAGCATCTCAAGACAAGCAGAATGGTGCTGGAAGGGTTCACATCGCAGAAAGTACCAGTTAAAGGAATTGTAAGATTGCATGTCACCCTTGGGGAATGGGACAAAGCACGAACGGAGGAGGTTAAGTTCTATGTGGTAGACGTAGAATCTCCTTACAACGCTATAGTGGGAACACCTTTCCACGCAGCTTTTGATCTGGTCATCTCTACTTCACATCAGCACATGAAGTTCCACACCTCGCGAGGTGTTGGATTTGTAAGAAGCAGCCCTCGGAGTTTGCTAGGTTAGATAATAAAGATAAAGAGAAAGAGAAGCTCTCCCGACAAAATCGAAAGGGCCAATGTGGTTACAGAAGGCCGCAACAATGTGGTGGCTGAAGATCGCGACCTAGGGGTGCAAGGAGACGTGGAGAAGCAAAACTGCAACCCAGTAGCCGAAGTATCACGGGATAAAGAATATGACGAGGTGGAAATAAATCCCGCCTATCCTAAATAACTCGTCAAAATCGGGAGAGACATGCCAGATCAACTCAGGCAAGACCTCATCAAATTTCTCAAAGAACACCAACAGAGCTTCGCCTGGTGCACAGAGGATATGCCCGGAATCAACACCTCAGTTGCCGAGCATGCCTTGAATATAGACCCAACATACCGCCCAATCAAACAAAAGTCTAGACAATTTGGCGAAGACAAAGTACAAGGCATGAAGGAAGAGGTAAATAAACGTTTGCAAGCGGGATTCATTCGCGAGATAAAATATCCCACTTGGCTCGCCAATGTGGTAATGGTTAAAAAGTCTACCGGCAAATGGAGATTGTGCGTAGACTACACGGACCTCAACAAGGCTTGCCCCAAAGATTGCTACCACCTACCTCGAATCGACGCGCTGGTGGACTCAACAGCAGGATACGAGTACCTGAGCTTCATGGATGCCTTTTCCAGGTATCATCAAATAAAAATGAAGCCCAGTGATTAGGTACATACCTCGTTCCGAGCTGCAGGGGCCATTTACTGCTATAATGTCATGCCCTTTGGATTAAAGAATGCAGGGGCGACGTATCAGCGAATGATGAATTATATCCTCCGAAGTCAAATCGGAAGGAATATAGAAGCATATGTAGATGACATGGTGGTTAAAACCAAGCACGGCACTTCACACTTGGAGGACTTAGAGGAAACCTTCTCCAACCTGGCGAGGTACAACCTCAAGCTCAATCCTACGAAGTGCACGTTTGGGGTAAAATCCGGCAAGTTTCTAGGCTTCATGACATCTGAACGAGGGATCGAAGCTAACCCGGAGAAATTGGAGGCCATAGCCCGGCTCACTGAGCCCAAATGTGTCAAAGACATCCAAAGGCTGAATGGATGTATCGCGGCTTTAGGAAGGTTTATTTCAAAATCGGCAGAGAGGTGCCTCCCATTCTTCAAAGCTTTGAAGAATTCAAAGAATAACTTTGTTTGGACTCCGGAATACAGTCAAGCCTGGAAAAGTTTGAAGGATTATCTTCTAGATCTTCCTCTGCTACGGCCTCCGAACAGTGGAGAAGTACTCTTCTTATACTTAGCATTCTAAGATGTGATTGTAGCGTCGGTTCTAATCAAGGAAGATGGGACGAAGCAGCACCTTGTATACTTCGTCAGCAAAGTTTTAAACGATGCGGAGTCTAGGTACTCTAATATTGAGAAGTTAGCATATGCTTTAGTTGTTTCCGCACGGAAATTGAGACCCTACTTTGAGTCTCATCCTATCGTGGTCTACACCAATGCTCCGCTAAAGCAAGTCTTTCATAAGCTGGACCAATCCGGAAGAATGCTGCACTGGTCTATCGAGCTGTGTGGGCAAGATATCACTTTCAAACCTCGCACAGCCATCAAAGCACAAGCTCTGGCAGATTTCCTCGCAGAAGGCTCGTTCACGGAAGACAGCTTGGAGATGGCCGAGCCTACAAAGGAGCCATGGGAGCTGAAAGTCGATGGAGCAGTAAACTCCAGTGGAGTCGGAGCTGGACTTGTCTTGATATCACCGAATAAAGAGTACTTAGAAATTCGGGCCATCAAATTAAAGCCTGAACTTTCAAACAATCAGGCGGAGTTCGAAGCATTGCTGAGAGGATTAGAATGGGCCCATGAGGCAAACATCAGATGCCTTAAAGTATACAATGATTCACAATTGGTGGTGAATCAAGTCCAAGGGACTTATGCAGTGCAATCAGAAGGATTACAGTCTTACGTGGACAAGGCTAGAGATTGGAAAGATAAATTTACTTCCTTCTCGCTGTCCTTGATCAGTAGGAAAGACAACCAGCAAGCAGATAGACTGGCAAAGATCGCATCAGGAGAAACGCCCAACGAGGAGGACATTCCTATCGAAGTAACATCCACGGATGTTGAACCAGAAGCTATCCAGTGCCTACGCCCTGCTTCGGCAAGCTGGGATGAAGAAATAAAAAACTTCATCCAGCATGGGACTCTTCCAGACGACGCTACCCGGGCACGACAAGTCAAAAGACAGTCCGCAAGATAAACAATTCACGAAGACGTATTATACAGACGGTCTTTCACAAGGCCTCTACTTCGTTGTATCCCTCCATCTCAAGTAGACGACCTGTTAGTTGAAGTACACGAAGGAGTGTGTGGAGGACACCCGGGGGCCCGAGCTCTGGCAGAACGAGTAATCAACCAAGGTTATTACTGGACGACGCTCAGGGAGGATGCCAGGAAGTATGTTAAGAAATGTGAAACGTGTAAACTTTTCGGGACTATCCCTCAACTACCGTCGATTGAACAAACCTCGGTAGTGGCAGCTTGGCCATTCGACATGTGGGGCATGGATTTAATGGGAAAATTCCCAAGGACAAGAAATGGATGTGAATATCTGGTCGTAGCGGTGGACTATTTTTCAAAATGGATTGAAACGAAAGCCCTTACACACCCCACGGAGGAAAATGTTTCGAAGTTCTTTCGAGAACAGGTCTTATGCCGCTTCGGGATACCTAGGACAGTCATTACGGATCACGGAGTACAATTTTTAGCAAAGTTCACCGCAGAATGCCAACGGTTGCACATCAAACACTAGAAGTCATCCGTAGCACACCCACAAGGGAATGGACAAGCAGAAGCTGCCAATAAATTGGTGTTAGCAGCACTAAGGAAGAATTTAGAAGGAAAATCTAACAAATGGGCTGATGAATTGAACCCCGCTCTATGGCCAGTGCGCACTTCGACTAGGGGCCCCACTGGAGAAACGACCTACGCCTTGGTGTACAGATCAGAAGCAGTAGCACCAGCCGAAGTGGTATTGCCCACAGCCAGAGTAGCAATGTACAACGAAGATGCCAACAAAGAAAGAAGAAGTTTGGAGCTAGACCTACTAGAGGAAAGAAGAATAGCAAGCCGCCTAAGGTGACAATCATTCAAGGAAAAGACCAAAAAAGTTCATGACAAGAGGTTGTTCAAACGACCCATAAAGGTCGGAGATTGGGTACTTCGGAAAATTGAAGGCACGACACGACACATACAAGCAAACAAGCTGACCCCAAATTGGGAAGGCCCGTACCTCGGGAAACATGAAGTAAGACCCGACACCTACAAACTCATGAACAAGGATAGCGTTCCTCTCCCAAATCCGTGGCATGTAAATCACCTAAAAAGGTACTTTGTATGAAATACATTTGGGCAAACTTTATCCTGAATATCAAATCGTCCATTAAGACAAGTTATTGAATTTCCAAAAGTGAAATTTATTATTCAAATTTAACTTCGAACACGATCTTAATTATTATTCAAGTCTAAATTTGAGCACGATCTCGAAAGACACTAAAACCCGCGAGTAGGGTCGTGGTGCTGAATTACCAGGCTAAGGCTTGGAAGAAATACACGAGAAAGGTCGTGGTTACGAAGCACCAAGTCAAGGCTTGGAAAGTTGAACATAAAACACCGAGTTAAAAGCATACTCGGAGTTCTGAAGTACAAAGTAATCTTTGGCTACCAGGAATCACGCTAAACACTTGAGGAAAATACTGATTGTTACGAAGTATAAAGTTAGACAATAAAGTTTGAAGGCAGTGTCTATTACGAAGTATCAAGTTCAAATTTATACCTGGTAAATTTTATTGCGATGGAGTTATCATGGTTCGAAGTCATATTTTACTTGGTAAATTTTATTACTATGGAATTCCTGAAGAAGTGTGCACAGAGCCGAAGTGTTGAAATAAACAATACTTGGTAAAAAATTCATAGTATTGAAGGAAAGTCACATTTCAACATTTACAAAAATTATTACAAGTCTATGGGGCAGCAGAACTGGGTCCTTCGCCCAACAAATCCCAGAAAGTAGGAGAAGAAGGCTGAGGCGGGGTCCAAAAAGGTTTTCCTTTCCTTTCATCCCTTTCCCGAAGCGCCTCTAATCCTCAGGAGTGAACGGGACGAAGTCTTCTCCTTGGCGGCAAAAGTCATTGTCAAAATTGGATTTGAAGGCTTGAAGGAGAACGGACTTATCTTCAAAATACGGATGCAGTTGCCTAATGATATGAACACATCCCTTGTCCAGAAAAGAACCGGCTTCACGGTTGATCTCTGCTTGATACTCAGGGGAGCTCTTAAAATCGTCAATGATTTTCTTTTCAAACTCCTCTGAGCGACAATGGTCAAGCTCCTCCTGTAGGGAAAGCTGGCTAGCAACAGCTTCATCTCTAGCCGAGTTCAGTTTAGTGTTTTCAACTTGCAGCTTGTCATTGGCAACTTTCAAGTCATAAGTCCGCGCCTTCAGACCAGCCAACAACCTCCTCACCTCCTCTTCCTCGTTGGACAGATACTGCTTCTCAGCATTCAGCGATTCTATAAGTGCAGCCTATTTATTTACTTCTTGCTCCAACGAAAGCAGTCGAGGCTCGTTGACAGTTCGCCATTCCGCATCTACCGCCGCTTGCTCAGTCTGCTTCGTTGCTCGGGACTTTGATACATGAAGTACCAAGGAAGAAACCTGCAAAAAGAAACAAGTCAAAAACTATCCCGAGGAGAGGAAAAAGAAACAAAGGAAACTTACCCGAGCAAGCAAAGCCCCAATTCGATTGGTGGCTTCCTCTACCCCATCTCGCCTATCCCTGCCAGGCTCTCTAGATCATGAGCCCTCTCCAAAATGGCCCCGCCAACCAAAGCTGCCACGTAGGGGTTGTTGATCCGAAGATTGTTAAGAGGCGGAGTCTTCTCAATAATCTCCAAAGCCAAGGACTTGAAACCCTCTTCTTCGGAAGGCAGTTCAAACCCCGGTTGAAGCCAAGAGGGACTAGGGGTCTTCGAACTTACCTCTGGTTCAGTAGAAGGAGTTGCCCCTACATCATCAGCTGGAGAAGACTCAGCCGGAGTAGATCCAGAAGCCCGACGAGCTGATAGAGGAACAGCATCCAGCACGTCTTCAGCAGGAGGCGACACTGGGAAGAAGTTAAGTCTTCGACAAATCACCGAGGTGAGGTTCTTCGTTTCTGATGAGGACGGAGCTGCTCTTCGTCCTCCCTTACCTCAGGAGTAGCATCCCGGCGAGGTTTAGGAGCAGATTGAGGAGTGGTACCCCTTACCTCTTCCCGGGGTCTCTGCACTCCCCTACCTCGTCTTGAAGGTTCGGCTGAAGAAGAATAGGTGAGGGGAGTGTCTCCAACCGCGCCTCGGTCTTTAAGTCGTGGAGGAAATCGAGGCAGAGAGTTCAAGTGAGTTTGGCGAACATCTCTCTCCTCCTCCCGGTCTCCCCACACAGTCTTAAACATTGTCGGACCTAAAAGAAAACAACAAGTCAGTACCGAGGTGAAATAAAATTAAAAGAAAACAAATCTACAAGTGTTATACCCCGGCCAGTCCGACAACCCCGAGCAGAAGTAGAACATAAGTCACATTGAAAAGAAAAAACACCCCCCGGGTGTATGGTCCAGTCCTCGTTCGGCTTCTCCTCCGCGAAGCCCAATTCTTTCTTTCTCTCTGACAGACCAGGCCCTATTCCACACCATTTCAAACTCGACTCACTAAGTAAGTCAACAGAAGAATACACTCGGGTCTGGTTCTGACGGTCATCCCTTAGGTCTCGAGTAATAATCTCCAAGAAGGACTTCTCAAAGAGGCTAAGGGTAGAAGGATATTGGATTTGAGGCCATTGGAAGTTTTCATTAACAGATGGGCGGAAAGGAAAACCAATACGAGACTCTACCATCAGCCATCTCTCCTTAAAATCTACTTTATTAGGAGGAGAATCGAAGAGCAAGACTCTATTCCTACGAGGGCGAATAGAAAGAGTGTTATCAGACATCCGAAGTGAAGAGAAAAACATACTAAGGATGTTATCGGTTAATTCAAAGCCCAACCGACGGCAAAGACAAATTAAACAAAACACAGTACGGACAGTGTTCAAATGAACCTTCCCAGGTTGGACTTGAGCAAAAATTAGAAAGTCAGCAAAAGCAGAGTCCATAGGTAGATGGAACCCCACTTCAAAATGGGCCAGGGGAACAAGGATATGACGAAGGGACATCTTCCCGGCTAAAGGATCAACAAAAACATTATAAATTCTAGGTTCAAGGCTATTGTTACGGGCAAAGGAGACAACCTGTTCCCTAGTAATTCTATTTCTACCTAAGGGAAAGTCAGATGAAGGAGGACCAAGCATGGGTGGTTGATATGTATAAATCATATCACATTTTTAGCATGTTTTTAGGCATGATTTAGGGTGAAATTGAGGGTAAATTGGTCTTAATTGTTCATTATTAACTCAATTTCACAGTTTTTATGATTTTGGAAGTGTCAGGTGAAAAGTGGAAGAAAATGGCAAATTTCGGGGCAAAAACACAAATTTTCAGAAGTTCGGACTTCGGGGAGGGCGTCCCGGTTAAGGACGGGCGTCCTGACCTGGTCAACAGACCGGGACGGGCGTCCCAATCTGAGACGGGCGTCCCGAACCAGAAATTCAAGTCCCACATCGAAATTTTGAGAGAAAATCACTCCAAAAAGCTGCTATAAATACCCCATGCTTCCAAGAGCTGAAATCATCCCTCTACACTCGATCTGAGTCATTCAGTGGTTTCCAATGTACAATTCTCGAGTACATAACTCACTCGGAGACTCAGATTTCAGTATAAGTTTTCTTTCTTTCCTTTTTGTGTTTCATTTTCTAGTCTCCGAGAAATAGTCTCAGATCCTAGGGTTCGATAGATAGATTCGTTTTTGGTATTCATAGAATACCTGAGATTTCGTTAAGAGATCCTAAGAGGGCTCTAGGCGTTCGAAGAGTCAGTCCACAGGGCTGGGCTTAAGCTGGGTATTAAGGTAAAGCCCAGTTACTAGGTTGAGGAAGCGTCCTCCGAAGGTTCTGGCGAGCAGAGTCGGGTCAAGCAGTACGACATATACAGCAGTATGCTCCATCGGCGAGACTAAGTAAAGGGTGATTTCTTTATGGCATCAGTCCCCCTGTCCCTCTCTTATATGTTGTTATTGTGTTTGTCCAAAAAATAATTTTGAATATTAGATTATGGTTGTTATGGATATTTGTTATATACGTTGAAGTTGTTATGGTTTTCGGGAAATAGCCACCTGCTTAAATATTCATTATGTCTGCATGTCTAATGCAGTTTCTTTTAAACTAAAATTAAGGTTATAGACAATTCCTAACTGATACGCGAAAATCGTATCACCTTTTTAGCATGTTTTTATGTATGAATTTGGGTGAAATTGAGGGTAAATTGATCTTAATAGTTTATTATTTACTTAATTTCACGGTTTTTATGATTTTGGAAGTGTCAGGTGAAAAGTAGACGAAAACAGCAAATTTTGGGGCAAAAACGCAATTTTTAGAAATGCTGACTTAGTCAAAGGCTCAGTACGGGCGTCCCTAATCTGGGACGGGCGTCCCGACTTGGTCAACAGACCAGGACGAGCGTCCCGAACCCCCAAATCAAGTCCCATATCAAATGTTTGATGAAAAATCACCCAGGGAAGCTGCTATAAATACCTCAGGCCTCCAGAAGTTGAAATCATTCCTCTCCACTCGATCTGAGTCATTAAGTGGTTTTCAGTGTACACTTCTCTAGTACACAACTCACTCAGAGACTCGGATCTCAGTTTTCTTTCTTGTTAGTGTTTTGTTTTAGTTTCTGAGAAATAGTCTCATATCTTAGGCTTCTATAGATAGGTTCGTTTCTGGTATTCATAGAATACCCGGGATTTCGTTAGGAGATCCTAAGAGGGCTCTAGGCGTTCGAAGATTCAGTCCACAAGGCTGGGCTTAAGCTGGGTATTAAGGTAAAGCCCAGTTACTAGGCTGAGGAAGCGTCCTCCGAAGGTTCTGGCGAGTAGAGTCAAGGCGAGCAATACGACATATACAGTAGTACGCTCCATCGGCGAGACTATGTAAAGGGTGATTTCTTTATGGCATCAGTCCCCATGTCACTCTCTTATATGTTGTTATTGTGTTGTTCTAAAAATTTATTATGAATACGAGATTACGATTTTTTATGAATATTTGTTTTATATGTTGACGTTGTTATGTTTTTTCAGAAATAGCCACCTGCTTAATATTCACTATGTCTGCATGTCTAATGTGCTCTTTTAAACTAAAGATAGGGTTATAGACAATTCCTAACCACGGCCTAATCATATCCTATTTAGTTTAACAGGCATCAATTAGTATTGGTGTCTGCCATGCTAGATAAAATAACCTGCTGAACACCCTGCTTGTTAAGAGTAGTCTAGGTAAGCCGAGCCGAGTCCGATTATGCCGACGGCTAGGGCAAGCGGTATGATCCTCGAAGTGACATAGGGCTTTCATGGATGCCTTCGCCCGGAACCATGAGTAGGGCCGTCAATAAGGTAGGGCGGTTTATTAGAAACCTCGGATGTGGTACGCCTTTAGACACAGAACATAGTTGCAATCCATGCTAAGATATATCTAAAATACTCGAATATAGGTCAATCAACATATAGGAACAGTATAACATAAAATCAGGACTCATCTATAAAACACTTCTAGGATTAATTAGACTTAAATCTAGTGGAGAATGGATCACCCTCTCATCAAAGTCATTCATGAAGATTGCATAACTGGATCATAAGATAGGAGTTAGGATAAAAGGCTAGTTACTACTAAGCCGTTACCACTTCCCTGGGAGTATGATATTTAACTTAATAAAATCGTAGATACTTTCCAACAGACTAGCTACACTATAGGTACTCTGCCTTAGGTTTTGATTGATTAAGTGACAATAATTGAATGCTAAGTGACAGTTAGTAAGACTCAGTCCTTAATTACTCATAATCGACATAGGTAAATAAAGCCTATCTTTTAGCATACCAATTGGAACTGCATCAGATTTTTGGCGCCGTTGCCGGGGAAATATCATAATGAATTTAGGATTATTGGCCACAATTCTAGAGACTTATGATAGGTAGAGGTAGTAACGTAGACTTTTGAATTACACTTATCTTATACTAGTTAGACAATCACTTTCCAAAATATAGGATTATCACAACTAATTAATTTTAGATAATATCTGGAATTAAGACACTTAGGATAATCAAATTTTAGAAATTTATTCTAAAACCATATTGAGGAAATTTACCTGCTTTCTAAATAAAATTCAAAATCCATAAAAATATTTTTCTTGCTTTTCTATTTTTCTTTCCTCTTTTTGTTTGTTATTTCTAACCAGATTTTGCACGCATAGATGAAGAGAACAAGAGAAGCTACTAACCAGAAGGACCATCTAGGCCTGCACCAGAAATACCACGAGGGACTCTTCCTTCACAACCAGTGGAAGTAAACTCAAGCCCAGATGCCAGTGACCTAGTGAGACGATTCCTGAACGCCCGTGAGCCTAGTCCCATGGAAGAAGATCCTTCTGAGGATACCTTCCCTCCTAGAGAAGAACCCCAAAGATCTCCAGTTCACCCTCCTGCCCAGAGAGTTCCTATAAATCCACCACCCACTGACCAAACCCAAAATTCACCAACATCTCCTGCATACACCCCAACACCTAACGAGCGCACCCCTTCATCCGGGGGGAGTACTAAGGGTTATCATTCAATGTTGTCCGTGCAGATAGATACGTTGGCTCAAAGGGTCTATGAGATGGACCAAGGAATTTCCAGCAGATTGTGTCATTTAGACCAACTCAGTCTGAATATAACAACTAACGTGGACCGACTCAGAGCCCGGTCAGTCTTCAGGAGAACCAAGGTGCACAACTACTCCGGGAGATGGCTGACTTACGCAGTGAGCAGAACAGGCAGAGGGATGAGATGAGAGCCATACGCATAGAAATGCGAAGCATTCGAACGGAGCTACAGGAGATCAGAGATAAGGGTCGTTGAAAAAAGGGAGATTCTTTTACTTTTATTCTCAGCAAATAATTCGTTTGAACTAAACCTAAATAATTGACCCATATTTTTCTATTTTTCAAACTTTTTAAAGGGTCCTTTATATTCAACAATTTTCTTCAGACATTTTATTTTCAAATTTCTATGAAAAACAAAAGTTTTGCAAATACAGTTTATTTTTCACCAATTAAATTGTACAAACTCAGTTTTTATTTTTCTGAAATTCTTGCTGGATTGGGATAAAATTAGGGTAGTCATGATTTTCGAAAAGAAAAAGAGAGACTGAGGAATTTTTGCATAGAATTTTTAACAGCTTTTGAACTTGATTGGATAAACATGAAGACTTGTTAAAAATTATTTTTGGTATTTTGAGGTTTGCAGGGAATTACGAAAAAAAATTTCGAAATTCGCACGCGTCCCGATGGCCGCCCCTTCTATAAAAATTCATTTTTTTTCATTTTCTCTCAAATCTACAACCAAAAATTCATCTCTCTAAAAATATTTCTCTCTACCTTCTCTCTACAAATTTTTGGCAAACTCTCCAAAGTTTAAAAATTCGAGTTTCCCTCCAAAATTTGAATTTTAAACTTCACTCAAAAATTCGAATTTCCCTCCAAAATTTGATTTTCCCGCCAAAAAATTCAAAATCCTTCCCTAACCTAATTTCATCCTTCTGAATTCAAATTCACCTCCAGAATTTGAGTTTAAAGCTTTCCTTCCCACCTAAACTCTCTCGTACGTTCTTAATGGCTCCCAAACGTACTCGTACCACATCTACCATGACAGTTACCTCAGTGGCACATCCTTTTATGCTGTTTCCCTCCAGCACAGCATACCAAGAAAGATGCCTTGGGTACATCGGGCGTACGATACTAACGGGCAGAACGTTGGATTGGGCAGCAGTACAGACGCTAGGAGTAGAGCCGGAAGTCAGACGCATACTCGACGTGCCACCTTACATTCGAGTATTCATCGTCACAGAGCCCACATACCTGGAGCTGGTATGTAAGTTCTATGCATCTTTTACATGCCACCAGGAGCAGATCACATTCCGGTTGGGCGGAATAGATCGGTCGATGAGCATGGACGAGTTTGGCGTCGCCCTAGGTATCTGGCAGAGAGATGAGCTGGATACGCCCGCATACACCACAGCAGTTCGAGACTTCATGTCTGCAGACGTCTCCACTGCTTGGGCTCAGATCTGCATGACGGGTGTCCCATACCAGCATGGCTTTGCAAAAGCCACAGGTATTTATCCTACTCTTCGTTACCTGCACGCTATCATTGCACACACATTGTCAGGACGACGGACGGCTCCCGGAACTGTCACTTAGATGGAGACATTCCTTCTGGCCAACATGCACATGGGATCTACGGTAGAGATGGCTAGACTCATCACGGTCGTCATGCAAGGATTTGCTACAGACACCCGGAAACAGTGTCTGGGGCTCAGACCATACATCACCAGGCTAGCCCGCTACCTGGAGTTGGACATAGAGGGCTCGGAGCTGACCCTGGTCACCCCGACCACCGTTCCCACTGATCTTACTATTCTACGGAACATGGGAATAGTTGTCTGGGATGCGAATGGCTGCTACACCATCCACACGGAGCAGCCAGGATAGGCATCGGCATCGGAAGCATATCCAGCGCATATCCCTCCATCCGAGATGTTCGTGCCACGTACTGCCTTCGAATGACATATGTCGCACGAATTGGCAGAACTATCGGCCCAATATAGTCGAGACATGGACAGGATTGACAGACGGCTGGCGATGATAGATGACAGGATCGCCATGAACACCAGCAGGATTGAGGAGATACATCAACATACTTCCCGACTGGCGGAAAACTTCGAGTTTGACTTTACAGCAGACTTAGGGCCACTGGACGACGACCCGCTGAGTTCTTAGTCTCTCTCTCCTTCTTTCCTTTCCTTTCTTTTGCTTTTGTTTTTCTTGTTCTATGTGTATAAACATGTCTGAGCTGTATGACGTATGAATCTATGTACAAAGTTGATTTATATGACATACAGAATTGTTTGCATTATTTTGTTTTTTTTACCCATAGTGTGGGTAAGAATCTTTTCTTTGTGTTTTATTTTTTGTTTTCAAATAAGTGTGGGGTAATTAGATATGCATGAACACTGAGGACAGTGTCAGAATTAAGTGTGGGGTAGCAGTGCACGGTGTACTGTAGTAGTTTGCAAAATGTTTTGCATGCTTTTGCTTGTTTTCCCCATATTTTCACACCCTTCCAAAAGTTTTCAAAATTTTCCGTCCTTCAGACTTCTAAATGCAGTATGCCTGGTTAAACAACTGCTTATGTCTATGATATGTAGGTAGTATGTTATGGTTAGTAGGAGATAATTGATGACTATTGCTGAACTAATTGATTAGGAATAGGGAATTCCTGATAACTGAGCACAACTTTGTCTAGATTAGAGACCTCATCCAATTACCTTTTCAAGACTGAACTAGATAAAATTAGACCAGTTGTGAATGTTTTGACAATTAGGATGACTAGATGAGACTCTGAGCTAAAAGTGAAAAGAAATTAAAGAAAGTTAATTAAATAAGGGTAGTTTGCCAGCGGCCTTCGCTACTCGAGCACCACTCCTTCGGGGAACTTAAAGCCTGATGCCCTAAGGTCGTGTAGATCTGGGAGTCATCGGAGTGGGACTCGCTACATGGGTAGTTGAAGTTGACGTGTTCTAAGCAGACTTAAAATACCCTAGAAAATCTATAAACGAAAGAAATCAATAAATGCTAAATAGAATCTAATCACCAAAGCTCAGAACTCAGAAAGTTATCTGTTGTCAGTGTGTCTAGCAATAGGTCGAAGTGTTATCTGGTAACAGTTAAGACAAGAGTTTATTGTGCTGACTATCTGGTCTGGACTAGTACACACACTACACATCAGGAAGACCTTATGACTAAGAGATAGTTCAACCTAGTTGTTAAGTTACTTTCTGCTCAACCCTAACAAACTACTAGAGATATTTGAGACCTTGTCATAACAACCTGACCAGTCAGACCTGTGTTAAGAATTGTCTGAATACATTTTTGGAATAAAAACATGACTAGGAATTTAAGTGACTGCACTACGGTTTAGAATCACTAACTTCAGGTAGACTTTGCTTGAGGACAAGCAAAAAGCTAAGTGTGGGGTTATCTGATACGCGAAAATCGTATCACCTTTTTAGCATGTTTTTATGTATGAATTTGGGTGAAATTGAGGGTAAATTGATCTTAATTATTTATTATTTACTTAATTTCACAGTTTTTATGATTTTGGAAGTGTCAGGTGAAAAGTAGACGAAAACAGCAAATTTTGGGGCAAAAATGCAATTTTTTGAAATGCTGACTTGGTCAAAGGCTTAGGACGGGCGTCCCGACCCAGTCAAAGCACCGGGACGGCCGTCCCGACTTGGTCAACAGACCAAGACGGGCGTCCCAATCCGGGATGGGCATCCCGAACCCCTAGATCAAGTCCCACATCGAATGTTTGATGAAAAATCACCCCGGGAAGCTGCTATAAATACCCCAGGCCTCCAGCAGTTGAAATCATTCCTCTCCACTCGATCTGAGTCATTAAGTGGTTTTCAGTGTATACTTCTCTAGTACACAACTCACTCAGAGACTCGGATCTCAGTTTTCCTTCTTGTTAGTGTTTTGTTTTAGTTTCTGAGAAATAGTCTCAGATCTTAGGCTTCTATAGATAGGTTTGTTTCTGGTATTCATAGAATACCGGAGATTTCGTTAGGAGATCCTAAGAGGGCTCTAGGGGTTCGAAGAGTCAGTCCACAGGGCTGGGCTTAAGCTGGGTATTAAGGTAAAGCCCAGTTACTAGGCTGAGGAAGCGTCCTCCGAAGGTTCTGGCGAGCAGAGTCGGGGCGAGCAATACGACATATACAACAGTACGCTCCATCGACGAGACTACGTAAAGGGTGATTTCTTTATGGCATCAGTCCCCATGTCCCTCTCTTATATGTTGTTATTGTGTTGTTCTAAAAATTTATTATGAATACGAGATTATTATTTTTTATGAATATTTGTTTTATATGTTGACATTGTTATGTTTTTCCGGAAATAGCCACCTGCTTAATATTAACTATGTCTGCATGTCTAATGTGCTCTTTTAAACTAAAGATAGGGTTATAGACAATTCCTAACCACGGTCTAATCATAACCTATTTAGTTTAACAGGCATCAATTAGTATTGGTGTCTGCCATGCTAGATAAAATAACATGCTGAACACCCTGCTTGTTAAGAGTAGTCTAGGTAAGCCGAGTCGAGTTCGATTATGCCGGTGGCTAGGGCAAGCGGTATGATCCCCGAATTGACATAGGGCTTTCATGGATGCCTTCGTCCCGAACCGTGAGTAGGGCCGTCAATAAGGTAGGGCGGTTTATTAGAAACCTCGGATGTGGTACGCCTTTAGACACAGAACATAGTTGCAATCCAGGCTAAGATATATCTAAAATACTCGAATATAGGTCAATTGATGCGATTCCGGTTGACATGCTAAATAGGTGTTATTTTACCCTATGTTGATTATGAATAATTAAGGACTGTGATTGACTAATTGTCACATTTAGTCTCTATGGTGTCACTTAATCAGCCAGAACCTAAGGCAGAGTACCTATCGTGTAGCTAGTCTGTTGGAAAGTATCTACGATTTTATTAATTTAATTATCGTACTCCCAGGGAAGTGGCAACGACTTAGTAGTAACTAGCCTTTTATCCTAACTCCTATCTTATAATCCAGTTATGCAATCTTCATCAAATACTTTGATGAGAGGGTGATCCATTCTCCATTGGGTTTAGGTCTAATTAATCCTAAAAGTGTTTTAAAGATGAGTTCTGATTCTATGTTATACTGGTCCTATATGTTGATTGACCTATATTCGAGTGTTTTAGATATATCTTAGCCTGGAATGCAACTATGTTCTGTGTCTAAAGGTGTACCACATCTGAGGTCTCTACACTACCGCCCCATCGTTAAGGTAAACGGCCCTACTCACGGCCCGGACTAAAGTCAGCAATGAACGGTACCCTATGTCACTTCGGGGTCTGCTCTCGTCGCAAAACCGCCGGCATAACTCTCTACTCAGCCTACCAAGACTACTCTAACAAACAAGGTGTTCCGTTGGTTATTTTATCTAGTATGGCAGACACCAATACTAATTGATGCCTGTTAAACTAAACATGTTATGAATAGACCGTGGTTAGGAATTGTCTATAACCCTAGTTTTAGTTTAAAAGAGACTTACATTAGACATGCAGACATAATGAATATTTAGCAGGTGGCTATTTCCGGAAAAACATAAAAACTTCAACATATAACACAACTATTCATAAAATCGTAATCTGATATTCATAATTCATATTTAGGACAAAGCAATAACACATATAAGAGAGGGACATGGGGACCGATGCCATAAAGAAATCACCCTTTACGAAGTCTCGCCTACGGAGCGTACTGCTGTATATGTCGTATTGCTCGCCCTGACTCTGCTCACCAGAACCTTCGGAGGACGCTTCCTCAGCCTAGTAGCTAGACTTTACCTTACGTCCTGGGCTTAAGCCTAGCCCTGTGGACTGACTCTTCGAACGCCTAGAGCTCTCTTAGGATCTCCTAACGAAATCCCGGGTATTCTATGAATACCAGAAACGAACCTATCTATAGAAACCTAAGATCTGAGACTATTTCTCAGAAACTAAAACAAACACTAATAAGAAAGAAAACTGAGATCCGAGTCTCTGAGTGAGTTGTGTACTGGAAAATTGTACACTGGAAACCACTTAATGACTCAGATCGAGTGGAGAGGGATGAATTCAACTGCTGGAGGCCTGGGGTATTTATAGCAGCTTCCCGGAGTGAAAATCTCTGAAAAATTCGATGTGGGACAGCTTCTGGCGGCTCGGGACGCCCGTCCTGATTCGTTGACCAGGTTCGGGACGCCCGTCCCGGTTCAGGACGCCCGTCCTGGCGGTTTGACTGGGTCGGGACGCCCGTCCCGGACCTTTGACCGGGTCAACATTTCCAAAAATTGCGTTTTTGCCCCAGAATTTGCTGTTTTCGTCTACTTTTCACCTGACACTTCCAAAATCATAAAAACCGTGAAATCAAGTAAATAGTAAACAATTAATGTCAATTTACTCTCAATTTCACATTAAAACATATAAAAACATGCTAAAAATGTGATACGATTTTCGCGTATCAGATAACCCCACACTTAGCTTTTTGCTTGTCCTCAAGCAAAGTCTACATGGAGTTAGTGATTTTAAACCGTAGTGCAGTCACTTAAATTCCTAATCATGTTTTTATTCCAAAAATTCTTCAGACAATTCTTAACACAGGTCTGACTGGTTAGGTTGCTATGACAAGGTCTCAAATGTTTCTAGTAGCTTGTTATGATCAGGCAGAAAACAAATCAACAACTAGGTTGGACTTTTTTCTTAGTCACAGGGTCTTCCTGATGTGTAGTGTGTGTACTAGTCTAGACCAGATAGTCAACACAATGAACTCTTATCTTAACTGCTACCAGATAATACTTCGACCTATCGCTAGACACACTGACAACAGATAACTTTCTGAGTTCTGAGCTTTGGTGATAAGATTTTTAATGTTTTAGCACTTAGTTATTTTCTTTATAGATTCAGGGTATTTCGAGTCTGCTTAGAACACGTCAACTTCAACTACCCATGTAGCGAGTCCCACTCCGATGACTCCCAGATCTACACGACCTTAGGGCATCAGGCTTTAAATTCCCCGAAGGAGTGGTGCTCGAGTAGCGAAGGCCGCTGGCAAACTACCCTATTGTAATTAACTTCCTTAATGTTCCTTTCACTTTTAGCTCAGAGTCTCATCTAGTTATTCTAACTGCCAATATATCCACAATTGGTCTGATTTTATCTAGTTAAGTCTCAAATAGGCAATTGGTTGAGGTCTCTAATCCAGACAAAGCTGTGCTCAATTATCAGGAATTCCCTATTCCTAATCAATTAGTCCAAGATAGCTATCAACTATCTCCTACTAACCATAGCATACTACCTACATATCATAGACATAAGCAATTGTTTAACCAAGCATACTGCATTTAGAAGTCTGAAAGATGGAAAAATCTTGAAATTATTTTTGGAAGGGTGTGAAAATACGGGGAAAACAAGCAAAAGCATGCGAAAAATTTTTCAAACTGCTTCAAACTGCTACAGTGCACCGTGCACTGCTACCCCACACTTAAGTTTGGCACTGTCCTCAGTGTTCATGCATAGCTAATTACCCCACACTTATTTGAAACAAGAAATAAAACATAAAAAAAAAACAAGAAAAAACAAAATAATGCAACAATTCTGTATGTCATATAAATCAATTTTGTACAAAGATTCATAGTCATACAGCCCAGACATACACAAAGAACAAGATAAACAAAAGACAAAAGAAAGCAAAGAAGGGGAGAGAGAGACTAAGAACCCGGCGGGTCACCATCCAGTGGACCGAGGTCTGCTAAGTCAAACTCGAAGTTCTCCGCTACTCGGGCAGTCTGCTGATGTATCTCCTCAATCCTACTGGTGATCATGGCGATCCTGTCATCCATCACCGCCAGTCGTCTGTCAACCCTGTCATCCATCATTGCCAGCCGTCTGTTGATCCGGTCCATGTCTCGACTGTATCGTGCCGATAGTTCTGCCAATCCGTGCGACATGTGTCGTTCGAAGGCAGTACGTGGCACGAACGGCTCGGATGGAGGGATATGCGGTGGAGCTGCTTCTGATGCCGAGGCCTGTCCTGGCTGCTCTGTGTGGATGGTGTAGCGGCCGCTCGCATCCCGGACAACCATTCCCATGTTCCGTAGGATGGTAACGTCTGTGGGAAAAGTGGTTGGGGCGACCAGAGTAAGCTCCGAGCCCTCTATGTCCAACTCCAGGTAGCGGGCTATCCTGCTGATGAATGGCCCGAGCCCCAGACACTGTTTCCGAGTGTCCGTAGCAAAACCCCGCATGATGACTGTGATAAGTCGAGCCATCTCTACTGTGGATCCCATATGCATGTTGGCCAAGAGGAATGTCTCCATTTGGGTGACATTCCCGGGGGCCGTCCGTCGTCCTGACAAAGTGTGTGCGATAATGGCATGTAAGTAGCGAAGAGCGGGATAGATACCTGTGGCTTTCGAGGAGCCGTGCTGGTATGGGGCACCCGTCATACAAATCTGAGCCCAAGCAGCGGGGACGTCCGCAGTCGTGAAGTCTCGCACTGCTGTGGTGTATGCGGGCGTATCCAGCTCATCTCTCTGCCAGATACTCATGGCGACGCCGAACTCGGCCATGCTCATCGACCGATCTATTCCGCCTAAGCGGAATGTGATCTGCTCCTGGTGGCATGCAAAGGACGCATAGAACTCACATACCAGCTCCAGGTATGTGGGCTCTGTGACGATGAATACTCGACTGTAAGGTGGTACGTCGAGTATGCGTCTGACCTCAGCCTCTACTCCCAGTGTCTGTACTGCTGCCCAATCCAATGTTCTGCCCGTCAGTATCGTGCGTCCGATGTATCCGTGACATCTCTCCTGATGCTGTGCTGGAGGGAAAGATAAAAGGATGTGCCACTGAGGTAACTGCCATAGTGGATGTGGTACGAGCACGTTTGGCAGCCATTTGGGTTGAAAGTGTTTGAGAGATTTTGGGAGTTTTTAGGTAGGAAGGAAGGTTCGAATTCGAATTCTGGAGGTGAATTTGAATTCAAAAGGGTGAAATTAGGCTAGGGAAAGATTTCGAAATTTTTGGCGGGAAATTCGAATTTTGGAGGGAAATTCGAATTTGGAAGGAAATTTAAAATTTAAATTTTGGAGGGAAATTTGAAATTTTAAATTTGAAAAGTTTGCCAAAGGTAAAGGGAGAGAGTTATTTGAGAGAGGGGGATTTTTGGAAGTGAATTTTGAGGGAAAAATGAAAAAATTGAGATTTTATAGAAGGGGCTGCCTTCGGGACGCCCGTCCCGGGTTGCCTCGGGACGCGTGCCAATTCCGAAAATATAAATTTTTTTTCCTAATTCCTGCAAATCTCAGTCTACAAAAAATAATCATAATTTTTAACAAGGCTTCATGTTTATCCAATGAAATTCAGAAGTTGTTAAAAAAACTCTATGCAAAAATTCCTCAGTCTCACTTTTTCGAAAATCATACTACCCTAATTAAATTCAGCAAGAAAAACAAAAATTTGAGTTTATACAATTTAGTTAATGAAAAATAAACTGCAATTGCAAAATTTTCATTTTTCATAGAAATAAAATGTCTGAAGAAAATTGTTGAAAATAAAGGACCCTTTAAAAATGTTTGAAAAATAGAAAAATATGGGTCAATTATTCAAGTTTCAGTTCAAACTTATTATTTGCTGAAAATAAAAGTAAAAGAATCTTCCCTTTTTAACGAATCCGGTTTCTGATCTCCTGTAGTTCTGTCCGAATGCTTCGCATTTCTATGCGTATTGCTCTCATCTCCTCCCGCTGCCTGCCTTGCTCACTGCGTAAATCAGCCATCTCCCGGAGTAGTTGTGCACCTTGGTTCTCCTGGGAATTGACCGTGGCTCTGAGACGGTCTACGTTAGCTGTGATATTCAGACTGAGTTGGTCTAAATGACACAATCTGCTGGCAATGCCTTGGTCCATTTCATACACCCTGTTATTCAACGTATCTATCTGTGCGGACAACATTGAATAATAACCATTAGTACTCCCCGCAGATGAAGGGGTGCGCTCGTTAGGTGTTGGGGATGCAGGAGTATATTCAGGAGATTTCGGGGTGTACTCGGGAGATTTAGGAGTATATTCGGGAGAAGCAAGAGTGTATTCGGGAGAGGCAGGAGTGTATTCGGGAGAAGAAGGAATTGTTTGGATTTCTGGGGAAGTGTTATGTTCTACTTAGTCCAGAGTATCATGGGCTCTTGTTCCCTTCATCTTTGAGTGCAAAGTCTGGTTAGAAACAACAAATAACAAACATAGGAAAGTGAAGAAAAACGAGAAATTTTTTTTTATGGATTTTAAAATTTATTTAGAAAGCAGGTAAATTTCCTCAATATGGTTCTAGAATAATTTTCTAAAATTTGATTATCCTAAGTCTCTTAATTTCAGATGACATCTAAAAATTAATTAGTTATGATAATCCTATATTTAGGAAAGTGATTGCCTAACTGGTATAACATAAGGGTTAATCAAAAGTCTAGGTTACTACCGTTACCTATCCTAAGTCTCTAGAATTGTGGCCAATAATCCTAAATTCATTATGATATGTCCCCGGCAACGGCGCCAAAAATCTGATGCGATTCCGGTTGACATGCTAAATAGGTGTTATTTTACCCTATGTTGATTATGAATAATTAAGGACTGTGATTGACTAATTGTCACATTTAGTCTCTATGGTGTCACTTAATCAGCCAGAACCTAAGGCAGAGTACCTATCGTGTAGCTAGTCTGTTGGAAAGTATCTACGATTTTATTAATTTAATTATCGTACTCCCAGGGAAGTGGCAACGACTTAGTAGTAACTAGCCTTTTATCCTAACTCCTATCTTATAATCCAGTTATGCAATCTTCATCAAATACTTTGATGAGAGGGTGATCCATTCTCCATTGGGTTTAGGTCTAATTAATCCTAAAAGTGTTTTAAAGATGAGTTCTGATTCTATGTTATACTGTTCCTTTGGATTTCATGGGAAGTGTTATGTTCTACTTCGTCCAGAATATCCTGGGCTCTTGTTCCCTTCATTTCTGAGTGCAAAGTCTGGTGAGAAATAACAAATAACAAAAGTAGGAAAGTGAAACAAGAAAGCAAGAAAAACATTTTTATGGATTTTGATTTATTTAGAAAGCAGGTAAATTTCCTTAATATGGTTTTTAGAATAATTTTCTAAAATTTGATTATCCTAAATGTCTTAATTCCAGATATTATCTAAAATTAATTAGTTATGATAATCCTATATTTAGGAAAGTGATTGTCTGACTAGTATAAGATAAGTGTAAGTCAAAAGTCTAGGTTACTACCGCTACCTATCATAAGTTTCTAGAATTGTGGCCAATAATCCTAAATTCATTATGATATTTCCCCGGCAACGGCGCCAAAAATCTGATGCGACGGTTGACGTGCTAAATAGGTATTTTTACCCTATGTTGATTATGATAATTAAGGACTGTGATTGACAAATTGTCACATTTAGTCTATGGTGTCACTTAATCAGCCAGAACCTAAGGCAGAGTACCTATCGTGTAGCTAGTCTGTTGGAAAGTATCTACGATTTTATTAAATAATTATCGTACTCCCAGGGAAGTGGCAACGGCTTAGTAGTAACTAGCCTTTTATCCTAACTCCTATCTTATGATCCAGTTATGCAATCTTCATCAAATACTTTGATGAGAGGGTGATTCATTCTCCACTAGGTTTCAGTCTCATTAATCCTAGAAGTGCTTTATAGATGAGTTCTGATTCTATGTTATACTGTTCCTATATGTTGATTGACCTATATTCGAGTATTTTAGATATATCTTAGCCTGGATTGCAACTATGTTATGTGTCTAAAGGCGTACCACATCCGAGGTCTCTAATAAACCGCCCTACCTTAATGACGGCCCTAATCACGGTTTGGGACGAAGGCATCCATGAAAGCCCTATGCCACTTCGGGGATCATACCGCTTGCCCTAGCCGCCGGCATAATCGGACTCAGCTCGGCCCCTACCTAGACTACTTTAACAGGCAGGGTGTTCAACATGTTATTTTATCTAGCATGGCAGACACCAATACTAATTGATGCCTATTAAACTAAACAGGTTATGATTAGACCGTGGTTAGGAATTGTCTATAACCCTAACTTTAGTTTAAAAGAGCACATTAAACATGCAGACATAGTGAATATTTAGCAGGTGGCTATTTCCGGAAAAACGTAACAACTTCAACATATAAAACAACTATTCATAAAAATCGTAATCTGATGTTCATAATAAGTATTTAGAGTAAAAACAATAACAACATATAAGAGAGGGGTATGGGGACTGATGCCATAAAGAAATCACCCTTTACGTAGTCTCGCCGCAGAGCGTACTGCTGTATATGTCATACTGCTTCCTCTGACTCTGCTCACTAGAACCTTCGGAGGACGCTTCCTCAGCCTAGTAACTGGGCTTTACCTTAATACCCAGCTTAAGCTCAGCCCTGTGGACTGACTCTTCGAACGCCTAGAGCCCTCTTAGGATCTCCTAACGAAATCCAGGGTATTCTATGAACACCGGAAATGAACCTATCTATAGAAACCTAAGATCTGAGACTATTTCTCAGAAACTAAAACAAAACACTAATAAGAAAGAAACTGAGATCCGAGTCTCTAAGTGAGTTGTGTACGAGAGAATTGTACACTAGACACCACTAAATGACTCAGATCGAGTGGAGAGGAATGAATTCAACTGCTGGAGGCCTGGGGTATTTATAGCAGCTTCCCGGAGTGAAAATCTCTAAAAAAATCGATGTGGAACAGCTTCTGGCGGCTCGGGACGCCCGTCCCAGATTGGGACGCCCGTCCTGATCAGTTGACCAGGTCGGGACACCCGTCCCTCTGGCTTGGCTTGGTCGGGACGCTCGTCCCTGGTTTGGGACGCCCGTCCCGGACCTTTGACCGAGTCAACATTTCCAAAAATTGCGTTTTTGTCCCAAAATTTGCTGTTTTCGTCTACTTTGCACCTCACACTTCCAAAATCATAAAAACTGTGAAATTAAGTGAATAATGCACAATCAAGATCAAATTGCCCTTGATTTCACCCAAATTCATACGTAAAAACATGCTAAAAAGGTGATACGATTTTCGCGTATCAATGGAACATAAGCTAGGCATTCCTCCTTCAGCCAAACCCGTAACCCAAAAACCCCGTTCCTTCAATACCACAAAACAAGCCATTATCCAAAAAGAAATAGCAGAGCTACTTGAAGCCGATGTCATTCGAAGAGTTCAATTCCCTCAATGGCTAGCCAACCCAGTCGTCGTACCAAAGCCAGGCGACAAATGGAGAGTTTGCATCGATTTCACCTCACTCAATAAAGCCATCCCCAAAAAACCGTATCCTCTCCCCCAAATAGATATACTTGCCGACGCCACAGATATACTTACCGTATCATTTCTAGACGCTCACAGAGGATACCACCAGATCCTTATGGCAGAAGCCGACGAAGAAAAAACCGCTTTCGTCACACCCGAAGGACTTTTCTGTTATAAACGCATGCCTTTCGAACTCAAAAACGCAGGCGCCGATTTCCAAGACACAATTAACCGAATGTTCAAATCCCAAATCGGCAGAAATGTTGAGGCATACATTGACGACATTTTAGTCAAGACTCTTTCCGCATCTGACATAACCCGCGACCTCCGGGAGACCTTCCAAACCTTGCAAGATTTCTGTTTAAAACTCAACCCCGAAAAGTGTACATTCGGAGTAAACGCCGGAAAATTCTTGGGTTTTATGATCTCACAGCGCGGCCTCGAAATCAACCCATCCAAAATAACAGCAATACAAAATCTAAAGCCCCCAACAAATGTCAAAGAAGTTCAACGATTCAGTGGACGAATCACAACACTCAACCGCTTTCTTTCCAAATCCAGAGAAAAATCCCTCCCGTTTTTCTTACTTTTACGAAACCACAAAAATTTTGAATGGACACCCGATTGCGAGAAAGCCTTTCAAGCCATAAAACAATACTTGCAAAGCCCTCCCATACTAGTCCCCCCGAAACCAGGTGAGGTCCTCCATCTCTATATTTCCATCTCCCCTTCAGTTGTCAGTGCCGTTCTTTGTGCCGACCGCACCAATACCTTTCATCCAGTTTACTACGTCAGCCACGTCCTACAACCTGCTGAAACCCGGTATTGTCCTTTAGAAAAACACGTCTTTGCCTTAATCATGGCAACCCGGAAGCTCCGACACTATTTCCACGCCCACCAGATATGCATGCACACCCAAGCCCCCATTCGACAATCATTATACAAAGCCGACATCACTGGCCGCCTAATGCGATGGGCCATCGAATTGTCCGAGTACGACATCACGTACACCCGCAGGCAACAAGTCAACGCCCACACATTATCAGACTTCATCATCGAATGCACCGATGTACCCCCATCCCTTCCTCACCAATCACCCGATGATACCATCCCAAACGACTGTTGGACAATCCATGTCGACGGATCCGCAGCCGAAACCAATCGAGGGGCCGGTATAGCCATCACCTCACCCGAAGGCTCCAAGCTATTCTACGCCCTAAAATACACATTCGCAATCAGCAACAACGAATTCGAATACGAAGCGGTCATTGCAGGGTTACGAATTGCCCGGACCCTCAACATCCGTAACCTCCGCATATTCACCGACTCACAACTAATAGCAGGACAAATCAACGGTGAGTTCGAAGCCAAAGAAGAAAACATGCAACAATATTTAAAGCTAGTATCCGAATTCCTCAAAAATTTTCAATACATAAGCATCGAATACATCACCCGCAGAGCAAACATAGAAGCGGACACCCTTTCCAAAGCACACATGACCGACACAATAGACGGAACATGGATAGAGCCACTCACACAGAGATCCATTGACCACCTTCCAGTTATGAACATCTCTCAATCACAGTCCTGGATGACACCCATCATCCAATACATCACCAGCAACATCACGCCAGAAGACAAGGTTCAAACACAACAACTCCGACAAAAGGCAGCCCGATATGTTATTATAAACAACCAATTATACCGACGCCATTACTCCTGGCCAATATTAAAGTGTGTACCCGAAGCCGAAGGCAATTACATCTTGCGCGAAATCCACGAAGGAATTTGCGGAGCTCATATCGGAGCCCGAAGCTTAGCCCAAAAAGTCATGCGGACCGGATACTTCTGGCCCACGATAGAAGCCGACGCCACTGAACTAATTAAACATTGTTCAAAATGCCAGCTTCACGCAAACACACACCACATGCCTTCAGCCGAATTCCAATCCATCAGCAACCCAATTCCTTTCTATCAATGGGGCATGGACATCATTGGCCCATTCCCGAAGGCTAAAGGAAATAAGGAATTCCTTATAGTAGCCATCGACCATTTCACCAAATGGGTCGAAGCAAAACCCGTAGCGTCCATCACAGCGCAAGTCGTCAAAGATTTCTTCTGGCACGACGTCATCACTAGGTTCGGAGTACCCCGCATCCTCATAACCGACAATGGAAAACAGTTCGAAGCGCAAGAATTCCAGAACTTTTGCCAAGAATTACACATAGACCACCGTTTTACATCCGTCGGATACCCACAAACAAACGGCTTAACAGAAGTCACTAACCGAACCATCGTACAAGGCTTGAAAAAACGGTTAGATTCGTCCAAATCCAAATGGATCGACGAACTACCGAATGTCCTGTGGTCTCACCGCACAACACCCCATTCCCGCACCCTCGAAAGCCCATTCTCTTTATGTTTCGGTACCGAAGCATTACTCCCAGTCGAAATCGGATCCCCTTCTCCCAGACTGGACAATTTCTCCATCGAGTGGAACGACCTCAAAATCGCAGAAAACTTAGCATTAGTCGACAACATTCGATCCAACGCAGCCACCCGCGAGTACAATTATAAAAGAGCCCTTGCAAGACACAAGAATGCACGAATACGCCCACATAACATCAACACAGGAGATCTAGTCCTCCGCAAGAATTCCGTTAGTCACCAAGAGCCTACCCGAAAGCTAGACGCCAACTGGGAAGGCCCATACATCGTCGCCAAAGCAAATCCAAATGGCAGTTTCCATTTGAAAGATCACAAAGGTCACATTCTCGCTCGCACTTGGAACGCAGCCAACCTCCGGAAATATTACCCATAGAACCCACATACGCCCACAACTTTAGATTCGGATTCACAGAAGTTCGGATCCAAACAAACACTTATTCTCCTTTTTCAAAAATTAAAAGTATTTCAATATTAACCAACAAATTTAGATTCGGATTCGCAATTGCTTAGTTCCGGACAAACACTTGTTCTCCTTTTTCAAAGATTAAAGATTATTTCAACATTAATAACACACCATTTTTCCTACTCTTTTCTTTCATTTTCTTATTAACACAGCAATCACACATTCCATAAAATCACACCCACACACACATAATGGCAACAACAACACAGAGCTAAACAAACACTTGTTATTAATCTCAAAAAATATTACAAGTAGGTACATCACACATTAGACCCTCCCCCTAATACATTGCTTTCCCCCCCTCTTCACCCACCGTACCCTCCCCCGGAGCAGTCTCCTCCCCTGGAGCCATCTCCCCCTCCTCCTCCTCTTCTCCCGATACCTCCCGAGCTGGGTCAGATGGAGCAATCAGCTCGTCAAAATCAAATGGACCCCCTTCCCAAGGGTACACATTCCCTTCTGACCGCTGCACCAACCCTTCAAGCTGTTCCGGCAACTCGAACGAGGGATCTTTTTCCCGAACAAGATCCCTCAAAACAACCAGGGTGTCCCCGGCCACGGGAGCCGCTACCCGAGAAAAGAGCCTGTAACACCGTTCATCTTTAAAAAACGCCGTTACAATAGCCTTTTCCGTAGCAGCATTTATCAACCCTTCGGGAGTCTCATAGCGCTCCCGTAACCTTGCGGCCTCCTCCTCCCATTTCACCCTTGCCAACTCCAGTTCACCGGCCCGGAGCCTCTCCCGTAGAAGTTCTTGCCGAACCTTCTCTAGATCTTCCCCCTGCTCCCGGACCCTCCCCCTCCACACCTCCGCCTCGCGATCGGATGCCTCCTTCGCCGCTAGAGCTTCGTCCCTAGCCTTCCATGCCATGTCCTTCTGCCCCTCCATACTATCATAATTGTGATACGTCAAGCGCAGGCGGTGCAGAAGTTAAACCTCCGAAAGCAAGGCCTACCAAAACCAAAGCACAAAGTCAATACCACATACAATTAACGGACAATAAAAATTATCCCCATACCCCTCATCCTTACCTCAAATTTTCGTTGGTACATTTGACCAATCAAAGCAGCCGTGGGCACCTTCTCCACCGCAGCCTTCAACCCCTGAGGAAAGCAATGTTGGAAGAAGGTCATCGCCACCCCCGGACCCCCCTCCGTTACATTCGGAGGAATATCCCAGGGAGGAACATAACTTCCCACGTCCGCCTCTTTCTTATCACCCCTCCCCCCGGACCTTTCCTCAACCTTTTCAAAGGACGATCCACTTCCTCCGGAACCTCCTCCACTTCTTTTCCTTTCCCCTTCCTCTTCCCCGAATCCTTAGGAACTATCGGGGCTACCACTTCCTTCTTTTTCTCCCCAATCACTATCCCTCCCCCCTTCACCGAATCCTTAGGCATAGTCTTCTCCGCACCCACCCCATCCTTCTTCTCTGCACCCCGAAACATGCCTGGATAATAATACCTATGAGTTCCGGTTATAAAACTAAAGCTCCCCTTGTCAAGCATAACCGAAAGAATTTTAACTTTACCAGATGTTTTCTTTTTACGTTTATCTGGATTGTTTTGCGCCATCTCCATCACTAAGTTTTTTCCTGCAAATACAAACACAACCCATCAGCTTCGGCAAATACAGTTAGTAAAACACATAATCAACAACAACAGAATATACTTAAAAGCCCTCCCCCCCTCATCCCTTCCATATGCACCCACTTAATTTCTGGATGTCCAATCTGGAATCACACTCCAGCCCCGAATGCCTCATTAGAGTGTCAGACCAATCTTCCCCTACATTCAATTCAAACTGATACTTCATCAACGTTTCCGCATCCTGATAATCTCTCCCATAACCTTCCGGCACATCATTACTTAAACTCTTCCTATTATTCCATGACTGCAGAAGGACGCTGTCACGAAAACTATGATGCTTGACATAAAAAAATTCATTCTTCCAAGAATGGATACTGGAAGGACCTAAAATAACCGGTCGAGTACTCTGCCTAGAAATATAAAAGAACCCCCGACCCTCCGGCGTCGTACACTTCTGACTCAAATAATACAATCTCCGCCATAATTCTAAACTGCATTCACACCTGAAAGCCCTACACGCCATCAAGAAACCAACCGTAGTCCGGATCACATTCGGCATCAATTGACCCAGCTGAATCTTGTAGTATCCACAAATATCCACAAACAAAGGATGCAACGGGAACCGCAACCCTGCTCGCAAGTGCGCCACATAAGTCGTTACGCAGTCTGCCGGAGGCGTATGTATCCGTTGCTTAGCTTCCGGGCAAATTGTCTTGTATGATACAGGGAAATGGTAATTCTCCCGGATGCCCTCCAAAACCTTAGATTCGGACACAACCGTTTTATACTGAGGAACTTGAGGATTCTCTTTTTCCTCACACCCTTTCGCTTTAGAGTCTTTCTTCACCGGACCCACCTCCTCCTTCGGCCTCCGGTAAGCCATCCCAGAACTAACATCCTTCTCATCTATCAACAGGAAATAATAATCCTCTCCATCCATCCTATACCGCACACTTACGTCCCGATCCCCTGACGCACCTACAGGCCCCATCCATTCTACTAGTTCCTCAAACCCCACTGATCCACCAGAATACTCCCTTGCTCATCCTCAGAATCAGCCCTGACCAATGAACTCATCATACCCGTATGACTGTTGCCCTAACCTAACTGCCGTGTGTCTCTTCCCCCTAGCCCTACCCAGGAAAACGCTAATCAACAGAACAAGTACCTGAAATTTTTCGAGGAGCCATGGTTTAGCACAATGTCCAAGCACAATCACACAAAAGCAATAGCACACAAACACTGCAACAATAACAACAAAAATACATCCCTTAGTCAAAACCATATCCGACACAGTTCATCACCCTATACAATACACACACACACAGCATACAGTATCCCACATTCGCAAATCCCCTCCCATTTCAAACCCCACAATAATATATATAATCAACATACTAACCTGCAACCTTCACAACAGTCCTGCAGTTTCTCCGTACAATCCGAACCACTCACAGACAAATAGAAGTACCAGTTTAAACCTCACAAGCCAGATTCAATGGAGATTTTTTCAGAGGCGCGAAGAACACTCAAAAGATATTCAAAATAAACCCCCTGCCTATTCATTTGCCCTTTTTTCTATCTTGCCAAACGCCCTTCTATTACCGGACCTCAAAAAATTTGCGCAGTCACATTTAATAAAACTGTCCCGTCCGCACACCCTCCCACACACACGCGTCCTTCACGCGCCAGCAGCCGAACCAACCCCACGTGCGCCCTCTCCCATCAATATGTCAGAAACGTCTCATCATCCCCCGCACACACACTCAAGGCAACTGTAATTACCCGAATCCCCACCCACCGAACCGCAACCTCATCCCCAGCCACATCCACATCTTATCTTCAAAGTAACTCCTTTCTCCGAATCCCCACAGTCCATTTCTTTCTACCATCAGCCCGAATCTTCCATCCATCCGTTCCCCATCTGCCTTCTCCTCGCAACCGTTCTTCATGTCCTATTTCCGCACCTCCCTCGCTCTTTCCCTTTCCCAATACAGCCGCACTTCACTGCCACATCCGTCCTCACCACATTCGGCCAAAAAAAAATGCTTATGGTATATGTACCATACCCCCATACATAAAACATATCTCCATAACACAAAATATCTCGTCAATACATTAACGGTAAAGTTTGAAATAATCTAAGAAGGGCCTATAATATCTAAAAGGCCCATGACACAAAAGGCCCACACATTATAGATAAATACCCCCCTAACAAGAAAGAAGGGGATCATCTAACACACAATCAAGAAAAGACGCATGCTAAGAGGACACCAAGATAAAACACCGAGAGAAAAACACCCAAAGAGAGGAATTCATCGAGGAAGAAGAACGAGGATCTTGAAAGAGCTCAGGAAAGAAGAGGAAGAAGGAGAAGGGAATTAGAATAACTAGGATCAAGCTACATCAGTCATGTTGGGTTTATATATGATGATAGGTTATAGACAGGCCTCTGAATATTCTAATGAGAAAGGATGTTCCTTTTGTTTGATGATAAATGCATGAGATCTTTTAAACCAAAAGGAATTACTACACCCATTATGGCATCACCTAATTGGAATTTGCTTTTTGAATTAATATGTGATGTAATGATGCAGTAAGAACTGTTTTAGGAAAGAGACATGATAAGAAATTTCATGTAATATACTACACTAGCAAAATCTTAACTGAAGCTCAGGAAAATTACACTACAACAGAAAAGGAATTACTAGCAGTAGTATACGCGTTTGATAAATTCCGATCTTATCTAGTCTTGTCTAAACAATAGTTTACACTGATCATTCTAAGATATCTATTCAATAAAACTGATGCTGAACTAAAATTTAATTAGTTGAGTTTTATTGTAGAAGAATTTGATAAGGGATAAGAAAAGGGGATGGAAATCTAGAAAGCAAATCATTGGTCTAGATTAGAAAACCCGAGTTAGAGGCTATTGGTGAGACAGTAATATCTGATAAATTTTTGGATGAGTATTTATTTTCATTGTTTGCTATGTATAATGATCCTCTTCCGTGGTTTATCAATAATGCAAATTATCTAGTCACTGAAATATTCCTGAGTGATATGACCTATCAGCAAAAGAAGAAATTCTTTGTTGATTTGAAATATTACTGCTGGGAAGATCCCTTTTCTATTTCGAATTGTTGCAGAGTAATTGATCAGAAGATGTATCTCAGAAGGCGAAGGCCACAAGATTCTGGAGCATCTCCATAAAGAATCTACGGGAGATATTCAAAGATGCTATATCTTTTATACAGTCCTGCGATGCTTGACAAATAACAGGTAACACATCTTCTCGAGATCGTCTACCCCAGCGAGGTATACAGAACGTTACAATCTTTAATATCTGGGGTATTGATTGAATCCTTTTCCCTTCTTCCTTTGAAAATAGTTACATCATAGTAGTCGTGGAACAGTTTTCAAAAATAGCCTGAACCACAGGCATTACCTACTAATGATGTTAAAGTTATGTGCAGATTCTGTGAGAAACTATTTTCCAAATTTAGATGTGTCAATGTCTTGATAAGTGATAAAGGGTTGTCCGCCAATCAACGCAGCTAACGCTTCTTCTAATGAGAAGTTGGAGGCATTAATAGCTAATGATAATAGTCAAATTAATGCCTTTCAACAAAGAAGAAACGTTCAGCCTATGTATCAAATCTGTGAAGTCTGCCAAGTACCACACTTTAGCAGGGATTGCTATGGGAATGGAATACTGACCATTCCAAAAGAGGTAGGAGCAGGTTGCTGTAGAATGCTGCTCCAATGGGAAACACATACAATCCCTATCGAAGAAATCATCTGGGGTTTAGTGGAGGAATAACTCTGGAGCTAAAAACTTCCAGAAAATACCACCACAACAAGTCCCTAGCCGCAGAATCAACAGATGAGATGCTATTAATGATCAAACCTGTTTATTGTTAAAGAAGAATTGTCATAGGAAGCTTGTGTTATAATGGATCAAGATAACACTACTACAAAGGTAAACGGGCAACAATTAAAGCTATACAAGTGCGAGCAAGTGACCTACAAACTAAGCGGTATCAATTGGTGAATAGATATAGAGGAGTTTGGCATTGTATCAAGAGTATAGCTGTGGAGGAACTTGCGTCCCACATACTAGTCAACTGTGTGAACCTTCTGATACGCGAAAATCGTATCACATTTTTAGCATGTTTTTATGTATGTTTTAATGTGAAATCGAGAGTAAATTGACATTAATTGTTTACTATTTACTTGATTTCACGGTTTTTATGATTTTGGAAGTGTCAGGTGAAAAGTAGACGAAAACAAAAAATTCTGGGGCAAAAACGCAATTTTTGGAAATATTGACCCGGTCAAAGGACCGGGACGGGCGTCCCGACCCAGTCAAACCGCCAGGACGGGCGTCCTGAACCGGGACGGGCGTCCTGAACCTGGTCAACGAATCAGGACGGGCGTCCCGAACCGCCAGAAGCTGTCCCACATCGAATTTTTCAGAATGTTTCACTCCGGGAAGCTGCTATAAATACCCCAGGCCTCCAGCAGTTGAATTCATCCCTCTCCACTCGATCTGAGTCATTAAGTGGTTTCCAGTGTACAATTTTCCAGTACACAACTCACTCAGAGACTCGGATCTCAGTTTTCTTTCTTATTAGCGTTTGTTTTAGTTTCTGAGAAATAGTCTCAGATCTTAGGTTTCTATAGATAGGTTCGTTTCTGGTATTCATAGAATACCCGGGATTTCGTTAGGAGATCCTAAGAGAGCTCTAGGCGTTCGAAGAGTCAGTCCGCAGGGCTAGGCTTAAGCCCAGGACGTAAGGTAAAGTCTAGCTACTAGGCTGAGGAAGCGTCCTCCGAAGGTTCTGGTGAGCAGAGTCAGGGCGAGCAATACGACATATACAGCAGTACGCTCTGTAGGCGAGACTAAGTAAAGGGTGATTTCTTTATGGCATCAGTCCCCATACCCCTCTCTTATATGTTTTATTGCTTTGTCCTAAACATCAATTATGAATATCAGATTATGATTTTATGAATAGTTGTTTTGTATGTTGAAGTTATTATGTTTTTCCGGAAATAGCCACCTGCTAAATAATCATTATGTCTGCATGTCTAATGTAGTTTCTTTTAAACTAAAATAGGGTTATAGACAATTCATAACCATAGGTCTATTCATAACCTGTTTAGTTTAACAGGCATCAATTAGTATTGGTGTCTGCCATACTAGATAAAATAACATGCTGAACACCTGGCTTGTTAGAGTAGTCTAGGTAGGCTGAGTAGAGCGTTATGCCAGCGATTACGAGCCTTCAGAGTGATCCCCGAAAGTGACATAGGGCTTTCATAACTGTCTTTGTTCGTGCCGTGAGTAGGGCCGTTTACCTTAATGATAGGGGGCGGTAGCATAGAGACTCAGATGTGGTACACCTTTAGACACAGAACATAGTTGCATTCCAGGCTAAGATATATCTAAAATACTCGAATATAGGTCAATCAACATATAGGAACAGTATAACATAGAATCAGAACTTATCTTTAAAACACTTCTAGGGTTAATTAGACTTGAACCTAGTGGAGAATGGATCACCCTCTCATCAAAGTATTTGATGAAGATTGCATAACTGGATCATAAGATAAGAGTTAGGATAAGAGGCTAGTTACTACTAAGCCGTTGCCTCTTCCCTGGGAGTACGATAATTAACTTAGTAAAATCGTAGATACTTTCCAATAGACTAGCTACACGATAGGTACTCTGCCTTAGATTCTGGCTGATTAAGTGACACCATAAGACTAAACGTGACAATTAGTCAATCACAGTCCTTAATTAATCATAATCGACATAGTGTAAAATAACACCTATTTAGTACGTCGATCGGAATCGCATCAGATTTTTGGCGCCGTTGCCGGGGAAATATCATAATGAATTTAGGATTATTGGCCACAATTCTAGAGACTTATGATAGGTAATGGTAGTAACCTAGACTTTTGATTAACACTTATGTTATACCAGTTAGGCAATCACTTTCCTGAATATAGGATTATCATAACTAATTAATTTTAGATAATATCTGGAATTAAGACACTTGGGATAATCAAATTTTAGAAAATTATTCTAAAACCATATTAAGGAAATTTACCTGCTTTCAAGATAAAAAGAAAAAAAATGTTAAAAATTTAAAATCCCAAAAAGAATGTAACTTTCTTGCTCAACGGTGAGTTGTTCCTTTTCCCTATCTCTTGTTTTTTTTAGTTGTTTTCTTAGTTTCTCTTTTTTGTGTTCTTCTTCTATTATTTAATTTCGAATAAAAATGGAAATGAGGATAAAATATATTTTCTTATGAGTTGTAAAATATTTGGCTTGGATTTTTATTGGGAAGAAATTCCATTTTAGAATTTTCTTAGAGTCATGACTGCTTTATTAGGATGAGTTATGAAATAATTTTTCCTTAATAGCCAGACCTTTGAATGTTCTATTGAAAAAAAGGATGTTCCTTTTGTTTTGCTGATAATTGCATGAGATTTGTTTTTTAAAACCAAAAGGAATTATTGCAACCATTATGACATCACCTGATTGAAATATGCTTTTTGAATGAATATGTGATGTAGTAAGAATTGTTTTAGACAGAAACATGATAAGAAAGTTCATGTATGATAAATCCTAATCTTATCTAGTCTTGTCTAAAAACAATAGGTTACACTGATCACTCTGAGATGTCTGTGTTCAATAAAACTGTACTGAACCATAATTGATTAAGTTAGGTTTTATTGTTACGTGAGTTTGATATAGAAAGAAGGGGTAAGAAAAAGGGTTGAAAATCTAGAAAGCAAACCATTGGTCTAGATTAGAAAACCCCGAGTTAGAGGCTAGTGTAATACTGATAAATTTTTGGGTGAAAACTTATTTGCATTGTTTGCTATGTATAATAATTCTCATCTGTGGTTTATTGCAAATTATCTAGTCACTGAATAAGTTCCAAGTGATATGACTTATCAGCAAAAGAAGAAATTTTTTGCTGATTTGAAATATTACTACTGGGTAGTTTCTCTTCTATTTCAAATTTTTGCAGATCAGTTGATCAGAAGATGAAGGACACAAGATTTTGGAGCATTGTCCTAAAGAATCTACGGGAGACCAATTGACTACTATCAACACTGTCTAGAAAGTGTTGAAAGCAGGATCTTGTTGACCCACCATATTCAAGGAATTTTGTATCTCTGATACAATCTCGCGATGCTTGCCAAATAACAGGCAACACATCCTTCAGAGATCATCTACCCCAACAAGATTCTAGTCGTTTTCCAGATTCAGAGTGCCAATGTTTTAGGAAGAAATGTTCAGCATGTGTATCAAATCTGTGAAGTCTGCTAAGTACCACACTTTAGCAGGGATTGCTATGGGAATGACTGACCATTCCAAAAGAGGTAGGAGTAGGTTACTGCAGAATGCTGCTCCAATTGGAAACGCATACAATCCCAACTAGAGGAATCGTACGGGATTTAGCTGAGGAGTAATTCGGAAGATGGAAACTTTCAGAAGACACCACCACAGCAAAACCCACACTCGCAGAATCAATAGATGAGATACTGGCAACAATTAAAGCCAGATCAGTGCAAGCAAGTGATCTACCAAGAGGTAACGAACGGTCGGCAGATATAGAGGAATTTGGCATTGTGTCGGGAGCATAGCAATGGAAGAGCTTGCATTCCCTGCATACCAATCAGCTGTGAGAAACTTCCTCGAGGAAGTCTCAAATACTTGGGCCCAGATCTACACAACTGGAGCCCCCTACCACCACAGCTTCGCCAAAACTTCAGGTATCTTTTCTTCCATTCGAGACTTGCATGCAATACCTTTAAACATTGGCATGTAGGCACACCAATCCAAAGAAGTCTCATTCCTAGACACGTTCCTTCTGGACACGTGTGCTACGATTACGAGAAACTTGTAGATGATTCGAGGAAACAGTCCTTGGGGCTTGAGTCATTCATCAAATGGATATGCATACCTAGAGCTCGACAATGAAGGATCGGAGCTGGCGTCATCCGTTCCAATATCTAGAGCTTGCAGAGTCAAGAACACCTCAGCAATAGCACATGGCTAAGGTGAAGAGCTAATTGACAGATCAAAGAAGACCCTTCTGCTCGCGACATGAAGGGAGTTTTTCTAATCCTCATGATCCTTTACTTTTGTTTTCTTTGTTTTGTGTTCTGTTTTGCTATTTCTATTATCCTTCTTGTTTCATTTTCTCTCTTACCCTGAATTAGTCAAATAAGTGTGGGGTAAGAGTTCTTTGTTTTATTTTCATTTCTTCTTGTTTGCAAATAAGTGTGGGGTAATTAGCTATGCATGAACACTGAGGATAGTGCCAAACTTAAGTGTGGGGTAGCAGTGCACGGTGCACTGTAGCAGTTTGAAGCAGTTTGAAAAAATTTTCGCATGCTTTTGCTTGTTTTCCCCGTATTTTCACACCCTTCCAAAATTTTTCAAAATTTTTCCGTCTTTCAGACTTCTAATGCAGTATGCTTGGTTAAACAATTGCTTATGTCTATGATATGTAGGTAGTATGTTATGGTTAGTAGGAGATAGTCGATAGCTATCTTGGACTAATTGATTAGGAATATGGAATTCCTGATAACTGAGCACAACATTGTCTAGATTAGAGACCTCAACCAATTGCCCATTCGAGACTCCACTAGATAAAATGAGACCAGTTGTGGATATATTGGCAGTTAGAATGACTAGATGAGACTCTGAGCTAAAAGTGAAAGGAACATTAAGGAAGTTAATTACAATAGGGTAGTTTGCCAGCGGCCTTCGCTACTCGAGCACCACTCCTTCGGGGAACTTAAAGCCTGATGCCCTAAGGTCGTGTAGATCTGGGAGTCATTGGAGTGGGACTCGCTACATGGGTAGTTGAAGTTGACGTGTTCTAAGCAGACTCGAAATACCCTGAATCTATAAAGAAAATAACCAAGTGCTAAAACATTAAAAATCTTATCACCAAAGCTCAGAACTCAGAAAGTTATCTGTTGTCAGTATGTCTAGCGATAGGTCGAAGTATTTTCTGGTAGCAGTTAAGATAAGAGTTCATTGTGTTGACTATCTGGTCTAGACTAGTACACACACTACACATCAGGAAGACCCTGTGACTAAGAAAAAAGTCCAACTTAGTTGTTGATTTGTTTTCTGCCTGATCATAACAAGCTACTAGAAACATTTGAGACCTTGTCATAGCAACCCAACCAATCAGACCTGTGTTAAGAATTGTCTGAAGTATTTTTGGAATAAAAACATGACTAGGAATTTAAGTGACTGCACTACGGATTAAAATCACTAACTCCATGTAGACTTTGCTTGAGGACAAGCAAAAAGCTAAGTGTGGGGTTATCTGATACGCGAAAATCGTATCACATTTTTAGCATGTTTTTATGTATGTTTTAATGTGAAATCGAGAGTAAATTGACATTAATTGTTTACTATTTACTTGATTTCACGGTGTTTATGATTTTGGAAGTGTCAGGTGAAAAGTAGATGAAAACAACAAATTCTGGGGCAAAAACACAATTTTTGGAAATATTGACCCGGTCAAAGGTCCGGGACGGGCGTCCCGACCCAGTCAAACCGCCAGGACGGGTGTCCTGAACCGGGACGGGTGTCCCGAACCTGGTCAACGAATCAGGACGGGCGTCCCGAACCGGGACGGGCGTCCCAAACCGCCAGAAGCTGTCCCACATCGAATTTTTCAGAATTTTTCACTCCGGGAAGCTGCTATAAATACCTCAGGCCTCCAGCAGTTGAATTCATCCCTCTCCACTCGATCTGAGTCATTAAGTGGTTTCCAGTGTACAATTTTCCAGTACACAACTCACTCAGAGACTCGGATCTCAGTTTTCTTTCTTATTAGCGTTTGTTTTAGTTTCTGAGAAATAGTCTCAGATCTTAGGTTTCTATAGATAGGTTCGTTTCTGGTATTCATAGAATACCCGGGATTTCGTTAGGAGATCCTAAGAGAGCTCTAGGCGTTCGAAGAGTCAGTCCACAGGGCTAGGCTTAAGCCCAGGACGTAAGGTAAAGTCTAGCTACTAGGCTGAGGAAGCGTCCTCCGAAGGTTCTGGTGAGCAGAGTCAGGGCGAGCAATACGACATATACAGCAGTACGCTCTGTAGGCGAGACTAAGTAAAGGGTGATTTCTTTATGGCATCAGTCCCCATACCCCTCTCTTATATGTTTTATTGCTTTGTCCTAAACATCAATTATGAATATCAGATTATGATTTTATGAATAGTTGTTTTGTATGTTGAAGTTATTATGTTTTTCCGGAAATAGCCACCTGCTAAATAATCATTATGTCTGCATGTCTAATGTAGTTTCTTTTAAACTAAAATAGGGTTATAGACAATTCCTAACCACAGGTCTATTCATAACCTGTTTAGTTTAACATGCATCAATTAGTATTGGTGTCTGCCATACTAGATAAAATAACATGCTGAACACCTGGCTTGTTAGAGTAGTCTAGGTAGGCTGAGTAGAGCATTATGCCAGCGATTACGAGCCTTCAGAGTGATCCCCGAAAGTGACATAGGGCTTTCATAACTGTCTTTGTTCGTACCGTGAGTAGGGCCGTTTACCTTAATGATAGGGGGCAGTAGCATAGAGACTCAGATGTGGTACACCTTTAGACACAGAACATAGTTGCATTCCAGGCTAAGATATATCTAAAATACTCGAATATAGGTCAATCAACATATAGGAACAGTATAACATAGAATCAGAACTTATCTTTAAAATACTTCTAGGGTTAATTAGACTTGAACCTAGTGGAGAATGGATCACCCTCTCATCAAAGTATTTGATGAAGATTGCATAACTGGATCATAAGATAAGAGTTAGGATAAGAGGCTAGTTACTACTAAGCCGTTGCCACTTCCCTGGGAGTAGATAATTAACTTAGTAAAATCGTAGATACTTTCCAATAGACTAGCTACACGATAGGTACTCTGCCTTAGATTCTGGCTGATTAAGTGACACCATAAGACTAAACGTGACAATTAGTCAATCACAGTCCTTAATTAATCATAATCGACATAGGGTAAAATAACACCTATTTAGTACGTCGGTCGGAATCGCATCACCTTCCTCAAGGAAGTCTCAACTACTTGGGCCCAGATCTACACCACTGGAGCCCCCTACCACCACGGCTTTGTCAAATCTTCAGGTATCTTTTCTGCCCTTCGATACTTGCATACAATACCGTCACAGGTAGAAACAGCCTCTATACGAAGCACACTACAGAGTCAGCAGCTCCAACATTCAGAGCTTACAGACTCGAGGACATTGCAGCAATAACACATGGCTGAGGTGAAGAGCCAATTGACAGATCAGAGAAGACCCTTCTGCTCGGGACATGAAGGGAGTGTTTCTAATCCTCATTTTCCTCTACTTTTATTTTGTTTTATTTTATTTTTATTTTATTTTCATTTCGTAATTTGTTTGTTTTTCCCTTTTTTTTAAACTCTTATTTCTCAAATAAGTGTGGGGTAAGAGTTTTGTTTGTCTTGTTTCTTTTCTTTCTCTTCCCCTTAGTTAGTCAAATAAGTGTGGGGTAAGAATTTTATGTTCTTTTTTATTTTTGTTTTTCAAATAAGTGTGAGGTGGTTAGATATGCATGAACACTGAGGACAATGTCAAACTTAAGTGTGGGGTAGCAGTGCACAGTGCACTGTAGCAGTAAAAGTTTTTTGCATGTTTTCCCATATTTTCACTAAAATTACACCCTTCCAAAAAAAATTTCAAAAATTTTCACTCTTCCAGACTTCAAAGTGCAGTTATGATTGGTAAAGAAATGCTTATGTCTAAGATATGTATGTAGAGCATTATGATCAGTAGGAGACAACGTGATAACTTTCTTGAATTCATCGATTAGAAATAAGGAATTCCTGATACTTGAGCACAACTTAGTTTGAATTAGAGACCTCAACCAAATACCTTTTCAAGACTTAGCTAAATAATATTAGACCAGTTCAGGATGTATTAGCAATCTAAATGACTAGATGATTGTTGAGTCCTTTTTGGTTAATGCTTGTGTTGTAATTGTTGGAACCTAATGCATTTGTGATATATTGACATTCTTACTAATGACATGGAATGGATGAAGTGAAATACTTGGCTGAAATGATAAACATGATTAGTGATAGTAATTTTGGTGTAATTCATAGTGTGAGCATTTTGAAAGATACATACATATATATATATATATGATATAGATCGAGGGTGAAGATTACACTTTCATTAAAAAATCAAGGGTCAAGATCAAAGGTGGAGATTGAACTATTATTAAAAGCATCAATGGCCAAGATTAATGGGTTTTTGTGTAAATGCATTTATATGTGAATATCTAGATATTCACGTTAGAAACAAGATATTTTTCAAGAGAGAAAAATTCTGGTGAATGCAAATATGTGAATATATAGATATTCACGATAGAAACAAGGTTTTTTTTGGAGAAGAGAAAAAAAAAACAAGAAGGAAAAAGGAGAGAAAAATTCTAGTTGTGGGCAGTAGAGATTTTTGAAAGAAAATTCAAGAAAAACACACATTCTAGTTGTGGGCAGTAGAGACTTTTGAAAGAAAAATCAAGAAAAACACTCCGTGACAATCATCTCAAATCTTGAAGAAGAGTTTTGGAGGATACATCATAGAAAGATTATTCATCAACTTGAAGGTGACAGATCAATCCTAGTTTTCTGTTGATGTATTATACATATTTTGAAATATTATGCTGAACATTAAATTCTTGTTATATCTTTGGGGTATGTTTTGAATTTGCCTAACCTAAGTGATAGGGAAGGCATCGTTTCTATTGGGTAGAGTAGGAAGTGATTCTACTCTTTATCTTAAGGAATTGTATTTGTGTGAGTAAGGGAGTGAGCCTTCTTTGTAGCTCTAGTGAAGAGCATTGTGATAAACAAGTAACTAGTGAAGTTGCAGTGAAAGGGTAGTGAACCCTATCACCGTGGATGTAGCCTACCTTGTTGGTGGTGAACCACGTAAATTGATTGTCTCTTTTTATTTTCATGCAAGTGTGTGTGTGTTAACATTGGTATATTAACTAAAAGAATACCTCTCAAGAAATGGATCACAATAATTAAACTACACACAAACAATTGCTTGTGTTGCTGAAATTTTGTATAAATCTTTGTTGGGGTGCTAAAATCTACAAAAACAGTACGTTGAATTTAAGAAAAGAGTTAAGCACTAATTCACCCCCCCCCCCCCTCTCAGTGCATTCCTTGGGCATAACAATTGGTATCAGAGTCAAGGTTGATTGTGATTTGGTTTAAACACCTATCCTGTACATGCCGAGATTTATCTTGATTACTAGGTGGTTTATTCTCATTGTTCTTGAAGAAATTGTTGATATTATATTGCTGCTATTTGTCCTGAATTTGAGCAACGTTATTTGAAGTGTTTATTGTGCATATTCTCTCTATTGGAGTATGGGTTCGAGTGTGGTAAACAGCAAAGGAGTTCCTATCTTTGATGGTCAGAATTTTCAGTTTTGGAAAGCAAGAATGAATGCATATCTTCTATCCATGGGTCTTGTTGTTAAGAAAATTGTTAAAGATGGATATATAAAAGTTGAAGAAGATGGTTCTATGGCAGCAGCTGATATTAAAAATATTGAGCTTGATGGGAAGGCAATCAATGCCTTATATGCTGCCTTGACTCAAAAAGAGCTTGCCAAAGTTATAAATTGCAAGACAACACATGATATATGGGAAAAGCTAAGGAATATTTATGAAGGAGACTCAAAGATAAAGGAAGCTAAACTACAAATTTACAGAAGTAAGTTTGAGGCTCTAAGTATGTCAAATGATGAGACCATTGAAGATTATTTTAACAGGGTTATTGACATTGTAAGTTCCATGACTGGACTTGGAGAAAAGGTTGAGGACTCTACAGTTGTGAAGAAGATTTTGAGATCACATCCTGATAGATATGATGCTAAAGTTTTAGCCATTGAAGAAAGAGACCTTGATTTTGTGTCCATGGATGATCTACAAAGTACTCTCATTGCATATGAAATGAGAACAAGTAGCAAAAGAGAACAAACAACCAGTTCATCAAAAGAGGCTGCTTTCAAGACTATGAAGTCTCTTAAAATTAAAGAGAATGAACCTGATATTGATGATGATGATGAGTTTGAAAGAGCAATGGTTTTTATCTCAAGAAAATTTAAAAGTAAAAGAGGAAAATACAAAGGAAAACTACCTTTGAAGTGTTTCAATTGTGGTGGCATAGGACAATTTGCATTTAAGTGCCCTAAGAAAATTGAAGATGAAAATGATGATCATTCTTTTAAGAGAGCTAAAAAGGGGTTTGATTCGAGGAGTAAGGAGAAAACTTACTCTAAGGTAAATGGAAATACATCCTATAGAAAGAGAAACTACATGAGCAAGAAGTACAAGAAAATTTCAGATTCCGAAAGTGATTCATATTCAAGTGACATTGATGATTCAGAAGATGAAGAAAATCTTATGGTTGTAAAAGTTAATTCTTCTTGTGAGGAAGAACAATCCGAAGAAGAAATAGAAGGTAGAATTAATTTGAAACTTGAACTTGAAGGTGCACTTAATGAATTGAGCAAACAAAGAAATAAAGCCAAAAGAACCACTGCTGCAATGAAAGATATACAATCTATTGCTGAAAGATTTGAAGATGAGAAGATAGTCCTTGAAGAGAAAGTGCATCGGCTTGAACAAGAAAACAAGATCTTGCAAGATAAAGTTGAAGAGTTAACTTTCAAAGTTGAAGAACAAGTGAAGATCAATAATGACATAGCTGCTGAATTGGTTGCAAAAGTAAAACAAGTGGAAACTCTTGAACAGAATGCAAAGAATAAAATGAAAACATTTTTGGAAACATCATTTGTTTCACCTTGTGGAGAAAGTTCTAATATGTCAAATGATGAAGCTAGAAATGAGTCTTCAATGAAGCTAAAGGAGTGCATTGAAATACAAAGGCCACATTCAATGGGAAAACAAGGTTTGGGGTTTGAAGAAAACACCATACCATTGATGGATGAAAACAGCGGGAAGACAAAAGTGGTCCATCCAACATTTCATATATGTGATTCAAATACTACAAAGGAAGAAAATAGAGAGGCACAACATAAAATTAATGGAAATCAGTCTCTTAAATTTCAGTTTGGAAGGCATGGCTGTTTTATGAGATTCAATGGGTATTGTTTCAGTTGTGGTAAGTATGGACATCGAGCAATTGTTTGTAGAAACAATAACAGATCACAGGTTGGTTCATATCCATTTTTTAGGCAGTTTGGTAATTGGTTTGGGTATAATTATCAAAACAGAGGAAGATGGGGAAATCAATTTCAGCATGTAAAACAAGATTCAAGATCTTTTACTACAAGAAGGATTCACCCACACATGAGAAGAATGAAATCTGCTACATCATTTTCTTGTCCTTTGAACAACAAGTTCAAAACTTTGAATGAAAATGTTATTGAGTGTGAAAGATGCAACTTGATAGGTAATTGTGCTGCAGAATGCATGACCATTCTGCCCAACAAAATTCCAAGACATGTAAATCTGAATAATCAAGAAGGGAGAGGATATTTTAAGGGAAAGAAAGTGTATAGAAAAGTGGAAAGGAGTGAACAAGCAAATGTCATAGAAATTGCTTTGAAGACCAAAACAAAAGGAGCATCATGGGTCATGGATAGTGGTTGTACTTCTCATATGACAGGAGATAAAAAGCTTCTGAAGAACACACAAGATGTTGATAAAGGCTTTGTGAAATTTGCTAATAAAAGTGGTCTAAAGATTAAAGGCTTGGGTGAAGCTACTTTTGGAAGTGAAAAACTATGTTCTAAAGAAGTTTTATTTGTTGATGGGCTCAAGTATAATTTGATGACTGCGAGTCAACTTTGTGATTGTGGACATGAAGTATTATTTACACAACAAGGCTGCATTGTGAAGAGTTCCAAGAATGGCGAGATTGTTGCAAAAGGAACAAGGAACAAGAAGGACTTATATCTCATTAATGAGAAAGAAAATACTTGCTTATTATCTAGTTCAAATAAAAATGTACTGTGGCACAAGAGATTGGGACACATCAACATTGTGAAGAACAAAGCTATTAGAAATTTTCCTTAATTAAAACAAATTATTAGCAAATGAATTGAGTTGAACAGGTTTCAAAAAAAATGGATGATTTGTTCAGGAAAATAGAATACAGATCAAAATCAGATGTAATAGTAATGAGACCATTGAGAATTACAATGGACAAAGCACACGAAAATGTGCAGCCCATGAATGGTCCTATGGCATTCTTACACGAAAGAACCAAGTTTTATGAATTAGCTGCAATCCTGGTTAAAGGATTGCCCCAACATTGTTAAAGAAGAGGCAACAGATATTCAAGAAACCAGCTGAGAAAAGATCATCTCCGACTTAATAGAAAACAAGATCTGGCATTAAAGAAATGAGGCACTTGATAATGGATAAAGATAAAGTTGAAAAAGGTGAGATTCATAGATCACCTGGGTGTACAACCTGCTCCTTCACTTTGAAATGGTAAGTCTCTTCTCTTCCACTCTTGCTTTTGGAATTATTGTCAAAGGGGGAGAATGACACATGTAAAGCTAATAGGGGATGAATATCATGGAAAGGGGGAGAGTATATCTTTAGGGGGAGCAGTAAACTGAATCTGAATTTGATTTTCACTTTGAATTAAATTTTTTGTTAATGTCATTAGCTTCTCATTATGGTTGCCAACAATTCCAAAGGGGGAGATTGTTGAGTCCTTTTTGGTTAATGCTTGTGTTGTAATTGTTGGAACCTAATGCATTTGTGATATATTGGCATTCTTTCAAATGACATGGAATGGATGAAGTGAAATACTTGGCTGAAATGATAAACTTGATTAGTGATAGTAATTTTGGTGTAATTCATAGTGTGAGCATTTTGAAAGATACAATATATTATATATATATATATATATATTATATATATATATATATATATATGATATAGATCGAGGGTGAAGATTACACTTTCATTAAAGAAACAAGGGTCAAGATCAAAGGTGGAGATTGAACTATTATTAAAAGCATCAATGGTCAAGATTATTGTTTTTTTGTGTAAATGTATTTATATGTGAATATCTAGATATTCACGTTAGAAACAAGATATTTTTCAAGAGAGAAAAATTCTGGTTAACGCAAATATGTGAATATATAGATATTCACGATAGAAACAAAGTTTTTTTTGGAGAAGAGAAAAAAAAAGAAGAAAAAAAGGAGAGAAAAATTCTAGTTGTGGGCAGTAGAGATTTTTGAAAGAAAAATCAAGAAAAACACACATTCTAGTTGTGGGCAGTAGAGACTTTTGAAAGAAAAATCAAGAAAAACACTCCGTGACAATCATCTCAAATCTTGAAGAAGAGTTTTGGAGGATACATCATAGAAAGATTATTCATCAACTTGGAGGTGACATATCAATCCTAGTTTTCTGTTGATGTATTATACATATTTTGAAATATTATGTTGAACATTAAATTCTTGTTATATCTTTGGGGTATGTTTTGAATTTGCCTAACCTAAGTGATAGGGAAGGCATCGTTTCTATTGGGTAGAGTAGGAAGTGATTCTACTATTTATCTTAAGGAATTGTATTTGTGTGAGTAAGGGAGTGAGCCTTCTTTGTAGCTCTAGTGAAGAGCGTTGTGATAAACAAGTAACTAGTGAAGTTGTAGTGAAAGGCTAGTGAAACCTATCACCATGGATGTAGCCTACCTTGTTGGTGGTGAACCACGTAAATTGATTATCTCTTTTTATTTTCGTGCAAGTGTGTGTGTGTTAACATTGGTATATTAACTAAAAGAATACCTCTCAAGAAATGGATCACAATAATTAAACTACACACAAACAATTGCTTGTGTTGCTGAAATTTTGTATAAATCTTTGTTGGGGTGCTAAAATCTACAAAAACAGTACGTTGAATTTAAGAAAAGAGTTAAGCACTGATTCACCCCCCCCCTCTCAGTGCATTCCTTGGGCATAACAATGATGCTTTGAGCTGGAAGTGAAAAAGTTAAATAAATAGGGTAGTTTGCAAGCAGCCTTTGCTACTCGAGCACCACTCCTTAAGAGAACTTAAAGCCTGATTCCCTAAGGTCGTGTAGATCTGGGAGTCATCGGAGTGGGACTCGCTACATGGGTAGTTAAAGTTGACGTGTGAAAGCAAACACGAAATACCCTGAAAAATCAATCTAAAAATACATAGCCCAGTGTATTCTTATATTGAAATTCTTAATTGAAAATCCTTGTCACCAAAGCTCAGAACTCAGAAGGTTGTTTGTTGCTGGTGTGTCTAGCGACCGGTCGAGGTATTATCTGGTAAGAGTCAAGAGAAGACTATATTGTATTGACAATGTAGTCTGGACTAATATACACACTACACATCAGGAAGACCTTGTGACTAAGAGAAGAGTTCAATCTAGTTATTAAGTTGTTAACCCTGCCTGACCATGATAATCTACTAGAGACATTTGAGACCTTGTCATGCCAACTTAACCAGTCAGACCTGTGTTGTGAATTATCTGACTCAGTGATCAATTTTGGAATAAAAACATTGCTAGGAATTTTAAGTGACTGCACTTATGATTTAAAATCAATAATTTCATGTAGACTTTGCTTGAGGACAAGCAAAAAGCTAAGTGTGGGGTTATATGATATGCACAAATCATATCATTTTTTTAGCATGTTTTTAGGCACAATTTAAGGTAAAATTGGTGTTAAATCGTTCTCAACTGACTGTTATTAACACAATTTCACAGTTTTTGTGATTTTGGAAGTGTCAGGTGAAATATGCAAGAAAATGGCAAATTTCGGGGTAAAAATGTGATTTTCGAAAGTTTGAAAGTCGGGACGGGCATCCTGACCTAGTCAATACACCAGGACGGGCGTCCCGAACCCCAGTTCAGACTCCCACATCGATTTTTCAAGAGAAATTCACCCAGTTCCCCTACTATAAATACCCCAGGCCTTCCACAGTTGAAATCATTCCTCTCCACTTGATTTGAGTCATTTAGTGACTTCAAGTATACATTTTTCTATAGTATACAAGTCACTCAATGATTTCAGGTGTTTTTTTTTTTTTTTTAGATTTATAGTTTTCGAGAGTGTCTCGTGTTCTTCGTTTTTAAGAGTCTGTCTCAGATCTTAGAATACGACTAGATAGGTTCATTTTTATTATTCATAGAATACCCGGGATTTTGTTAGGAGATCCTAAGAGAGCACTAGGTGTTAGAAGAGTCAGTCAACAGGGCTTTGCTTAAGCCCAGGACGTAAGGTAAAACATAGCTACTAGGCTGAGGAAGCGTCCTCCGAAGGTTCTGTCGAGCAGAGTCAGGTCAAGCAGTCCAGGATATACAAGCATTTGCTCCATCAGCGGACCGAATAAAGGGTGAATACTTTATGGCGGTGGTCCCCTTGTCCCTCTCTTTATATGTCTGTACTGTGTTTGTCCAAAGACCCATTTTGAATATTAAATTATAATGTTATGAATATGTGTTATGCATGTTGAAGTCATTTACATTTTTCCGTAAAGGTCACCAGCTTAACTATCATTATGACTGCATGTCTACTTGCTCTTTTAAACTAGATGAATGGTTATAGACAACTCCTAACCACGGTCTAATCATATCCTGTTTAGTTTATCAGGCCTTGATTTAGGACTTCTCGTTGGAAGCATTAAGGTCTGCCATATTAGATGAAATAACCTATAGATCACCATGTTTGTTAAAGTAGTCTAAGTAGGCTGAGTTTGCGTGTTTATGCCAGCGTTAGGGCGAGCGGCATGATCTCCTCAGTGACACATGACTTTCATGGATGCCTTTAGCTGGAACCGTGAGTAGGGCCATCAATGGCGATGGGGCGGTTTATTAGATAACTCAGATGTGGTACACAAGTAGAATCAGTACATAATTGCAATCTAGACCAAGATATATCTAAAATACTCGAATATAGGTCAATCAACATGTAGGGACAATATAACATATATCAAAACTGTCTGTAAAACACTCTTGTAGACTTAAATAGACTTGAACCTAGTGTAGAAGGAATCAACCTCTCATCAAAGAATTTGATGAACGATTGCATAACTGGATCATAAGATAAGAGTTAGGGTAAAAGGATAGTTACTACTAAGCCGTTATCACTTCCCTGGGAGTACGATAAAATTATTAAATTAAAATCGTAGGTACTTTCCAACAGACTAGCTACACGATAGGAACGTTGCCTTAGGTTCTGATTGATTAAGTGACAACATAGATACTAAACGTGACAATTAGTAATTCTAAGTCCTTAGTTATTCATAATCGATATAGGGTAAACAACACCTATTTTTAGCATATCAATCGAAACGCCTCAATTTTTTAATATTAATAAGTAAAAATAATTTTTAAAAGTAAAAAACTGATTTTTATGCCATCTGTGGGGATTGAACCCACGACCACGTGGTTAAAAGCCACACGCTCTACCACTGAGCTAAAACGGCTGTTACAAAATAGACTAATTGATATAAATAGTTTCTAAATTATTGAGTTTTGATGACATTGGTCCTAAATTATTTTTTTGGTGAAATTGATCCCCAAACTATGAAAAAATTGTGACATTGATCATTCCGTTAAAAATTTTGTTAGATCATCTGTTAAGAAAAAAACTCTAAGGGTATTTATGTCACTACACTATTTAAATATATTTAATAATATGCAGTATGACATAAACAGTCCTCAAATTATAGATATTTGCTGAGATTGGTCCAAAAATTAATTTTTTGGTCAAATTAGTTTCCGAACTATAAAATAATTGTGACATTAGTCTTTTTGTTAAAAAGGAAGTTTGTACTCCCTCTGTCCATCTCCTTTTAACAAAGTTAAGTTATAAGAAAAATTGATTATATATATAAATATATATATAGTCCATGCAATCTAAGTTATTCTTTTTCAAGTAAAAATGAAGTTTGTACTCTCTCAATATTATACACAAACGTTATGAGTGTATATAAACAAAGAATAATACTAATTAGTTATAAGGTAGAGAAAAAACCTTCTTAAACTCATCATCCTACCGTGGGGGATGGGAGGAAAAAATAGAATGGATACTGTGGTCCTCACATATTCTCTCTCTTTGTTTGATTTTTTTTTTAAAATAAAAAATTATTCATCTAATCTTTTTATTGTTTACAGTAATTAATTTTCTCAAAACAAAGTTATTGAAAAATGGTAACAAAGAATGCACAAGGGAATAGAAAAGAAGCATGAAATGAAGGAAGTTGTCGCCAAGGAGGAGGAAGAAGACAGATAAAAAGAAGACGAGAATGATATTATATATATATATTATCAAAGGTTCAAGATACCTTATAATGGACGGGGAGTCATACCCAACATATATCCCCAATCTTCTTTGCGGACCCATCTTTGTCTGTTGGGGTGGTTCAATTAGAACATATAAGCAGACCCGAAAATTCTCAAATAAGAAATATTTGACTCTGAACCAAAAGCCAACTATAAGGGAGAAAACTTATGATAACTCGATTGCCTTAAACGCACAAGTGCAGTAGCATGCAAAATTGCATGTCCCCAAGCTGATGTAGGGAGAATTGTTTTCATCAATAATGGTCTAGCAATTTATTGCAACCTTTTAATAAAGGATTCAGCTAGACCATTCTGTGTGAACATGAGCTACAGGATGTTCAACAATTATTCCAATCGACATGCAATAAGAATCAAATGCATGTGAAGAAAATTCACCAGCATTGTCTAGACGGATTTGCTTAATAGGATAATTAGGAAACTGCGCTCTTAAGAGAATTATTTGGGCAAGTAATCTCGCAAATGCCAGGTTGCAAGTTGATAATAAACAAACAAGCGACCATCGGGTCGATGCATCAATCAAAACCATGAAATATTGAAATTACCCACATGGTGGACTAATCGATCCACATATATCTCCATGAATCTGTTCTAGAAATGTAGGACTTTTAGCTCCTACTTTCAATGGTGATGGTCTTATAATCAATTTCTCTTTGGAACATGCAGCACATGAAAGTTTATCAGAAGCCAAAATCTTTTAATATTTCAAAGGATGACCGTGCGTTGTCTCAATAATTTTTCGCATCATAATTGATCACGGATGACCCAAACGGTCATGCCAAACTTTAAAAGTAACGAGATTAGTAAACTTCTGGTTTACTAAATGATACGCCTCAATAGCATTTATTTTCGCATAATATAGAACAGAAGATAGAGATGGTAGTTTTTCCAACAAAACATTATTACCAGAACTCACTTTTGTGATACCCAAATATTTATGACTGATGCGTTTCCGACTGATATGCTAAATAGGTGTTATTTTACCCTATGTTGATTATGAGTAATTAAGGACTGAGATTCACTAATTGTCACATTTAGTCTCTATGGTGTCACTTAATCAGCCAGAACCTAAGGCAGAGTACCTATCGTGTAGCTAGTCTGTTGGAAAGTATCTACGATTTTATTAAATAAATATCATACTCCCAGGGAAGTGGTAACGGCTTAGTAGTAACTAGCCTTTTTATCCTAACGCTTATCTTATGATCCAGTTATGCAATCTTCATCAATAACTTTGATGAGAGGGTGATCCATTCTCCACTAGGTTTAAGTCTAATTAAGCCTAAAAGTGTTTTATAGACAAGGTCCTGATTTTATGTTATACTTTTCCTATATGTTGATTGACCTATATTCGAGTGTTTTATACATGTCTTGGCCTGGATTGCAACTATGTTCTGAGTCTAAAGGTGTACCACATCTGAGTCTCTATGCTACCGCCCCATCGTTAAGGTAAACGGCCCTACTCACGTTTCGGACAAAAGATAGCTATGAAAGCCCTATGTCACTTCGGGGATCACGCCGCTGGCCCATAACCGCCGGCATAACGCTCTACTCAGCCTACCTAGACTACTCTAACAAATAGGGTGTTCCGCAGGTTATTTTATCTAGTATGGCAGACACCAATACTAATTGATGCCTGTTAAACTAAACAGGTTATGAATAGACCGTGGTTAGGAATTGTCTATAACCCTAATTTTAGTTTAAAAGAAACTACATTAGACATGCAGACATAATGAATATTTAAGCAGGTGGGCATTTCCGGAAAAACATAATAACTTCAACATATATAACAAATATTCATAACAATCATAATCCAGTATCCATAATTGATATTTGGACAAACACAATAACAACATATAAGAGAGGGACAAGGGGGCCGATGCCATAAAGAAATCACCCTGTACGAAGTCTCACCGATGGAGCGTACTGCTGTATATGCCATATTGCTTGACCCGACTCTGCTCGACAGAACCTTCGGAGGACGCTTCCTCAGCCTAGTAGTTGGACTTTACCTTATATCCTGGGCTTAAGCCCAGCCCTGTGGACTGACTCTTCGAACGCCTAGAGCCCTCTTAGGATCTCCTAACGAAATCTCGGGTATTCTATGAATACCAGAAACGAACCTATCTATCGAACCCTAGGATCTGAGACTATTTCTCAGAAACTAAGAAAAACGAAACACAAAAAGGAAAGAAAGAAAACTTTTACTGAAATCTTAGTCTCCGAGTGAGTTGTGTACTCGAGAATTGTACACTGGAAACTACTGAATGACTCAGATTGAGTGGAGAGGGATGAATTCAACTGAGGAAGGCTTAGGGTATTTATAGCAGCTTTCTGGAGTGAATTTCTCTCAAAAATTCGATGTGGGATTCTAAATTCTGGTTCGGGACGCCCGTCCAGGATTGGGACGGCTGTCCTGGTGCTTTGACTGGGTCAGGACGCCCGTCTTGATTCGGGACGCCCGTCCTGACCCGTTGACCAGGTCAGCATTTCCAAAAATTATATTTTTGCCCCAAATTTTGCTGTTTTCGTCTACTTTTCACCTGACACTTCCAAAATCATAAAAATTGTGAAATTGAGTAAATAACAATCAATTAAGACCGATTTCCTATCAATTTCACCCTAAATTATATCTAAAAACATGCTAAAAAAGTGATATGATTTATGCATATCAGATAACCCCACACTTAGCTTTTTGCTTGTCCTCATGCAAAGTCTACCTGAAGTTAGTGATATGTGTCGTCACTTAAATTCTTAGTCATGCTTTTATTCCAAAAATTATTCAGACAATTCTTAACACAGGTCTGGTTGGTCAGGTTGCTATGACAAGGTCTCAAATGTCTCTAGTAGACTGTTATGATTGAGCATAAAACAACTTAACAACTAGGTTGAACTCTTCTCTTAGTCACAAGGTTTTCCTGATGTGTAGTATGTGTACTAGTCCAGACTAGATAGTCAGCACAATAAACTCTTGTCTTTAACTATTACCATATAACACTTCGACCCGTTGCTAGACATACTGACAACAAACAACCTTCTGAGTTCTGAGCCTCGGTGATAAGATTTTTACTTATTTAGCGCTTATTGAGTTTTCTTTATAGATTCAGGGTATTTTGAGTCTGCTTAGAACACGTCAAATTCAACTACCCATGTAGCGAGTCCCACTCCGATGACTCCCAGACCTACACGACCTTAGGGCATCAGGCTTTAAGTTCCCCAAAGGAGTGGTGCTCGAGTAGCGAAGGCCGCTGGTAAACTACCCTTATTTAATTAACTTTATGTTGTTTCTTTTCACTTTTAGCTCAGAGTCTCATCTAGTCATTCTAATTGTCAATGCATCCACAACTGGTCTAATTTTATCTAGTTAAGTCTCGAAAAGGTAATTGGATGAGGTTTCTAATCCAGACTAAGTTGTGCTCAGTTATCAGGAATTCCCTATTCCTAATCAATTAGTTCAAAATAGTCATCATATTGTCTCCTACTAACCATAACATTCTACCTACATATCATAGACATCAGCAATGTTTAACCAATCATACCGCATTTAGAAGTCTGAAGGAATGAAAATTTTTGAAATTTTTTTGGAAGGGTGTGAAATTATGGGAAAAACATATGGGAAAAACATGCAAAATTTTTCTCAAACTACTACAGTGCACCGTGCACTACTACCCCACACTTAAGTCTGACACTGTCCTCAGTGTTCATGCATATCTAAACTACCCCACACTTATTTGAAAACAAGAAGAAATAAAAACAAAACAAACAGCTCATACCCCACACTTATTCGACTAACTAAGGGTAAGAGAAAAAATAAGGCAACAAAACAAGAAGGATAGCAAAACAGAACACAAAACAAATAAAATAAAAGTAAAGGAATATGAGGATTAGAAAAACTCCCTTCATGTCGCGAGCAGAAGGGTCTTCTCTGATATGTCAATTAGCTCTTCAGCTTAGCCATGTGCTATTGCTGAGGTGTTCTTGACTCTACAAGCTCTAGATACTGGAACGGATGACATCAGCTCTGATCCTTCATTGTCGAGCTCCAGGTAGTGGCATATCCATTTGAGGAATGACTCAAGCTCCAAGGGCTGTTTCCTCGAATCATTTACAAAGTTTCTCGTAATCTTAGCAACGTGTCCAGAGGAACGTGTCTAGGAGTGAGACTTCTTTGGATTAGTGTGCCTGCCTACCAATGTCAGTGAAGGTATTGCATGCAAGTTCTGAATGGTCGAAAAGATACCTGAAGTTTTGGCGAAGCCGTGATGGTAGGAGGCTCCAGTGGTGTAGATCTGGGCCTAAGTATTTGAAACTTCCTCGGGGAGGTTTCTCACAACTGATTGTATGCAGGGGATGCAAGCTCCTCCATTGCTATGCTCCTGATACAATGCCAAATTCCTCTATATCCCTCGACCCTTCGATATCACTTGGTAGATCACTTGCTTGCACTGGTCTGGCTTTAATTGTTACCGGTATCTCATCTGTTGATTCTGCGGGTAGGGTTTTTGTGGTGGTATCTTCTGAAAGTCTCCAGCTTCTGAATTTTTCCTCAGCTAAATCCCGTATGATTCCTCTTGTTGGGATTGTATGCATTTCCCATTGGAGTAGCATTCTGCAGTAACCTACTCCTACCTCTTTTGGAATGGTCAGTATTCCATTCCCATAGCAATCCCTGCTAAAGTGTGGTACTTGGCAGACTTCACAATTTCGATACATAGACTAAACATTTTTTTCTTAAGACATTGGCATTCTGAATCTGGAAAACAACTTCTCATAGAATCTGCACATGACTTTAACATCATTAGTAGGTAATGCCTGTGGCTCAGGCCATTTGTTTTTGAAAAGTGTTCCACGACTACTATGATGTAATTATTTTCAAAGGAAGAAGGGAAAAGGATTCAATCAATACCCCAGATATAAGAGATTTTAGTATTTGTATACCTTGCTGGGGTAGATGATCTCTGGAAGAGGTGTTACCTGTTATTTGGCAAGCATCGCAGGACTGTATCAGAGATACAAAATCCTTGAATATGGTGGGTCAACAAGATTCTACTTCCAACACTTTCCGGACAGTGTTGATAGCAGTTAATTGGTCTCCCATAGATTCCTGCAATGTTTCAGAATCATGTGGCCTTCGCTTTCCGAGATACATCCTCTGATCACTTTACTCTGCAAAAATTTGAAATAGAAGAGAAATCTGCCCAGTAGTAAAATTTCAAATCAGCAAAGAATTTCTTCTTTTGCTGATAAGTCATATCACTTGGGAATAATTAGCAGCTAGATAATTAGTAATATCAGTAAACCACGGAGGAGAATTATTACTCATAGCAAACAATGAAAATAGATCCTCATTCAGAAATTTATCAGATACTACATCTCGTCAATAGCCTCTAACTCAGGGTTTCCTAATCTAGACCAAAGGTTTGCTTTCTAGATTCTTAACCCTTTTTCTTACCCCTTCATTCTATATAAAATTCAAGTAACAATAAAACCTAACTTAATCAATTATGGTTCAGCATCAGTTTTATTGAACACGGATATCTCAGAGTGATCAGTGTAACCTATTGTTTCTAGACAAGACTAGATAAGATCGGAATTTATCATACATGATCTTTCTTATCATGTTTCTGTCCTAAAACAATTCTTACTACATCATTACATCACATATTCATTCAAAAAGCATATTTCAATCAGGTGATGCCATAATGGGTGCAGTAATTCCTTTTGGTTTAAAAGATCTCATGCAATCATCAGCAAAACAAAAGGAACATCCTTTTTTCAATAGAACATTCAGAGGTATGGCTATTAAGGAAAAATTCATAACTCGTCCTAATAAAGCCGGCATGACTCTAAGAAAATTCTGAAATGGAGTTTCTTCCCAATAAAAATCTAAGCCAAAATTTTACAACTCAGAAGAAAATATATTTATCCTCATTTCCATTTTATTAAATAATAGAAGAAAAACACGAAAAAGAGCAACTAAGAAAACAACTAAGAAAGAACAAGAGATAGGGAAAAGAACAACTTACCATTGAGCAAGAAAATTACATTTTTTTTTCAGGTTTTAAATTTTTAACAATTTTTTTCCTTTTATTGTTTTTCGAAAGCAGTTTAAATTTCCTCAATATGGTTTTAGAATGATTTTCTAAAATTTGATTATCCTAAATGTCTTAATTTTAGATGATATCTAAAATCAATTAGTTATGATAATCCTATATTTCGGAAATTGATTGTCTAACTAGCAGAAAATAAGTGTTAGGTCTAAGGTCTAGGTTACTACCGTTACCTATCATAAGTCTCTAGAATTGTGGCCTTTAATCCTAAATTCATTATGATATTTCCCTGGCAACGGCGCCAAAAATCTGATGTGTTTCCGACTGATATGCTAAATAGGTGTTATTTTACCCTATGTTGATTATGAGTAATTAAGGACTGAGATTGACTAATTGTCACATTTAGTCTCTATGGTGTCACTTAATCAGCCAGAACCTAAGGTAGAGTACCTATCGTGTAGCTAGTCTGTTGGAAAGTATCTACGATTTTATTAAATAAATATCGTACTCCCAGGGAAGTGGTAACGGCTTAGTAGTAACTAGCCTTTTTATCATAACGCTTATCTTATGATCTAGTTATGCAATCTTCATCAATAACTTTGATGAGAGGGTGATCCATTCTCCACTAGGTTTAAGTCTAATTAAGCCTAAAAGTGTTTTATAGACAAGGTCCTGATTTTATGTTATACAGTTCCTATATGTTCATTGACCTATATTCGAGTGTTTTAGACATGTCTTGGCCTGAATTGCAACTATGTTCTGAGTCTAAAGGTGTACCACATCTGAGTCTCTATGCTACCACCCCATCGTTAAGGTAAACGGCCCTACTCACGGTTCGGACAAAAGACAGCTATGAAAGCCCTACGTCACTTCGGGGATCACGCCGCTGGCCCATAACCGCCGACATAACGCTCTACTCAGCCTACCTAGACTACTCTAACAAACAGGGTGTTCCGCAGGTTATTTTATCTAGTATGGCAGACACCAATACTAATTGATGCCTATTAAACTAAACAGGTTATGAATAGACCGTGGTTAGGAATTGTCTATAACCCTAATTTTAGTTTAAAAGAAACTACATTAGATATGCAGACATAATGAATATTTAAGCAGGTGGGCATTTCCGGAAAAACATAATAACTTCAACATATATAACAAATATTCATAACAATCATAATCCAGTATCCATAATTGATATTTGGACAAACACAATAACAACATATAAGAGAGGGACAGGGGGACCGATGCCATAAAGAAATCACCCTACGAAGTCTCGCCGATGGAGCGTACTGCTGTATATGCCGTATTGCTTGACCCGACTCTGCTCGACAGAACCTTCGGAGGACGCTTCCTCACCCTAGTAGCTAGACTTTACCTTACATCCTGGGCTTAAGCCCAACCCTGTGGACTGACTCTTCGAACGCCTAGAGCCCTCGTAGGATCTCCTAACGAAATCCTGGGTATTCTATGAATACCAGAAATGAACCTATCTATCGAACCCTAGGATCTGAGAGTATTTCTCAGAAACTAAGAAAAACGAAACACAAAAAGGAAAGAAAAGAAAACTTATACTGAAATCTGAGTCTCCGAGTGAGTTGTGTACTCGAGAATTGTACACTGGAAACCACTGAATGACTCAGATCGAGTGGAGAGGGATGAATTCAACTGAGGAAGGCATGAGGTATTTATAGCAGCTTTCTGGAGTGATTTTCTCTCAAAAATTCGATGTGGGATTCTGAATTCTGGTTCGGGACGGCCGTCCCGGATTGGGACGGCCGTCCTGGTGCTTTGACTGGGTCAGGACAACCCATCCTGATTTGGGACGCCGTCCTGACCAGTTGACCAGGTCAGCATTTCCAAAAATTGCATTTTTGCCCCAAATTTTGCTATTTTCGTCTACTTTTCACCTGACACTTCCAAAATCAAAAAAATTGTGAAATTGAGTAAATAACAATCAATTAAGACCGATTTCCTATCAATTTCACCCTAAATTATATCTAAAAATATGCTAAAAAAGTGATATGATTTATGGATATCAATGACCATTATCTTCCATTGTCTCAACATGATATCCATTAGGTCGGATATCTTTAATACTCAATCAATTTCTTTGAGACTTGAGGAATATAATCAATAGCAATCATAGTTCCTCATGGTAATATTATATTAGCTCTTCCAGCCGAAGCCTTCAATAATTTTGCACTACTATTTATTATGATAACACTTGTTTCTCCCCACATTCAATGAGAAAATATTTCTTATATTTTAGTATGGTGTGCGTAGTTCCACTGTCAATAACACATACACTTTCGTTATTGTTATTTAAACTAGAAAATTGAACAACGGCAATTTATTTTATTAACAAAATAAAATTATTCTAATTATTTTGGACACTTCTGGATGTTCGAAAAAATCAGCAACATCCTATCCTGTTTGATCTTCAAAACAATATTATTATATAATCTCTTATTAGTTATGCCACTTTAGTAAAAAACCAATTGTTCCGCCATCTATGGGGATGGACCCACGACCACGTGGTTAAAAGCCACGTGCTCTACCACTGAGCTAAGATGGCTAGATAGAAATAATTGTTGTTGATTCCCTTTGACATTTGAGATTGTCACATTGATCATTCCGTTAAAATTTTTGTTAGATCATCTGTTAAGTAAAAAAAATTTAAGGGTATTTATGTCACTACACTATTTAAATATATTTAATAATATGCAGTATGACATAAACAGTCCACAAACTATAAATATTTGCTGAGATTGGTCCCAAAATTAATTTTTGGTCAAATTAATTTCCGAACTATAAAATAATTATGACATTAGTCTTTTTGTTAAAAATGAAGTTTGTACTCCCTCTCTCCATCTCCTTTTAACAAAGTTAAGTTATAAGAAAAATTGATTATTATATAATATATATATATATATATATATATATATATAGTCCATGAAATCTAAGTTATTCTTTTTCAAGTAAAAATGAAGTTTGTACTCTCTCTATATTATACACACACATTATGAGTGTATATAAACAAAGAATAATACTAATTAGTTATAAAGTAGAGAAAAAACCTTCTTAAACTCATCATCCTACCTTGGGGGATGGGAGAAAAAAATAGAATGGATATTGTGGTCCTCACATATTCTCTCTCTTTGTTTGATTTTTTTTTTTAAGAAAAGAAAAGAAAAATTTCTTCATCTAATTTTCTTATTGTTTACATCAATTAATTTTCTCAAAACAAAGTTATTGAAAAATTGTAACAAAGAAAGCACAAGGGAATAGAAAAGAAGCATGAAAAATGAGAAAATGAAGGAAGTTGTGGCGAAGGAGGAGGAAGAAGAGAGATAAAAAGAAGATAAGAAGATATATATATATATTATATTATCAAATTTATTTAAATAATGGAATGATATACATCCTTTGCAATTTTTAACAAAAAGAGCAATATCACAATTTTGTATAATTCGGAGACTAATCTTACTAAATATCTATAGTATGATGACTATTTATGTTACACGGGCTATTATTAAATATATTTAAATAATGTAGTAACATAAATGGCCTTAGAGAATTTTTACTTAGTAACAAACTTTTTAATCGAAGGAAAAATGTCACAATTTTTTATAGTTTGGAGACTAATTCCACAAAAAAAAAATATTGGAACTAATATCATCAAACCTCTATAATTTGATGTCTATTTATACCAATTTTGCCTACAAAATACTATAATTTTTTAAAAATATTTTCAAACTAAGGTATATTTTACATTTTTTAAAAAAATATTGAAAATATATTTTATAAAAATTAATCTTTATTTTTTCAAATTGATTCAAACTCATATTAGTAAAGTTTGTATAATTAAGGGTTGTTTAATTATTTTATTGACTAAAGTAGAAATGTTTTTTTCCCTTTTATTTGTAACAAACATTTAAATTTACAATCTAAATAAAATTCAGATCATGACCATATTCATCAATTATCAGCTCAATTTTATTATATATATTTTTTGATATATTTCAATTTGTGATATTTTTTATATATCTCTATAAAATAAAGAAGATAATATTATTTGAATTTAATACTTTTTCATTAGTTAGTAGGTAATAATACTGTTACACTAAATTCAAATGTAGTTATAAAACTATAGAACATAAATAAAGAAATTTATATATTGAGATATATTATTTATTATATGTCTCTCACATAGTTTTATTTATCCACAAAATAGTGTTGGAGTACAACCACGTGGAGTTGGACATACACGAGTTTGACATGTTTGCCCACAAGCAGCAAAATTGTTAGACAAAAAACTGCATGAACATTTTTGTGGAGGGACAATGTGCTCTATTTCTTTTGATTCTACTTGCACCTTATACATCCCGAATAATTGAGCTGTAAAATGGGAAAGAAGCATTTGAAAAAAAGTAATTATAATTTTCAAATCATCATCATTCCGGGTTCTTGACATAAAAATAAATCCAAACATTAAAAATTATTACACAACATTTTGATGCCAACGTAATATAGCATCTTCAATGTCAAAATTATTAATATATATTCTTAAAATAACTCAAACATAATTTCTAAACCTATGAGCTAATTCAAAAGGAAAATATTATCTTCAAAAGAGATATAGAAAAAAAAGAAAAGAAAAAAAAAAAAACCTGATGAAAGGAACAAGATGGAAACCACAAAAACCAAATCCAGTGAAAATTTTTTTCATCAATTTTTGTGACTTGTAAATTAGGTGAGAAGTTTTTAATATTTTGATAATGAAATAAGGCTAAGTTTGACTATATTTATAGCTGAATCAAAGGTGATAAGGATAGTTACAATAGTTAGCAAATTTATCCAATATTATTATAATAAATAATTTGTGATGAGTAAAAAAAAAAGCAAATATAAACAATTAAAAATTAAAAATTAAAAAGCAAACATTGGATAAAAATTAAAAAGTCGAAAATTCCATAACTCTTATCTTCAAAATATATATATATATATATATATATATATAATATATATATATATATATAATATTCCGTAAAATAGATTTATACAATAACAATATTTTAAGAATAACATGTCAAGAAGATGTGCAGCTTAATTAGTAATAGTTTCACTCATAAGTTCGATACATGATAAAAGAAAAATTATCTTTAAAAAAATTTTAGAAAATTATCTAAATCTTCAATATTATTTTTTAATAGAAATCTTTTAAATTTATTCATAAAAATATTAATTCACTTCAATCTAACATCTATAATTTTAAGCATAAAATTTCATAAATATTAAATTTAGTCTCTTTAGTACTTGTGCCCAAACAAAGCACTTTTCTAATCAAAACTTGTCAGGGAAAAATGTTTATATTTTTAGGAGTAAAATTAACAAGTCACTAATTTTTTCTTTCGTCTTTTCTGTACACTACATGATTTTTGAGTTATACAACATTTAATTACATTTCAGTTGATCGATTTAGTTCATTCATTTAATTAAATTAAAATCAAATTATTTTTTAAACTCAATCAATTTTTAAATCTATTGAAACACTGTTTACAAACATAATTGAACATTCTTAAACAAATTATAAATATTTATATATAATATATTATATTTAAAAAATTATAATATTTAAATTAATGAACTATATATATATATATATATATATATATATATATATATATATATTCTCTATTTCTTTTCTTTAGAAGCTAAAATAGTAAATTTAATGCTTAATTTAATTTTTGTTTTGAAATTTATATGAAATATTTTTGTTTTTTTATGTTTCGAACTCATAACTTTTTAAAGTCATTAATGAAGCTGCTATCAATTGAGCTACACGTTTCTTTTACGAGACTTAATTTAATTAAATAAAATACTTATAGTGTTAAATCCACTAATTTTTCTTGATAATTTCATTAAAAAGAATAAAAAAACACCAAAATTAACTTAGCAATAATTGAACTTTAAAAAATTAGGACGCCTATATTCATTTAGTAAGGAGTTTAGTAAACCTTGATTTTGAATTTATCATATTATTGCAAGTTAGTCCTCACTAACCCAAATAAATTCAGTTTAAATAATTAAGGTTGAATTATTTATTTTTAGTCATTACTAAATGAACATGTTCTTCCAAACCAACTAATTTATATATCTTTTTATTGCTTTGATAGGTTATGAATTTGAGACATGATAGAAAAAAAATATTTAATTTTTTTTTATAAAAACAAAAATATTATGTCACTGGAAGTGATTTTATTTTTTAAAGTTAATTTTAAAACAAATATTGGCAACTATTATGACTTAATTAATTATCCTTATGTATACCTTATTTAAATAAAAAATGGTCTCACAAAAAATTATTTAAATAAAAAATAAAAATTTAAGAAGTTTTTAAGAGGGCTTTACTAGAATTTAGTACTATTTATGCTAAAAATTTTATTTAAAAGAATTATTGAATGAATTTAAATATTTATTTTGTATGAATGCATAAATTTTAAATTATTCACAAAATATCTTGTTTTGAATTGAATTAGATATTTAAGCCTAATAATTATGTTGTATATAACCTTTTTTACAAAAGAAAAAAATCATAAATATCCTAAATACAACTCTTGTTATAAATAATAGTAAAAACATTTTTATATTATCAAATAAAATCAAGTAAATTATTGAAAATGAAAACCATATTTGGTTTATTTGTAAATAAATTAGTTATTTATATCTCATAATTGTGGGATCATAAATAAAACAAATTATTTTGAAATAAGATGAAATATATTTCAATAAAGGTTATAGATTAATAATTTTATCATTAAAATGATTATAAATATCTTTTTTTAAAAGAATAATGGGTGAGTTCCGTCTCAAATAAATTTATGTTTGACAAGCTCAGTCATTAAATATATTTTTAACTTTTAAAATCCTAAATTTTTTTAGGGGAAATTAAGGTCTCTTTTGACTGTCAAAAAATCTAAAAAATTAACGGTTGTATTATTTAGTTAATTAAAAAAGGGTAAAAATGTCATTACAATAATGAAAGGAAAAAAAAATCAAACGAGGAAGGAAGAAAACAAGATAAAAAATTTGTGGAATTCAAATTTTAAGTTTGTAATTCTAAAAATTAAGGATTAAAATATCATTATATCTGTAAATTAAAAAATTAAAATTAATTTAATTATGAAAGTATGAAGAAAAGAGAGAAAGAAAAAGAAGAAGAAGAAAAAGAAACAGTGAATAAAGAATAAATAGGAAGAGAATTTTAGAAAAAATTTAACTAGAACTTCAAATCATACAATATGAAATTGATTTTTTTTATATATAAAGGAAGTTAAGAACAATAAACAAAAAAAAAGAAACAAAAAAAGAGGAATTTGAAAAAATTTGAAATGAAGATTCAATTCAACCAATATTAAAATTGAACATTTTCTATATATATATATATATATATATATATATATATATATATAGATAGATAGATATATATATCAAGAAAGAAGAAGAAATAAGAAAGAGGAATTTGCAAAAAGTTAAACTGAAGTTTCAATTCAAACAATATGAAAATCGAATCTTCTGTATATATATCAAGAAAGTCAATTGAGTGAAAAATAATTAAAAAAAAACATAGAGAAGTTAAATGTCAAATGACAGAATGAGTAAATGGTTAAAAAATTCATTATACTGAGTTCAAATTCGTTTTTCCTTTATTCGTGATTTGATTAATTAATAAGCTTACATATGTTCTAACTAAGTTTGGTTTATCACTCCATCTAATATCATTCAAATTGCTTGTCTTGATGACATTTCTTCTACTTAATATAATTTTCCTCTCTTTTTAAGAAAAATAATAATTCAAATATAGTCATTAAATTATGTAAAATTGCATGAACAACTTAGTGGAGGAACATGTGATCATCTTTAAGTTTTTTTCGCGTGTCTTGTCCACTCTCCATTCCAAGAAACTGGGCTGTAATCAAATAGGAAAAATTATTTATAAAATTCATGCTTATCATCATTATTCAAATATAAAAAAAATTACAGAATATTTTGTTGCCAACATAATAAAACACTTTCAAGGGAAAGATTATATATCAAATTTTCACCGACACATAAGAATCAATTGCAATAATTAAAAGGGACTTTATAAAGGATTTTTTTTTTGATAAAATATGGAATATATTAACTTAAAGTAGTAAATCGGTTACATCATTCTCTTCCATAAGAGGAAGATTACAAGTGTTGATCTGTCAGTGGTACAAAGTACCCAACAAATCGTTATTGAAAGCAGTAATACTAAAACTAGGGGGTGATAAAACAAAGTAAAGTTGGTGTTGTTAGGTAGTCTGTGCTTGGCAAGTAGGTTGGGCACTGCATTGGTCTCGCGGAAAATGCGTCTAATTCGAAATTTCTTCAGTGCTTTCAGGAGCAATCTGCAATCAAAGATCATGGTATTCAGATTAGGTGTTGTTGTATCTCCCAATATTCCTTTGACTAATACTTGAGAATCAAATTGTATTTCAAGCATTTGTATGTTCTTAGATAGTGATATGTCCACTGCATATTTAAGTGCCCAAACTTCATCCTGATTGCTTGATGAACAGTAGAAATTTGCTGTAAAACCTGCTAACCAATTACCCTTGTGGTCTCGAAAAACTCCACCTAATCTTCCTTGCTTGTTTGATGAGGAGTATGATCCGTCAATATTGACTAAGATGAAAGGTTGCTTGGGGGGGGGGGGGTACCATTTGATATAGATTAAATAGTTTTCTTTCGATTTTGGATTGACTACATTAGTGATATTGATGAATTCGGTTGCCAAACTAAGTATGCAATGAAGAGATGGTGTAAGAGGTAATTCTCTTCAGATTTTCCTACAGTTTCTATTTTTCCATAGCATCCAGCCAGAAAAAGCAAAAAGTGTACTCCAAGGAATGTTAATTAACAAGGTTGTTGTAGTAGTTAGGTTGTTAAACAACCAAGTCTTGAGGGGGGAGTCATTAAATAAACGTTTATAGGTAGGATTATCTAGATGGGGACAAAACTGATTCCATAATTCAATAGCCTGAGTGCAATTTCTTAGAATATGATTAGTATTTTCCTCTATGGTGGGACAAAGAAGACAATGAAGGTCAATGTCTAGTCCTCGCTGGTTCAGTAAGAAATTTGTTTTGATTTTGCTGTGCCAACAAAGCCACATAAAATTATTTATTATATTAGGAACTTTTGTTAACCATATCCATTTAAGGTTAGGTATGTGATTTTCAGCAGAGATAGAAGTATTAATGGGGTTAGTTAATGCTTGATAACAAGATGAAACTTAGAATGTAGTACTGGTGGTGATGCTCCAACAAAGTTTGTCTTGAAATGATGTATGATTAGGAAAATAAGTGTCTGTATTTTGAGATTGGATGTCTTGTGGTAAGGGTGATACGCGAAAATCGTATCACCTTTTTAGCATGTTTTTATGTATGATTTCGGGTGAAATTGAGGGAAAATTGATCTTAATTGTTTGTTATTTACTCAATTTCACAGTTTTTATGATTTTGGAAGTGTCAGGTGAAAAGTAGACAAAAACAGCAAAATTTGGGGCAAAAACGCAATTTTTGGAAATGCTGACTCGGTCAAAGGCTCAGGACGGGCGTCCCGAATCCAGGACAGGCGTCCCGACCCAGTCAAAGCACCGGGACAGGCGTCCAGGACTCGGGACGGGCGTCCCGACTTGGTCAACAGACCAGGACGGGCGTCCCAATCCTGGACGGGCGTCCCGAACCCCCAGATCAAGTCCCACATTGAATTTTTTGATGAAAAATCACCCCGGGAAGCTGCTATAAACACCCCAGGCCTCCAGCAGTTGAAATCATTCCTCTCCACTCGATCTGAGTCATTAAGTGGTTTCCAGTGTACACTTCTCTAGTACACAACTCACTCAGAGACTTGGATCTCAGTTTTCTTTCTTGTTAGTGTTTTGTTTTAGTTTCTGAGAAATAGTCTCAGATCTTAGGCTTCTATAGATAGGTTCGTTTCTGGTATTCATAGAATACCCGGGATTTCGTTAGGAGATCCTAAGAGGGCTCTAGGCGTTCGAAGAGTCAGTCCACAAGGCTGGGCTTAAGTTGAGTATTAAGGTAAAGCCCAGTTACTAGGCTGAGGAAGCGTCCTCCGAAGGTTCTGGCGAGCAGAGTCGGGGCGAGCAATACGACATATACAGCAGTACGCTCCGTCGGCGAGACTACGTAAAGGGTGATTTCTTTATGGCATCAGTCCCCATGTCCCTCTCTTATATGTTGTTATTGTGTTGTTCCAAATATTTATTATGAATACGAGATTACGATTTTTATGAATATTTGTTTTATATGTTGACGTTGTTATGTTTTTCCGGAAATAGCCACCTGCTAAATATTCACTATGTCTGCATGTTTAATGTGCTCTTTTAAACTAAAGTTAGGGTTATAGACAATTCCTAACCACGGTCTAATCATAACCTATTTAGTTTAACAGGTATCAATTAGTATTGGTGTCTGCCATGCTAGATAAAAATAACCTGTTGAACACCCTGCTTGTTAAGAGTAGTCTAGGTAAGCTGGGCCGAGTCCGATTATGCCGGCGGCTAGGGCAAGCGGTATGATCCCCGAAGTGACATAGGGCTTTCATGGATGCCTTCGTCCCAAACCGTGAGTAGGGCCGTCAATAAGGTAGGGCGGTTTATTAGAAACCTCGGATGTGGTACGCCTTTAGACACAGAACATAGTTGCAATCCAGGCTAAGATATATCTAAAATACTCGAATATAGGTCAATCAACATATAGGAACAGTATAACATAAAATCAGGACCTCCTCTATAAAACACTTTTGGGATTAATTAGACTTAAACCTAGTGGAGAACGAATCACCCTCTCATCAAAGTTATTGATGAAGATTGCATAACTGGATTATAAGATAAGAGTTAGGAATAAAGGCTAGTTACTACTAAGCCGTTGCCACTTCCCTGGGAGTACGATATTTAACTTAGTAAAATCGTAGATACTTTCCAACAGACTAGCTACACGATAGGTACTCTGCCTTAGGTTCTGGTTGATTAAGTGACAATAATTGAATGCTAAGTGACAGTTAGTAAGACTCAGTCCTTAATTACTCATAATCGACATTGGTAAATAAAGCCTATCTTTTAGCATACCAATCGGAACTGCATCAGATTTTTGGCGCAGTTACCGGGGAAATATCATAATGAATTTAGAATTAAAGGCCACAATTCTAGAGACTTATGATAGGTAACGGTAGTAACCTAGACCTTAGACCTACACTTATCTTATACTAGTTAGACAATTAATTTCCGAAATATAGGGTTATCATAACTAATTGATTTTAGATATTATCTGGAATTAAGACACTTAGGATAACCCAATTTTAGAAAATTATTCTAAAACCATATTGAGGGAATTTAATGGCTTTCGAAATTAAACATAAAAAGAAAAAAATGTTAAAAATTTAAAATCCAAAAAGAATGTATTTTTCTTGCTCAACCGTAAGTTGCTCTTCTTCCCTATCTCTTGTTCTTTCTTAGTTGTTTTTTTTTTCATACATTTGTTTCTCTTTTTCGTTTTTTTCCCTATTACTTAATTTCGAAAAAAAATGGAAATGAGGATAGAATATTTTTCTGAGTTGTCAATTTTTGGCTCAGGTTTTAATCTGGAAGAAATATCATTGTGGAATTTTCTTAGGTCATGCTTAGTCTATTAGGCAGAATCATGAAATAAAATTTTCTTTAATAGACAAACCTCTGAGTATTCTAATGAGAAAGGATGTTCCTTTTGTTTGATGATAAATGCATGAGATTGTTTAAACCAAAAGGAATTACTGCACCCATTATGACATCACCTAATTGGAATTTGCTTTGTGAATTAATATGTGATGATAGTGACCATGTAGTAATGATTGTTTTAGGAAATAGGCATGATTAGAACTTCATATTATACACTATGCAAGTAAGACCTTTTACTGATGCCTAGTAGAACCTTACCACCACTGAAAATGGATTACTCGTTATTGCATATGCCTATGATACATTCATGCCATGCCTAGTCTAAACAATAGTATACACTGATTACTTTACTCTAAGATATCTGTTCAATAAAACTAATGATGAACCAAGATTGATTAGTTAAGTTCTATTGAATTTGATATAGAAAGACGGGATAAGAAAAAGGGCTAAAAATCTAGAAAGCAAACCTTTGGTCTAGATTAGAAAACCCCGAGTTAGAAGCTATTGACGAGACAGTAGTATCTGATAAACTTTTGAATGAGAAATTATTTGCTATGAATAATGATTCTCCTCCGTAGTTTACTGATATTACTAATTATCTAGTTGCTAATTATTCCCAAGTGATATGACTTATCAACAAAAGAAGAAATTCTTTGTTGATTTGGAATGTTACTACTAGGGAGATCCGTTTTTCTATTTTGAATCATTGCAAGGTAAGTGATCAGAAGACGTATCTCAGAAGACGAAGGACACAAGATTTTGGAGCATTGCCCTAAAGAATCTACGGGAGACCAATTGACTACTATCAACACTGTCCGGAAAGTGTTGAAAGCAGGATCTTGTTGACCCACCTTATTCAAGGATTTTGTATCTCTAATACAGTCCTGCGATGCTTGCCAAATAATAGGTAACACATCTTCCAGAGATCGTCTACCCCAACAACGTACACAGAATGTTGCAACCTTTGATATCAGGGGTATTTCGAATCCTTTTCCTTTCTTCCTTTGACACTAATTACATCATAGTAGTCGTGGAACACTTTTTCAAAATGGCCTGAAGCACAAGCATTACCTACTAATGATGTTAAAGTCATGTGCAGATTCTATGAGAAGTTGTTTTCTAGATTCAGAGTGCCAATGTCTTAGGAAGAAACGTTCAGTCTGTGTATCAAATCTGTGAAGTCTGCTAAGTACCACACTTTAGCAGGGATTACTATGGGAATGACTGACCATTCCAAAAGTGGTTGGAGCAGGTTACTGCAGAATGCTGCTCCAATGGGAAATGCATACAATCCCAGCTGGAGAAATCATACGGGATTTAGCTGAGGAATAATTCAGAAGCTGGAAACATTCAAAAAGACACCACCACAACAAAACCCCTACTCGCAGAATCAATAGATGAGATACTGGCAACAATTAAAGTCAGACCAGTGCAAGCAAGTGATCTACCAAGTGGTATCGAAGGGTCAAGGGATATAGAAGAATTTGGCGTTGTATCAGGAGCATAGCAATGGAGGAGCTTGCATCCCCTGCATACCAATCAGCTGTGAGAAACTTCCCCGAGGAAGTCTCAAATACTTGGGCCCAGATCTACACAACTGGAGCCCCCTACCACCACAGCTTCGCCAAAACTTCAGGTATCTTTTCTTCCATTCGAGACTTGCATGCAATACCTTTACTAACATTGGCAGGAAGGCACACAAATCCCAAGAAATCTCATTCCTAGACACGTTCCTCCTGGACACGTTGCTATGATTGTGAGAAATCTTACAAATGATTCGAGGAAGCAGTCCGTGGGGCTCGAGCCATTCATCAAATGAATAGGCCACTACCTGGAGCTCGACAATGAAGGATCGGAGGTGACGTCATCCATTCCAATATCTAGAGCTTACAGAGTCAAGAGCGCCTCAGCAATAGCACATGGCTAAGGTGAAGAGCCAATTGATAGCCTAGAGAAAACCCTTCTGCTCGAGGCAAGAAGGGAGTTTTTCTAACCATCATCTTCCTTTACTTTTATTTTCTTCATTTCGTGTTTTGTTATTTGTTATTTACTTCGTTACTTCATTTTCCTTCTTACCCTTAGTCAGTCAAATAAGTGTGGGGTAAGAAATTTCTATTTTATTTTTGTTTCTCCTTGTTTTCAAATAAGTGTGGGGTAGTCTAGATATGCATGAACACTGAGGACAGTGTTAGAAATAAGTGTGGGGTAGTAGTGCACGGTGCACTGTAGCAGTTGGCAAAATGTTTGCATGATTTTGCTTGTTTTCCCCGTATTTTCACACCCTTCCAAAAAAATTTCAAATTTTTTCCGTCTTTCAGACTTCTAAATGCAGTATGCTTGGTTAAACAATTGCTTATGTCTATGATATGTAGGTAGAATGTTATGGTTAGTAGGAGATAATTGATGACTATTTTTGAACTTATTGATTAGGAGTATGGAATTCCTGATAATTGAGCACAACTTAGTCTGGATTAGAGACCTCAGCCAATTACCTTTTCAAAACTGAACTAGATAAAATTAGACCAGTTGTAGGATGCATTGACAATTGGAATGACTAGATGAGACTCTGAGCCAAAAGTGAAAAAGAAAAAAAAAAGTGAGCTAATTAAAATAGGGTAGTTTGCCAGCGGCCTTCGCTACTCGAGCACCACTCCTTCGGGGAACTTAAAGCCTGATGCCCTAAGGTCGTGTAGATCTGGGAGTCATCGGAGTGGGACTCGCTACATGGGTAGTTGAAGTTGACGTGTTCTAAGCAGACTCAAAATACCCTAGAAAATCTATAAACGAAAGAAATCAATAAATGCTAAATAGAATCTGATCACCAAAGCTCAGAACTCAGAAAGTTATCTGTTGTCAGTGTGTCTAGCAATAGGTCGAAGTGTTATCTGGTAACAGTTAAGACAAGAGTTTATTGTGTTGACTATCTGGTCTGGACTAGTACACACACTACACATCAGGAAGACCTTATGACTAAGAGAAAAGTTCAACCTAGTTGTTAAGTTACTTTCTGCTCAACCCTAACGAACTACTAGAGACAGTTGAGACCTTGTCATAGCAACCTAACCAGTCAGACCTGTGTTAAGAATTGTCTGAAGAATTTTTGGAATAAAAACATGACTAGGAATGCACATATGGTTTAGAATCACTAACTTCAGGTGGACTTTGCTTGAGGACAAGCAAAAAGCTAAGTGTGGGGTTATCTGATACGCGAAAATCGTATCACCTTTTTAGCATGTTTTTATGTATGATTTCGGGTGAAATTGAGGGCAAATTGATCTTAATTGTTTGTTATTTACTTAATTTCACAGTTTTTATGATTTTGGAAGTGTCAGGTGAAAAGTAGAAGAAAACAGCAAATTTTGGGGCAAAAACACAATTTTTGGAAATGCTGACTCGGTCAAAGGCTCGGGACGGGCGTCCCGACCCAGTCAAAGCACCGGGACGGACGTCCAGGACTCGGGACGGGCGTCCTGACTTGGTCAACAGACCAGGACGGGCGTCCCGAACCCCCAGATCAAGTCCCACATCGATTTTTTGATGAAAGATCACCCCGGGAAGCTGCTATATATACCCCAGGACTCCAGCAGTTGAAATCCTTCCTCTCCACTCGATCTGAGTCATTAAGTGGTTTCCAGTGTACACTTCTCTAGTACACAACTCACTCAGAGACTCGGATCTCAGTTTTCTTTCTTGTTAGTGTTTTGTTTTAGTTTCTGAGAAATAGTCTCAGATCTTAGGCTTCTATAGATAGGTTCATTTCTGGTATTCATAGAATACCCGGGATTTCATTAGGAGATCCTAAGAGGGCTCTAGGCATTCGAAGAGTCAGTCCACAGGGCTGGGCTTAAGCTGGGTATTAAGGTAAAGCCCAGTTACTAGGCTGAGGAAGCGTCCTCCAAAGGTTCTGGCAAGCAGAGTCGGGGCGAGCAATACGACATATACAGCAGTACGCTCCGTCAGCGAGACTACGTAAAGGGTGATTTCTTTATGGCATCAGTCCCCATGTCCCTCTCTTATATGTTGTTATTATGTTGTTCCAAATATTTATTATGAATACGAGATTACGATTTTTATGAATATGTGTTTTATATGTTGACGTTGTTATGTTTTTCCGGAAATAACCACCTGCTAAATATTCACTATGTCTGCATGTTTAATGTTCTCTTTTAAACTAAAGTTAGGGTTATAGACAATTCCTAACCACGGTCTAATCATAACCTGTTTAGTTTAACAAGCATCAATTAGTATTGGTGTCTGCCATGCTAGATAAAAATAACCTGCTGAACACCCTGCTTGTTAAGAGTAGTCTAGGCCGAGTCCGATTATGCCGGCGGGTAGGGCAAGCGGTATGATCCCCGAAGTGACATAGGGCTTTCATGGATGCCTTCGTCCCAAACCGTGAGTAGGGCCATCAATAAGGTAGGGCGGTTTATTAGAAACCTCGGATATGGTACGCCTTTAGACACAGAACATAGTTGCAATCCAGGCTAAGATATGTCTAAAATACTCGAATATAGGTCAATCAACATATAGGAACATTATAACATAAAATTAGGACCTCCTCTATAAAACACTTTTGGGATTAATTAGACTTAAACCTAGTGGAGAACGAATCACCCTCTCATCAAAGTTATTGATGAAGATTGCATAACTGGATTATAAGATAAGAGTTAGGAATAAAGGCTAGTTACTACTAAGCCGTTGCCACTTCCCTGGGAGTACGATATTTAACTTAGTAAAATCGTAGATACTTTCCAACAGACTAGCTACACGATAGGTACTCTGCCTTAGGTTCTGGTTGATTAAGTGACAATAATTGAATGCTAAGTGACAGTTAGTAAGACTCAGTCCTTAATTACTCATAATCGACATAGGTAAATAAAGCCTATCTTTTAGCATACCAACCGGAACTACATCAAAGGGATAGGATAGATTGTTAAAATTCCATTGTCCATTATTTCTGACTTCTTTTAGTGTGACAACTAGATCTTTTTTATTCATTGGTCCAGCTAAATTATTAGCTAATGGTTCAGAGAGTGTATTGATCCAGGGGTCATTCCAGAATCTGATGGTGGACCCATACCCTATTACCCATTTGGTGAATTTGATTATGGTTTTCCATCCTAGTAATGTACTTTTCCATATAAAGGAGCTTTTAGGATTTGGTAGTAGGATGATATAAGAATTGTGATTCTGGTAATTTTGTGATATCCCAAGATATTTTGATTTAAAAATTTGCTTCCATATTGAGTTATCAGATGATGAAAGAAAACACCAAGCTAGAGAGTCTTGGAGTGCTAAATTTTGTTGTTTGGTTTCACGTATTTGAAGTCCTCCAAATTTCTTTGGAAGAGTGATAGTTTTCTAATTTAAAAGATTGATTTTTCTACCCTCTAAGGAAGATCCCCAAATAAAATCTCTAAGGGTTTTGTTGATTCATGCGTTTCGATTGGTATGCTAAAAGATAGGATTTATTTACCTATATTGATTATGAGTAATTAAGGACTGAGTCTCACTAACTGTCACTTTAGCATTAATTGTTGTCACTTAATCAATCAGAACCTAAGGCAGAGTACTTATCGTGTAGCTAGTTCTTGGAAAGTATCTACAATTTCAATTTATTAATATCGTACTCCCAAGGAACTGGTAACGACTTAGTAGCAACTATCCCTTAATCCTAACATTCATTCTTATTTATGTAGTTAATCAATGAGTTAATCAATTCTTTGAGATTGATTGGTGATCCCAAGCAAATAGCATTCAAGAGTAGACATGCATTCATCGAATAAGCTCAGTTATTACAACTTGTTTGACCTTATCTTCGAACATTTTAGATATATCTTGATCTCTAAGGTAATTATGAAATGTAACCATCTGTTTACCATATATGAGTTACCTGGTGTATTCACCCCTACCTTGGGATGATCCTTCTCATCTGTTGGATTAAAGTATCCATGAACGGTCCCCTATGTCACTTCGGTATCATGTCACTTAACCCTAGGATTGGCCTAGCGTACAAACTCAGCTTTATTAGGGTACTCTAACAAACATGGTGATCTATTTTGTTATTTTTTCCTAATCTGGCAGACCTTTTATAGTCGGTTAAACTAAACCAGTTATGATTCGGACATTGGTTAGGAGTTATCTATAACCCTAGTTTAATTTAAAAGGACACGATAGTTCAACATTCATAATGATAATTCTAGCTCTATGATCTTCCCGGGAAAATGAATAGCATCTCAAATTGTAAAACATGTATGATATATGAATTCAATATCAAATCAATATCCAAATAAAACAATTCATAAACATATAGAAACTCGTCTAGGGGACCCACTATCATAAAGTAGTCACCGCTTTATGCAAGTCCAGTCGGCGCTGCAGCTCTTGTACGCTTCTGATTGCTCGATCCTACTCTACTCGGCAGAGCTTTCGGAGAACGCTTCCTAGACGTAGTAGCAATTTCCTTACCTTACATCCCAGGCTTAAGAAAATTGCCCTAATCTGACTAAGAACACGCACCCTATCTCTCTCTTAGGATCTCCTAACGAAATCCCGGTATTCTGTGATACCGAAAACGAACCCTATCTAGTCGTAATCTAAGATTCTAAGACAGACTCTTAGAAAGCAAAGAAAACGAGAAACTCTCGTATACTAAAGTACTTGAATGAAACACCTGAGGTCACTCAATGACTTGTATACTGTAGAAAAATGTATACTTGAAGTCACTGAATGATTCAGATAAAGTGGAGAGGGATGATTTCAACTAATGGAGGTCTGGGGTACTTATAGCAGGTTTCTGGGGTGAATTTCTCCAATCTTTTCAATGTGGGACAAGTTCTGGTACTCGGGACGCCCGTCCCGAGCTTGGGATGCCCGTCCTAGTGCTTTGACTGGGTCGAGACGCCCGTCTCGAATTCAGCATTTCGAAAAATTACATTTTTGCCCCAAAATTTACTATTTTCGTGCAATTTACTCATGAAACTTCCAAAATCACAATTTTTGCAATTTTATGTTAATTTGATTCAATTAAGATCAAATACATTCAAATATTGCCCTATTTTGTGTCTAAAAACATGCTAAAAAGGGGATATGATTTGTGCATATCAAATAACCCCACACTTAGCTTTTTGCTTGTCCTCAAGCAAAGTCTATATGAAATTATTGAAATTCTAAATCATAGGTGCAATCAATCAAATGTCCTAGCAATGTTTTTAGCCAAAATTTATCACTGAGTCAAATGATTCACAAAACAGGCCTGACTAATCAAGTTGCTATGAAAAGGTCTCAAATGTCTGGCAGATTATCATGGTCATGCAGATGCAACAACTCAGTAACTCGACTGAACTCTACTCTTAGTCACGAGGTCTTCCTGATCTGTAGTGTGTGAACTAATCTAGACTAGATTGTCAACACAATATAGTCTTCCCTTAACCTTTACCAGATAATAACTTGACCAATTGTCGAATATACTAGCAACAAACAACCTTCTGAGTTCTGAGCTTAGGTATCAAGACTTTTTTTTCATTTATAATTTTCAATAAAAGAATACACTGGGCAATGTATTTTTAAATTGATTGTTCATAGTATTTTTGTGTTCGCTTTCACACATCAACTTTAACTACCCAGGTAGCGAGCCCCACTCCGATGACTCCCATATCTATACAACCTTAGGGCATCAGGCATTAAGTTCCCTTAAGAAGTGGTGTTCGAATAGCAAAGGACGCTTACAAACTACCCTATTTGTTTAAGCTTTTTCACTTCCAGCTCAAAGCATCATCTAGTCATTCAAATCACTAACACATTCGCAACCGGTCTAATATTATTTAGTTTAAGTCTCAAAAAGGTATTTGGTTGATGTTTCTAATCCAAACTAGGTTGTGCTCAATAATCTCAGGAATTCCCTATTTCTAATTGAGGAATTCAGTAAAGTTATCAACTTGTTTCCTACTGATCATAATTCTCTACTCAACATTTATCATAGGCATAAACAGTTCTTAAACCAATCAATACTGAATTTGAAGTCTGAAAGAGTGAAAAATTTTGAAATTTTTTTGGAAGGGTGCAATTCTAGTGAGAAATATGGGAAAACAAGCAAATTATGAGTACTATTGTGCCATAGTGCACTGCGACCCCACACTTAAAGTTTACACTGTCCTTAGTGTTCATGTATATCATATTACCCCACACTTATTTTAAAAATAAGAATTTAAGAAAAACAAAAAGCAAGAAAAACAAACAAAACACGAAATGGAAACAAATAAAAAAAATTAATAAATAAACTCCCTTTACTCGTTGAGCAGAAGGACCTGCTTAGATCTATCCATTGGCTCTCGTATGGTTTTAAACGTTGCCTGTTTACTTTTTGAGAGATGTTATCTTGATCAACGATGACGACTGCTCCAAATGGTGACACCTCTGTAATGGTAAACGGACCTGACCAATAACTTTTTAGTTTTCTTGGAAATAATTTCAAACGTGAGTTGTATAATAACACTTTATCACCTGGTTCGAAAATTTTCTGGGATCTAAGTCTGTTATCATGTCGAATTTTACTCTTCATTTTAAATTGGAGAGAATTCTCATATGCATTAAACCTCCACTCATCCAATTCATTGAGTTGTAACATCCTATTTTCCTTAGACAAATTATCATCTAGATTGCATTTATGCAAAGGCCAAAATGCTTTATGCTCTAGTTCAACAAGCAAATGGCATGCTTTTCCATAAACCAATCTGTAAGGTGAAAATCCTGTAGAGGTTCTATACGCCGTACGAAAGGCCCATAAGGCATCATCTAATTTTATGGCCCAATCTTTACGGTTAACTCCTACAGTTTTTTCTAAAATTCTTTTGATACCTCTATTAGTTACCTCAACCTGCCCATTGGTTTGTGGGTGATAGGCCGTGGAAAAGTGATGATGAACTCCATATTGCTTGAGTGCTTTCTACAATTGTGAGTTGCAGAAGTGCGCACCTCTGTCGCTTATGAGGGCTTTGGGACATCCAAATCTGGAAAACAATTTCTTAAGGAATCTGCACACAGCTTTAGCATCATTAGTAGGTAATGCCTGTGCTTCAGGCCATTTTGAAAAATAGTCTACAACTACTATGATGTAATTTTTGCCAAAGGAAGAAGGAAAAGGCCCCATGAAGTCAATACCCCATATATCGAATATTTTGACACTTTGTATCACCTGCTGGGGTAGACCGTCTCTAGAAGAAATATTACCTGTTCTCTGGCAAGCATCATAGGACTTAATGTATGCTGCTGCATCCTTGAAAATAGAAGGCCAATAGAATCCTGCTTCCAACACTTTCCTGGTAGTGTTGGTGGCAGCCAGATGGCCTCCAGTAGGTCCACAATGACAATGCTCCATGATCTTATATCCTTCTTCTGAGACACACCTTCTAATCATTTGATCTTTACAAATTCGAAATAGAAAAGAATCTTCCCACTAGTAATTTTTCAATTCAGCAAAGAATTTCTTTCTTTGCTGCTTATCCATATTACTCGGGAGAGATTGAGCAACTAAATAATTGGCAATGTCAGCAAACCACGGAGGTGAAAAGATAGCAGATAATGCAAATAAGTTCTCATCCAGAAATTTATCTGATATTACTATTTCATCTATTGCTCCTAATCTAGGGTTTTCTAATCTAGACATATGATCTCCAGCTAAATTTTTAGCCCCTTTCTTATCTCTTATTTCTATATCAAATTCCTGTAGCAATAAAACCCATCTAATCAATCTTGGTTTTGCATCAGTTTTATTGAACAGGTATTTCAAAGCAGAATGATCCATGTAAACTATCGTTTTAGACAAGACTAGATAAGATCTAAATTTATCGAAAGCATATACTACAACTAGTAATTCCTTTTCAGTAGTTGTGTAATTCTCCTGAGCATCAGTTAAGGTTTTACTAGCATAGTAAATTACATGAAATTTCTTATCATGTCTTTGTCCTAAAACAACTCCTACTGCATAATCACTAGCGTCACACATCAATTCGAAGGGCAAACTCCAATCAGGTGATGTCATAATAGGTGCAGTAGTTAACAGTTCCTTAAGTTTATTAAATGATTTCATGCATTTCTCATCAAAAACGAAAGGAACATCTTTACTCAATAAGTTTGTCAATGGTCTGGCTATTAATGGAAAATCTTTTATGAAATGCCTATAAAAGCCAGCATGACCTAAGAAACTTCTCACATATCTTACAGATTTGGGTGGAGGTAGTTTTGAGATCACTTCAATTTTAGCTTTATCTACCTCCATACCTCTCTGCGAAATCTTATGTCCTAAAACAATCCCTTCTTTAACCATGAATGACATTCTCCCAGTTTAGAACCAAATTAGATTTATACACGCTTAAGCATTGATTCCAGGTTATTCAAACAGATAAACTGAGTCACCAAACACTGAGAAATCCTCCATAAATACTTTCCATAGACTCTCCTAACATGTCATCAAAAATAGAGGTCATGCAACGCTGATATGTAGCAGGTGCATACATATCCAAAAGGCATCCTCTATATGAAATGTTCCAAAAGGGCAAGAAACGTAGTTTTATGCTGATCTTCAGGAAAGATGGGAATTTTAAAATAACCAAAAAATCCGTCAAGAAAGCAATAAAACATGTGTCCCGATAACCTTTCTAACATTTGGTCAATAAAAGGAAGGGGGAAGTGATCTTTTCGTGTGGCAGTATTTAGTTTCCTATAATCAATGCATACACGATGACCAGTGACAGTTCTAGTAGGAATCAGTTCACCATTTTCATTCCTAATAACTGTTATCCCCCCCCTCTTTTTGGGTACTACTTGCACTGGGCTAACCCATTCACTATCAGAAATAGGATAGATTAGTCGGGCATCTAGTAATTTAATTACCTCTTTCTCCACCACATCACACACATTAGGATTCAACCTCCTTTGAGGTTGCACACAAGGCTTATACTCATTTTCTAAAAGAATCTTATGCGAACAAAAACTAGGATTTATACATGGTATATCCGCAATTTTGTATGCAAATGCTCTTTTATACCTTTTGAGTATGTCCAGTGTTGACTTCTTTTGTTCTGCAGTCAGGTCTGCTGCAAGAATAATGGGAAGCTTTTGTTTAGCGTCTAGGAAGTCGTAACACAGATGGCTTGGTAATTCCTTCAATTCCACTTCTGGTGGATCTTCAAATGATGTTTTCTCTTTATTCATCTCATGAGTACCTATCTCAGAGAAATTGTCAAAGCTATTTTTGTAATTAGAAGAACTAAGATCAGTTTTGTCCAATTCCAAAGAGTCTTCTCTCAAGACTGGATACTTTGAGCAAAATGTTAGTGGAGTTAAAATAATTCAAAGAGAATAATTCATGGAAATAAAAGAAAAGAATTGTTTTTTGAAAAATTAACAACAAGTAGAAAAGGAAAAACTGTAAACAAGAAAAAGATTTTATTTTGTATTTTCTGGAAAATAATATTTTCAGAAAATAGATTTATAAAAGAAAAAGAAATTATTTTGTTTTTAAAAATTTTTATTTTTATATTTTGTTTTTAAATTTGATTTCCTTAGTATGGTTTTAGAATTATTTTCTAAAATTTGATTAACCTAAATTTCTTAATCTTAGATAATTTCTAAAAAATTATTTAAAGCTAACCCTATATTTCATGAAAGTGATTGACTAATTCAAATAAGAATGAGTGTTTATTAAGGTATAGATATTACGTTACCTATCATAACCTTCTAGAATTTTGATCAGGAATCCTAAAATTTTATGATATGTCCCTGGCAACGGCGCCAAAAATCTGATGCGTTCCGATTGGTATGCTAAAAGATAGGATTTATTTACCTATATTGATTATGAGTAATTAAGGACTGATTCTCATTAACTATCACTTTAGCATTAATTGTTGTCACTTAATCAATCAGAACCTAAGGAAGAGTACCTATCGTGTAGCTAGTTCTTGGAAAGTATCTACGATTTTAATTTATTAATATCGTACTCCTAGGGAACTCGTAACTACTTAGTAGCAACTATCCCTTAATCCTAACATTCATCTTATTTATGTAGTTAATCAATTCTTTGAGATTGATTAGTGATCCCAATAACAAACAAATAGCATTCAAGAGTAGACATGCATTCATCGAATAAGCTCAGTTATTACAACTTGTTTGACCTTATCTTCGAACATTTTAGATATATCTTGATCTCTAAGGAAATTATGAAATGTAACCATCTGTTTACCATATCTGAGTTACCTGGTGTATTCACCCCTACCTTGGGATGATCCTTCTCATCTATCGAATTAAAGTATCCATGAACGGTCCCCTATGTCACTTGGGTATCATGTCACTTAACCCTAGGATTGGCCTAGTGTACAAACTCAGCTTTATTAGGCTACTCTAACAAATATGGTGATCTGTTTTGTTATTTTTTCCTAATTTGGCAGACCTTTTACAGTCTGTTAAACTAAACCGATTATGATTCAGACCTTGGTTAGGAGTTGTCTATAACCCTAGTTTAATTTAAAAGGACACGATAGTTCAACATTCATAATGATAATTCTAGCTCTATGATCTTCTTGGGAAAATGAATAGCATCTCAAATTGTAAAACATGTATGATATATGAATTCAGTATCAAATCAATATCCAGATAAAATAATTCATAAACATACAGAAACTCGTCTAGGGGACCCACTATCATAAAGTAGTCACCGCTTTATGTAGGTCCAGCCGGCGCTGCAGCTCCTGTATGCTTCTGATTGCTCGATTTTACTATGCTCGGCAGAGCCTTCAAAGAACACTTCCTAGACCTAGTAGCAATTACTTTACCTTACATCCCGGGCTTAAGCAAATTGCCCTAATCTGACTAAGAACACGCACCCTATCTCTCTCTTAGGATCTCCTAACAAAATCCCGGTATTCTGTGATACAAAAAACGAACCCTATTGATGCATTTCTGACTTATATGCTAAAATAGGTGTTATTTACCCTATATCGATTATGAATAACATAAGGACTTAGAATGACTAATTGTCACATTTAGTCTCTATGTTGTCACTTAATCAATCAGAACCTAAGGCAGAGTACCTATCGTGTAGCTAGTCTATTGGAAAGTATCTACGATTTTAATTTAATAAATTATCGTACTCCCAGGGAAGTGGTAATGGCTTAGTAGTAACTATCCTTTTACCCTAACTCTTATCTTATGATCTAGTTATGCAATCGTTCATCAAATTCTTTGATGAGAGGTTGAATCATTCTCCACTAGGTTCAAGTCTATTTAAGCCTACAAGAATGCTTTACAGATAGTGTTCTAATTTATGTTATATTGTTCCTACATGTTGATTGACGTATCTTCGAGTATTTTAGATATATCTTGGTCTAGATTGCAATTATGTACTTATTCTACTTGTGTACCACATCTGAGTTACCTAATAAACCACCTCATCGCCATTGACGGCCCTACTCACGGTTCGAGCTAAAGGCATCCATGAAAGTCCTGTGTCACTCAGGAGATCATGCCGCTCGCCCTAACGCCGACATAAACACACAAAATCAGCCTACTTAGACTACTTTAACAAACATGGTGATCTATAGGTTATTTCATCTAATATGGCAGACCTTAATGCTTCCAACGGGAAGTCCTAAATCAAGGCCTGATAAACTAAACATGTTATAATTAGACCGTGGTTAGGAGTTGTCTATAACCATTCATCTAGTTTAAAAAAGCAAGTAGACATGCAGTCATAATGATAGTTAAGCTGGTGACCTTTCCAGAAAAATGTAAATGACTTCAACATGCAAAACACATATTCATAAAATCATAGTTTAATATTCAAAATAAGTATTTGGACAAACACATTACAGACATATAAAGAGAGGGACAAGTGGACCACCGCCATAAAGTATTCACCCTTTATTAGGTCCGCTGATGGAGCAACTGCTTGTATATGCTGGACTACTTGACTTGACTCTGCTCGACAGAACCTTCGGAGGATGCTTCCTCAGCCTAGTAGCTATGCTTCACCTTATAACCCGGCCTAAGCACAGCCTTGTTGACTGACTCTTCGAACACCTAGTGCTCTCTTAGGATCTCCTAACGAAATCCCAGGTATTCTATGAATACCAAAAACGAACCTATCTAGTCGTATTCTAAGATCTGAGACATACTCTCAGAAACGAAGAACACGAGACACTCTCGAAAACTATAAATCTACCTATACTAAAAACATCTGAAATCACTAAGTGACTTTTATACTAAAGAAAATTGTATACTTGAAGTCACTAAATGACTCAGATTGAGTGGAGAGGAATGATTTCAACTGAGGAAGGCCTGAGGTATTTATAGCAGGGGAACTGGAAATTCTCTTCAAAAATCGATGTGGGACTTTGACCAGGCATTCGGGACGCCCGTCCTAGATCTAGGACGCCCATCCCCGCCTGTTGACCAGGTCAGGAAGGCCGTCTTGAGTCCTGGACGCCCGTCCTGGTCTGTTGACCATGTCAGGACGCCCATCCCGGGTTCTGGATGCCCATCCCGACTTCCGAACTTCCAAAAATCACGTTTTTGCCCCGAATTTTGCCATTTTCTTGCATATTTCACCTGACATTCCAAAATCAAAAAACTGTGAAATTATGTTAAAACAGTCAATTGAGAACGATTTAACACCAATTTCGCCCTAAATTGTGCTTAAAAACATGCTAAAAAGTTATATGATTTGTGCATATCATATAACCCCACACTTAGCTTTTTGCTTTCCTCAAGCAAAGTCTACATCAAATTATTGATTTTAAATCATAGGTGCAGTCACTTAAAATTTTTAGCATTGTTTTTATTCCAAAATTGATCACTGAGTCAGATAATTCACAACACAAGTCTGACTGGTTAAGTGGCCATGACAAGGTCTCAAATGTCTCTAGTAGATTATCATGGTCAGGCAGGGTTAACAGCTTAATAACTAGACTGAACTCTTCTCCTAGTCACAAGGTCTTCTTGATGTGTAGTGTGTGTATTAGTCCAGACTAGATTGTCAACACAATATAATCTTTTCTTGACTCTTACCAGATAATACTTCGACCGATCGCTAGACACACCGCAACAAACAACCTTCTGAGTTCTGAGCTTTGGTGACAAGGTTTTTTTTTTCAATTAAGAATTTCAATATAAGAATACACTAGGCTATGTATTTTTAGATTGATTTTTCAGGGTATTTTATGTTTGCTTTCACACGTCAACTTTAACTACCCATGTAGCAAGTCCCACTTCGATGACTCCCAGACCTACACGACCTTAGGGCATCAGACTTTAAGTTCCCTTAAGGAGTGGTGCTCGAGTAGCAAAGGCCGCTTGCAAACTACCCTATTTATTTAACTTTTTCACTTTCAGCTCAGAGCATCATCTAGTCATTTAGATTGCTAATATATCCTCAACTGGTCTAATATTATTTAGCTAAGTCTTGAAAGGTATTTGGTTGAGGTCTCTAATCGAAACTAAGTTGTGCTCAAGTATAAGGAATTCCTTATTTCTAATCGATGAATTCAAGAAAGTTATCACGTTGTCTCCTACTGATCATAATGCTCTACATACATATCATAGACATAAGCATTTCTTTACCAATCATAACTGCATTTTGAAGTCTGAAAGAGTGAAAATTTTTGATTTTTTTTGGAAGGGTGTAATTGTAGTGAAAATATGGGAAAACATGCAAAACTTTTATTGCTACAGTGCACTGTGCACTGCTACCCTACACTTAAGTTTGACACTGTCCTCAGTGTTCATGCATATCTAACTACCCCACACTTATTTGAAAACAAAAGATGGGAAAAACACAAAAACTCTTACCCTACACTTATTTGAGAAATAAGAGTTTAAAAACAAAAATAGGAAAAACAAACAAAACACGAAATGAAGATAAAAATTAAAAGAAAACAAAATAAAAGTAGAGGAAGATGAGGATTAGAAAAACTCCCTTCATGTCTCGAGCATAAGGGTCTTCTCTGATCTGTCAATTGGCTTTTCACCTCAGCCATGTGCTATTACTGAAATGTCCTCGACTCTTTAAGCTCTAAATGTTGGAGCTGCTGACTCTGCAGTGTGCTTCATATGGAGGGTGTGTCTACCTGTGACAGTATTGTATGCAAGTATCGAAAGGCAGAAAAGATACCTGAAGATTTGGCAAAGCCGTGGTGGTAGCGGCTCCAATGGTGTAGATTTGGGCCCAAATAGTTGAGACTTCCTCGGGGAAGTTTCACACAACTGACTAGTATGCAAGGGACGCAAGCTCCTCCACAACTATACTCCTGATACAACGCCAAACTCTTCTATATCTATCAATCGATTGATACCGCTTGGTCTGTAGGTCACTTGCTCGCACTTGTACAACTTTAATTGTTGCCCGTTCAGCTTTTTAGTAGTGTTGTCTTGATCCATTATAACACAAACTTCCCATGACGACACTTCTGTAACAATAAATGGGTCTAACCATTAACAACATCTTCTCTGTTGATTCTGCGGCTAGGGACTTTGTTGTGGTGGTATTTTCTGGAAGTTTTTAGCTCCGGAGTTATTCCTCCACTAAATCCCGGATGATTTCTTCGGTAGGCATTGTATGTGTTTCCCATTGGAGTAGCATTTTGCAGCAACCTACTCCTACCTCTTTTGGAATGGTCAGTATTCCATTCCCATAGCAATCCCTTCTAAAGTGTGGTACTTGGCAGACTTCACAGATTTGATACATAGGTTGAACGTTTCTTCTTTGCTGAAAGGCATTAATTTGACTGTTATCATTGGCTATTAATACCTCTAACTGCTCATCAGAGGAAGCGTTAGCTGCGTTAACTGGTGGACAACCCTTTATCAATTATCAAGACATTGGCACATCTGAATCTGGAAAATAGTTTCTCACAGAATCTGCACATGACTTTAACATCATTAGTAGGTAATGCCTGTGGTTCAGGCCATTTTGAAAGTGTTCTACAGCTACTATGATGTATTTGTTGCCAAAAGGAAGAAAGAAAAAGCATTTATGAAATCAATACCCCAGATATGGAAGATTTCAACACTCTGTATACCTTGTTGTGGTAGATGATCTCTAGAAGATGTGTTACCTATTAATTTGCAAGCATCGCGGTACTGTATCAAGGATATAGCTTCTTTGATTATCTCCCGTAGATCTTTGATGGCAATGCTCCATCATCTTGTGGCCTTTATCTTCTGAGACACATATTCTGATCAATTACTTTGCAATAATTCGAAATAGAAAAGGAATCTTCCCAATAGTAATATTTTAAATCAGCAAAGAATTTCTTCTTCTGCTGATAAGTCATATCACTTGGGAACAGTTCATCGACTAGGTAGTTTGTAATATCGGTAAATCATGGAGGAGATTTATCATACATAGCAAACAATGTAAATAAATTCTCATCCAAAAATAATTTATCAGATATACTATCTCATCCATAGCCTCTAACTCAGGGTTTTCTAATCTAGACCAATGGTTTGCTTTCTAGATATTCATCCCCTTTTCTTTTCCCTTATTTCTATATCAAATTTTGGTAACAATAAAACTCAACTTAATCATTCTTGGTTCAGCATCAGTTTTATTGAACACAGATATCTCAGAGTGATCAGTGTATAGTATTGTTTTAGACAAGACCGGAATTTATCAAACGCGTATACTACTGCTAGTAATTCCTTTTCTGTTGTAGTGTAATTTTCTAAGCTTCAGTTAAGGTTTTGCTAGCGTAGTATATTACATGAAATTTCTTATCATGTCTCTGTCCTAAAACAATTCTTACTGCATCATTACTTCACATATTAATTCAAAAAGCAAATTCCAATCAGGTGATGCCATAATGGGTGCAGTAATTCCTTTTGGTTTAAAAGATCTCATGCATTTTATCATCAAACAAAAGGAACATCCTTTCTGATTAGAATATTCAGATGCCTGTCTATTAAAGAAAACTTATTTCATCATTCGTCTAATAAACCTAGCATGACCTAAGAAAGTTCTAAAACGATATTTCTTCCAAATTAAAACCTAAGCCAAAAATTGACAGCTCAAAAGAAAAATATTCTTTCCTCATTTCCATTTTTTTCGAAATTAAATAATAGAAATAAAAAAACACGAAAACTTAAAACAGGAAAAATTTATTTCTTTAATTTTCTGGAAAATAATATTTTCCAGAAAATAAAATAGAAGAAAGGAAAAGAAAAGATTTAATTTAAGTTTTTAATTTTTTTTAAATTTTTTTTAAATGTTTTTTTCAAAAGCAATGTAAATTTCCTTAATACGGTTTAAGAATAATTTTCTAAAATTTGATTATCCTAAATGTCTTAATTTCAGATAATTTCTAAAATTAATTAGTTATGATAACCCTATATTTCGGAAACTGATTGTCTAACTAACCTAAAATAAGTGTTAGGTCTAAGGTATAGATTACTACCGTTACCTATCATAAGTCTCTAAAATTTGATCAGGAATCCTAAATTTGTTATAATATTTCCTCGGCAACGGCACCAAAAATCTGATGCGTTTCCGACTGATATGCTAAAATAGGTGTTATTTACCATATATCGATTATGAATAACTTAAGGACTTAGAATGACTAATTGTCACATTTAGTCTCTATGTTGTCACTTAATCAATCAGAACCTAAGGCAGAGTACCTATCATGTAGCTAGTCTGTTGGAAAGTATCTACGATTTTAATTTAATAAATTATCGTACTCCCAGGGAAGCGGTAACGGCTTAGTAGTAACTATCCTTTTACTCTAACTCTTATCTTATGATCCAGTTATGCAATCATTTATCAAATTCTTTAATGAGAGGTTGATTCATTCTCCACTAGGTTCAAGTCTATTTAAGCCTACAAGAGTGCTTTACAGATAGTGTTCTGATTTATGTTATATTGTTCCTACATGTTAATTGACCTATCTTCGAGTATTTTAGATATATCTTGGTCTAGATTGCAATTATGTATTGATTCTACTTGTGTACCACATCTGAGTTACCTAATAAACCGCCCCATCGCCATTGACGGTCCTACTCACGGTTCGAGCTAAAGGCATCCATGAAAGTCCTGTGTCACTCAAGAGATAATGCCGCTCGCCCTAACACCGGCATAAACACACAAACTCAGCCTACTTAGACTACTTTAACAAACATGGTGATCTATAGGTTATTTCATCTAATATGGCAGACCTTAATGCTTCCAACGGGAAGTCCTAAATCAAGGCCTGATAAACTAAACAGGTTATAATTAGACCGTGGTTAGGGGTTGTCTATAACCATTCATCTAGTTTAAAAAAGCAAGTAGACATGCAGTCATAATGATAGTTAAGCTGGTGACCTTTCCAGAAAAATGTAAATGACTTCAACATGCAAAACACATATTCATAAATCATAGTTTAATATTCAAAATAAGTATTTGGACAAACACAATATAGACATATAAAGAGAGGTACAAGGGGACCACCGCCATAAAGTATTCACCCTTTATTAGGTCCACTGATGGAGCAACTGCTTGTATATGCTGGACTGCTTGACCCGACTCTGCTCGACAGAACCTTCGGAGGACGCTTCCTCAGCCTAGTAGCTATGCTTTACTTTATAACCCGGCCTAAGTACAGCCTTGTTGACTGACTCTTCGAACGCCTAGTCTTCTCTTAGGATCTCCTAACGAAATCTCGGGTATTCTATGAATACAAAAAATGAACCTATCTAGTCGTATTCTAAGATCTGAGACAAACTCTCAGAAACGAAGAACACGAGACACTCTCGAAAACTGATATGCATAAATCATATCACTTTTTTAGCATGTTTTTAGGCACAATTTAGGGTGAAATTAATGTTAAATCGCTCTTAATTGATTGTTATTAACTCAATTTCACAGGTTTTGTGATTTTGGAAGTGAAGTGTCAGGTGAAAAGTACAAGAAAATGGCTAATTTCGAGGCAAAAATGTGATTTTCAGAAGTTCGGAAGTCGGGATGGGCGTCCTGACCTGGTCAACAGACCAGGACGGGCGTCCAGGACTTGGGACGGCCGTCCTGACCTGGTCAACAGGCTGGGACGGGCGTCCCAGATTCAGGACGGGCATCCCGAGCCCCAGTTCAGAATCCCACATCGATTTTTGAAGAGAAATTCACCTAGTTCCCCTACTATAAATACCCAAGGCATTTCTCAGTTGAAATGATTCCTCTCCACTCGATCTGAGTCATTTAGTGACTTCAATTATGCAGTTTTCCATAGTATACAAGTCACTTAGTGTTCTCAGGTTTTAGTGTAGGTTTATTTATATTCTTAGAGAGTGTCTCGTGTTCTTTGTTTCTGAGAGTCTGTCTCAGATCCTAGAATACGACTAGATATGTTCGTTTTCGGTATTCATAGAATACCCGAGATTTCGTTAGGAGATCCTAAGAGGGTACTAGGCGTTTGAAGAGTCAGTAAACAGGGCTGTGCTTAAGTTAGGTATTAAGGTAAAGTACAGCTACTAGGCTGAGGAACCGTCCTCTGAAGGTTCTGTCAAGCAGAATCGGGTCGAGCAGTCCAACATATACAAGCAGTTGCTCCATCAGCGGACTACGTAAAGGGTGAATACTTTATGGCATCAGTCCCCTTGTTTCTCTCTTTATATGTCTGTACTGTGTTCGTCCAAACACTAATTATGAATATTGGATTATGATTATATGAATATGTGTTATGCATGTTGAAGTACTTTATGATTTTCCGGAAATGGTCACCAACTTAACTTTCATTATGTCTGCATGTCTAATGTAGTTTCTTTTAAACTAAATGTAGGGTTATAGACAACTCCTAACTACGGTCTAATGTTAACCTGTTTAGTTTAACATGCATTAATTTAAGACTTTCCCGTCGGAAAGCATTAATGTCTGCCATATTAGATGAAATAACCTATAGATCAGCATGTTTGTTAGAGTAGTCTAAGTAGGCTGAGTTTGTGTGTTTATGCCGGCGTTAGGGTGAGCGGCATGATCTCCTAAGTGACATAGGACTTTCATGGATGCCTTTAGCTCGAACCATGAGTAGGGCCGTCAATGGCGATGGGGCGGTTTATCAGGTAACTCAGATGTGGTACACATTTAGTCTCAGTACATAATTACAATCTAGACCAATATATATCTAAAATACTCGAAGATAGGTCAATCAACATATAGGAACAGTATAACATAGAATCAGAACATTATCTGTAAAACACTTTTTAGGCTTAGATAGACTTAAACCTATTGGAGAATGAATCACCCTCTCATCAAAGATTTTGATGAATGATTGCATAACTGGATCATAAGATAAGAGTTAGGGTAAGAGGATAGTTACTACTAAGTCGTTACCACTTCACTGGGAGTACGATAATTAATCTAATTAAAATCGTAGATACTTTCCAATAGACTAGCTACAAGATAGGTACTTGCCTTAGTTTCTGATTGATTAAGTGACAGTATAGAGACTAAATGTGACAATTAGTCAGGCTAAGTCCTTAATTACTCATAATCAACATAGGGTAAAACAACACCTATTTTAGTATATCAATCGGAACGCATTAGATTTTTTGCGCCGCTGCCGGGGAAATATCATAATGAATTTAGGATTCCTGATCAAAATTCTAGAGGCTTATGATAGGTAACGGTAGTAACCTAGACCTAGACCTAACACTTATTTTGCTAGTTGGACAATCAATTTCTAAATATATGGTTATCATAACTAATTAATTTTAGACATTATCTGAAATTAAGACATTTAGGATAATCAAATTTTAGAAAATTATTCTAAAACCATATTGAGGAAATTTAACTGCTTTCAAAATAAAATATAAAAAGAAAAAAAATGTGTTAAAAATTTAAAACCCAAAAAAAAATATCTTTCTTGCTTTTTCTATTTTGTTTTTTTCTGTTAATTGTTATCCTAACCGGACTTTACACTCATAGATGAAGAGAAAAAGATTGAGTAAACCACAAGCATCCTTTCGTAGAACCAAAAGAGTGAAAAGATGTCCTGATCCAAAAGAAAGTTCTGATGAGGAAAACGGGAAACAACCATTTGCATTCTTAGAAACCATTAGAGCAAGAGCCTAGGACATTCTGGACAAATTAGAAAACAACATCAATCCTTTCCCAGAAATCCAAACAGCTCTTGCATCTCCCGAATATACTCCAAAATCCCTTGAGTATACTTCAAAATCCCCTGAGTATACTCCAAAATCTCCTGTATACTCCTGCATCCCCAACACCTAACAGTCAACCACCTTCATCGGGATAACACTAACGGTTTCCAATCAGCCTTGTCTGCCAGGTGGATGATATGTCTCACAGGATATGCGCCATGGCTCAACAATAGCAAGCAGACTAAGTCGATCAGATCAGGTTGTTCTAACCGTAAGTTCTGAAGTAGCCCAACTCAGAACCACAATATAACGGCAAAATGCGCATATACTTCGAGAGGTGACTGAAATCATAGAGGAACAAAGAAACCAGCAGGAGGAGATGCAAATCATGCAAGTAGAACTGCGAGAGATCAGAAATAAAAGTCATTGAAAAAGGCAAGATTCTTTTTACTTTTCAGCAAATAAATTGTTTGAACTAAAATTAAATAATTGACCCCCACTTTTTATTTTCAAACTTTTTAAAAAAGGGTCTTTTATTTTATTCAGTAACTTTTCTTCAAACATTTTATTTTTCAATTTCTTTATGAAAACAAATGTGTTACGAATACAGTTTATTTTTCATTAATAAGTTGTATAAACTTAATCTTTTGCTTTTCTATAACTCTTGCTGAATAAAGGTTAGGATATGATTAGGGTAATTATGATTTTTGAAAAAGAGATTGAGAAATTTTTGCAAAGAGTTTTTAACAGCTTCTGAATTCGATAGGTTAAACATGAAGACTTGTTAAATATTATGATTGTTTTTGCTGTACTAAGATTTGCAGGGAATTATGAAAAAAAAATCTGAAAGTGGCACGCATCCCGAGGTAACCCGGGACGGGCGTCCCGTCGGCCGCCCCCTTCTACAAAAATGCCATTTTTCTTCATTTTCTCTCAAACCAACCACCAAAAATCATCTCTCTACAAAATTCTCTCCACCTTCTCTATACAAATTTTTGGCAACCTCTTGAAATTTCAAAATTCGAATTTCCCTCCAAAATTTGAACTTTTGAATTTCCTTCCAAAATTCTAATTTCCCGCCAAAAACTCAAAATCATTCCCTAACCAAAATCCATCCTTTCGAATTCAAATTCACCTCCAGAATTCGAATTTGAATCTTCTTTCCCGCCTAGATTCTCAAATTCTATCGAACGTTCTCAACCAAATGGCTCCCAAACGCGCTCGTACCACTTCTTCCATGACCGTCACATCTGTGGCACACCCTTTTATGCTTTTCCATCCATTCCAACATACCAGGAGAGATGTCATGGATATATCGGATGCAGCGTACTGGTTAGCAGAACTCTTGACTGGGCAGCAGTCCAGACACTGGGAGTTGAGTAGGAGGTCCGACGCATACTCGACGTACTACCCTATAGTCGAGTCTTCATCGTCACTGAGCCGACCTACCTAGAGCTGGTATGTGAGTTCTATGCTTCATTTACATTCCAGCAGGAGCACATCACATTCTGTCTGGGCAGAATGGATCGATCAATGAGCATGGCCGACTTCGGCATCGCCTTGGGTATCTGGCAGAGGGACGAGCTGGATACGCCCGCCTACACCACAGCAGTTCGAGACTTCACTTCTACAGCCGTCTCCACCGCTTAGGCTCAGATTTGTACGACGGGTACTCCCTACCAGCATGGCTTTGCGAAAGCCACAGGTATTCATCCTGCTCTTCGCTATTTACATGCCATTATAGCACACACTCTGTCAGGACGTCGGGCGGCCCCTGGGAATGTCACCCAGATGGAGAACTTCCTCCTGGCCAACATGCATCTGGGTTCCACAGTAGAGATGGCTTGACTCATTACTGTCATCATGCGAGGTTTTGCTACGGACACTCAGAAATAGTGTCTGGGGCTCAGGCCGTTCATCACCAGGATAGCCCACTACTTGGAGTTGGACATTGAGGGCTCGGAGCTAACCCAGGTTGCCCCGACCACCATTCCTACGGACCTTACCATTCTATGGAACATGGGGATGGTCGTACGGGATGCAACTGGGCGCTACTCCATCAACACGGAGCAGCAAGGACAGGCATCGGCACCGGGATCGGTCCTAGCACATATACCTCCGACCGAGACATTCGTCCCACGCACTTCCTTTGAGCGACATATGTCGCACGGATTGGCGGAACTTTCAGCCCGACATAGTTGGGATATGGAAAGAATCCAGAGGCGAATGTCGATGATGGACGATAGAATCGCCATGAACACCAGTATGGTCGAGGAGATTTTTCAGCATACCTCCCGGTTGGTTGACGACACAGATGTCTACTTTTCAGCAGACTTCCGTCCACCCGATGACGATGAGCCGAGTTCTTAGCTTTTCTTTTCCTTTTCTTTTTCTTTCTTTTGTTGCTTCTGCTTTATATGTGTGACCATGTCTGGGCTGTATGAAATATGAATCTCTGTATAACATTGATTGATATAACATAATAGCGTTTGTTGCTTTTACTATATTTTGTTATTTCTTTTAATTGCTTTACTTTCTTTCTTACCCTTAGTTAGTCAAATAAGTGTGGGGTAAGAGTTTTCTGTTTTATTTTGTTCCTTCTTGTTTTCAAATAAGTGTGGGGTAACTTAAATATGCATGAATACTGAGGACAGTGTCAGACTTAAGTGTGGGGTAGCAGTGCACAGTGCACTGTAGTAGAAAAAACATTTTGCATGATTTTTGCATGTTTTCCCGTATTTTCACACCCTTCCAAATGTTTTTCAAAATTTTTCACTCTTTCGGACTTCAAAATGCAGTATGATTGGTAAAGAAATTGCTGATGTCTATGATATGTAGGTAGAATGTTATGATCAGTAGGAGACAACATGATGACTTTCTTGAATTTATCGATTAGAAATAGGGAATTCCTGATAATTGAGCACAACTTAGTTTGGATTAGAGATATCAACCAAATACCTTTTCAAAACTTAACTAGATTAGATTAGACCAGTTGAGGATGTATTGGCAATCAAAATGACTAGATGATGCTCTGAGCTGAAAGTGAAAAGAAAGAAAAAAGAGAGAGTTAATTAAATAGGGTAGTTTGCAAACGGCCTTTGCTACTCGAGCACCACTCCTTAGGGGAACTTAAAGCCTGATGCCCTAAGGTCGTGTAGGTCTGGGAGTCTAATACGCGAAAATCATATACCTTTTTTAGCATGTTTTTATGTATGATTTAGGGTGAAAGTGATAGGAAATTGATCTTAATTGATTGTTATTTACTTAATTTCACAGGTTTTATGATTTTGGAAGTGTCAGGTGAAACGTAGACGAAAACAGCAAATTTTGGGGTAAAAATGCAATTTTTGGAAATGTTAACTTGGTCAACGGTCCGGGATGGGCGTCCCGACCCAATCAAACCACCAGGACGGGCGTCCCAATTCAGGACTGGCGTCCCGAAGCACCAGAAGTTGTCCCACATCGAAATTTTTGGAATTTTTCACTCCAGAAAGCTGCTATAAATACCCCAGGCCTCCAGGAGTTGAAATCATTCCTCTCCACTCGATCTGAGTCATTTAGTGGTTTCCAGTGTACTCTTCTCTAGTACACAACTCACTTAGAGACTCGAATCTCAGTTTTCGTTAGGAGATCCTAAGAGGGCTCTAGGCGTTCGAAGAGTCAGTCCACAAGGCTGGGCTTAAGCTAGGTATTAAGGTAAAGCCCAGTTACTAGGCTGAGGAAGCGTCCTCCGAAGGTTCTAGCGAGCAGAGTCAGGGCGAGCAATACGACATATACAGCAGTACGCTCCGTCGGCGAGACTACGTAAAGGGTGATTTCTTTATGGCATCAGTCCCCATGTCCCTCTCGTATATGTTGTTATTGTATTGTTCTAAATATTTATTATGAATGCGAGATTACGATTTTTATGAATAGTTGTTTTATATGTTGACGTTGTTATGTTTTTCCTGAAATAGCCACCTGCTAAATATTCACTATGTCTGCATGTTTAATGTGCTCTTTTACACTAAACTTAGGGTTATAGACAATTCCTAACCACGATCTAATCATAACCTGTTTAGTTTAACAGGCATCAATTAGTATTGGTGTCTGCCATGCTAGATAAAATAACATGTTGAACACCCTGCCTGTTAAACTAGTCTAGGTAGGGGCCGAGCTGAGTCCGATTATGCCGGCGGCTAGGGCAAGCGGTATGATCCCCGAAGTGACATAGGGCTTTCATGGATGCCTTCGTCCCGAACCGTGAGTAGGGTCATCATTAAGGCAGGGCGGTTTATTAGAGACCTCGGATGTGGTACACCTTTAGACACAGAACATAGTTGCAATCCAGGCTAAGATGCATCTAAAATATTCGAATTTAGGTCATTCAACATATAGGAAGAGTATAACATAGAATCAGAACTCATCTATAAAACACTTCTAGGATTAATTAGACTTAAACCTAGTGGAGAATGAATCACCCTCTCATCAAAGTATTTGATGAAGATTGCATAACTGGATCATAAGATAGGAGTTAGGATAAAAGGCTAGTTACTACTAAGCCGTTGCCACTTCCCGGGAGTACGATAATTAACTTAATAAAATCGTAGATACTTTCCAACAGACTAGCTACACGATAGGTACTCTGCCTTAGGTTCTGGCTGATTAAGTGACACCATAGAGACTAAATGTGACAATTAGTCAATCACACTCCTTAATTATTCATAATCAACATAGGGTAAAATAACACCTATTTAGCATGTCAACCGGAATCCCATCAGAGTCATTGGAGTGGGACTCGCTACATGGGTAGTTAAAGTTGAGGTGTGAAAGCAGACACAAAATACCCTGAAAAATCAATAAAAGAAAAATCAATAAATGCTTAATTAAAAATCTTGTCACCAAGGCTCAGAACTCAAAAAGTTGTTTGTTGTTGGTATGTCTAGTGACGGGTCGAAGTATTATCTAGTAAGAGTCGATATGAGAGTATATTATGTTGACAATCTAGTCTGGGCTAGTACACACACTACACATCAAGAAGACCTTGTGACTGAGAGAAGAGTTCAATCTAGTTATTAAGTTGTTGAACTTGCTTGACCATGATAATCTACTAGAGACATTTGAGACCTTGTCATAGCAACTTAACCAGTCAGACATGTGTTGTGAATTATCTGATTCAGTGATAAATTTTGGAGTAAAAACATGGCTAGAAATTTTAAGTGACTGCACTTAATGATTTAAAATCACTAACTTCAGGTAGACTTTGCTTGAGGACAAGCAAAAAGCTAAGTGTGGGGTTATATGATATGCATAAATCATATCACTTTTTTAGCATGTTTTTAGGCACAATTTAAGGTGAAATTGATGTTAAATCGCTCTTAATTGATTGTTATTAACTCAATTTCATAGTTTTTGTCATTTTGGAAGTGTCAGGTGAAAAGTACAAGAAAATAGCAAATTTCGGGGTAAAACTGTGATTTCCAGAAGTTCAAAAGTCGGGATGGGCGTCCAAAACTCAGGACGGGCGTCTTGACCTGGTCAACAGACTAGGACGGGCGTCTAGGAATTGGGACGACCGTCCTGACCTGGTCAACTAGCCGGGACGGGTGTCCCGAGCCCCAGTTCAGAATCCCACAATCAATTTTTGAAGAGAAATTCAGCCAGTTCCCCTACTATAAATACCCCATGCATTCTTCAGTTGAAATGATTCATCTCCACTCGATCTGTGTCATTTAGTGACTTCAATTATACAGTTTTCCATAGTATACAAGTCACTTAGTGTTCTCAGGTTTTAGTATAGGTTTATTTATATTCTTAGAGAGTGTCTCGTGTTCTTTGTTTCTGAGAGTCTGTCTCAGATCCTAGAATACGACTAGATAGGCTTATTTTTGGTATTCATAGAATACTCGGGATTTCGTTAGTAGATCCTAAGAGGGCACTAGGCGTTCGAAGAGTCAGTCAACAGGGTTGTGCTTAAGCTGGGTATTAAGGTAAAGGACAACTACTAGGCTGAGGAAGCGTCCTCCGAAGGTTCTGTCAAGCACAGTCAGGTCGAGCAGTCCAACATATACAAGAAGTTGCTCCATCAGCGGACTACGTAAAGGGTGAATACTTTATGGCATCGGTCCCCTTGTCCCTCTCTTTATATGTCTGTACTGTGTTCGTCCAAACACTAATTATGAATATTGGATTATGATTATATGAATATGTGTTATGCATGTTGAAGTACTTTATGATTTTCCGAAAATGGTCACCAGCTTAACTTTCATTATGTCTACATGTGTAATGTAGTTTCCTTTAAACTAAATGTAGGGTTATAGACAACTCCAAACCACGGTCTAATCATAACCTGTTTAGTTTAACAGGCATTAATTTAGGACTTTCCCGTTAGAAAGCATTAATGTCTTCCATATTAGATGAAATAACCTATAGATCACCATGTTTGTTAGAGTAGTCTAAGTAGGATGAGTTTGTGTGTTTATGCCGGTGTTAGGGCGAGCGGCATGATCTCCTAAGTGACATAGGACTTTCATGGATGCCTTTAGCTCCAACCGTGAGTAGGGTCGTCAATGGCGATGGGGTGGTTTATTAGGTAACTCAGATGTGGTACACAAGTAGAATCAGTACATAATTGCAATCTAGACCAAGATATATCTAAAATACTCGAAGATAGGTCAATCAACATGTAGGAACAGTATAACATAGAATTAGAACATTATATTTAAAACACTTTTTAGGCTTAGATAGACTTAAACCTAGTGGAGAATGAATCACCCTCTCATCAAAGATTTTGATGAATGATTGCATAACTAGATCATAAGATAAGAGTTAGGGTAAGAGGATAGTTACTACTAAGCCGTTACCACTTCCCTGGGAGTGCAATAATTAATCTAATTAAAATCGTAGATACTTTCCAACAGACTAGCTACACGATAGGTACTCTGCCTTAGGTTCTAATTGATTAAGTGATAGTATAGAGACTAAATGTGACAATTAGTTAGGATAAGTCCTTAAATACTCATGATCAACATAGGGTAAAACAACACCTATTTTAGTATATCAGTCAGAACGCATCAAAAACTATAAATCTAGCTATACTAAAAACATCTGGAATCACTAAGTGACTTGTATACTATAGAAAATTGTATACTTGAAGTCACTAAATGACTCAGATCGAGTGGAGAGGAATGATTTCAACCGAGGAAGGCCTGAGGTATTTATAGCAGGGGAACTGGGTGAAATTATCTTCAAAAATCGATGTGGGACTTTGACTAGGCATTTGGGACGCCCGTCCTAGATCTGGGACGCCTGTCCCAACCTGTTGACCAGGCAGGACGACCGCCCCGAGGGTGTTTGACATGAATGTTTTAAAAAAGAAGGGGTGGAATCCATCGGGTCTTGGTGCTTTAAAGGGTTTGAAGGATTTAATAGAAGATATAATTTCATTATTGGAAATTGGCTTGGTAAGATTATAGTGGTCAATATTAGATAAGTAAGATGATGCACAAGATAGTTTGGGAAAAGATTACTACTAGTTGCTTCAGTGGTATAACAAGATAGAAAATGATTTGTGATATGTTGATGTAGAAGATGAGTTTCTGACATCCAATTTCCTACATTATTCTTAAGCTAAGAATGGTTGTTTTTCCTTCTTCGTTTAATGGTTGTTATGTGGAAAAATGAGTTGTTGGCATCACCATGTTTGAGCCAAGTGATTCGTGATTTAGTGGCCCAAAATTGCCTTTAACTAATTAAAACTGTATTCAGTTCATTTTGTAATTATTTTTCTAGAAGTAGTAGTAAATTAGGGTTTTGCTGGTGATGTAAAGTTGATTGGATGCCTTTAAGTCTTGATAACAGTCTCTTTTTTTGTTGGAAAATATTTCCAAAGGTTGTCTTATTCCAATCACACATAGCAGTTTTGAGTGATTGAATAGATGAATGAAGTTTGATGAAGAAGGTGGCCATGATGATTGAACAAGGCCATCGAAACTCAGGTGAGTTAACCACCTAGGTTCTTCATGAAAGGTTTATAGTTGAAACTAATTGAGGAATGGTTTGTGTCTAGTAGTTGCGACAGTGGTTCGAATAGGTTCTCGGGAGATGTTGAACCGTAGCTTTAGGATAAAATTCTAACCATGTTGAATTAGTTAAAAATCTATCTAATCTCTCAAGAATAAGTTTGGATTTATTTCAATTGTTTTTCCAAGTAAATTTCAGACCAGTAAAATCTAAGTCAATTAAATTACATTTATTTAAGATATGTTTGTAGGTCTGGGAGTCTAATACGCGAAAATCATATACCTTTTTTTGCATGTTTTTATGTATGATTTAGGGTGAAAGTGATAGGAAATTGATCTTAATTGATTGTTATTTACTTAATTTCACAGGTTTTATGATTTTGGAAGTGTCAGGTGAAAAGTAGACGAAAACAGCAAATTTTGGGGTAAAAATGCAATTTTTGGAAATGTTAACTTGGTCAACGGTCCGGGACGGGCGTCCCGACCCAATCAAACCACCAGGACGGGCGTCCCAATTCAGGACTGGCGTCCCGAAGCACCAGAAGTTGTCCCACATCGAAATTTTTGGAATTTTTCACTCCAGAAAGCTGCTATAAATACCCCAGGCCTCCAGGAGTTGAAATCATTCCTCTCCACTCGATCTGAGTCATTTAGTGGTTTCCAGTGTACTCTTCTCTAGTACACAACTCACTTAGAGACTCGAATCTCAGTTTTCGTTAGGAGATCCTAAGAGGGCTCTAGGCGTTCGAAGAGTCAGTCCACAAGGCTGGGCTTAAGCTAGGTATTAAGGTAAAGCCCAGTTACTAGGCTGAGGAAGCGTCCTCCGAAGGTTCTAGCGAGCAGAGTCAGGGCGAGCAATACGACATATACAGCAGTACGCTCCGTCGGCGAGACTACGTAAAGGGTGATTTCTTTATGGCATCAGTCCCCATGTCCCTCTCGTATATGTTGTTATTGTATTGTTCTAAATACTTATTATGAATGCGAGATTACGATTTTTATGAATAGTTGTTTTATATGTTGACGTTGTTATGTTTTTCCTGAAATAGCCACCTGCTAAATATTCACTATGTCTGCATGTTTAATGTGCTCTTTTACACTAAAGTTAGGGTTATAGACAATTCCTAACCACGGTCTAATCATAACCTGTTTAGTTTAACAGGCATCAATTAGTATTGGTGTCTGCCATGCTAGATAAAATAACATGTTGAACACCCTGCCTGTTAAACTAGTCTAGGTAGGGGCCGAGCTGAGTCCGATTATGCCGGCGGCTAGGGCAAGCGGTATGATCCCCGAAGTGACATAGGGCTTTCATGGATGCCTTCGTCCCGAACCGTGAGTAGGGTCATCATTAAGGCAGGGCGGTTTATTAGAGACCTCGGATGTGGTACACCTTTAGACACAGAACATAGTTGCAATCCAGGCTAAGATGCATCTAAAATATTCGAATTTAGGTCATTCAACATATAGGAAGAGTATAACATAGAATCAGAACTCATCTATAAAACACTTCTAGGATTAATTAGACTTAAACCTAGTGGAGAATGAATCACCCTCTCATCAAAGTATTTGATGAAGATTGCATAACTGGATCATAAGATAGGAGTTAGGATAAAAGGCTAGTTACTACTAAGCCGTTGCCACTTCCCTGGGAGTACGATAATTAACTTAATAAAATCGTAGATACTTTCCAACAGACTAGCTACACGATAGGTACTCTGCCTTAGGTTCTGGCTGATTAAGTGACACCATAGAGACTAAATGTGACAATTAGTCAATCACACTCCTTAATTATTCATAATCAACATAGGGTAAAATAACACCTATTTAGCATGTCAACCGGAATCCCATCAGAGTCATTGGAGTGGGACTCGCTACATGGGTAGTTAAAGTTGAGGTGTGAAAGCAGACACAAAATACCCTGAAAAATCAATAAAAGAAAAATCAATAAATGCTTAATTAAAAATCTTGTCACCAAGGCTCAGAACTCAAAAAGTTGTTTGTTGTTGGTATGTCTAGTGACGGGTCGAAGTATTATCTAGTAAGAGTCGATATGAGAGTATATTATGTTGACAATCTAGTCTGGGCTAGTACACACACTACACATCAAGAAGACCTTGTGACTGAGAGAAGAGTTCAATCTAGTTATTAAGTTGTTGAACTTGCTTGACCATGATAATCTACTAGAGACATTTGAGACCTTGTCATAGCAACTTAACCAGTCAGACATGTGTTGTGAATTATCTGATTCAGTGATAAATTTTGGAGTAAAAACATGGCTAGAAATTTTAAGTGACTGCACTAAATGATTTAAAATCACTAACTTCAGGTAGACTTTGCTTGAGGACAAGCAAAAAGCTAAGTGTGGGGTTATATGATATGCATAAATCATATCACTTTTTTAGCATGTTTTTAGGCACAATTTAAGGTGAAATTGATGTTAAATCGCTCTTAATTGATTGTTATTAACTCAATTTTATAGTTTTTGTGATTTTGGAAGTGTCAGGTGAAAAGTACAAGAAAATGGCAAATTTCGGGGTAAAACTGTGATTTCCAGAAGTTCAAAAGTCGGGATGGGCGTCCAAAACTCAGGACGGGCGTCTTGACCTGGTCAACAGACTAGGACGGGCGTCTAGGAATTGGGACGACCGTCCTGACCTGGTCAACTAGCCGGGACGGGTGTCCCGAGCCCCAGTTCAGAATCCCACAATCAAGTTTTGAAGAGAAATTCAGCCAGTTCCCCTACTATAAATACCCCATGCATTCTTCAATTGAAATGATTCATCTCCACTCGATCTGTGTCATTTAGTGACTTCAATTATACAGTTTTCCATAGTATACAAGTCACTTAGTGTTCTCAGGTTTTAGTATAGGTTTATTTATATTCTTAGAGAGTGTCTCGTGTTCTTTGTTTCTGAGAGTCTGTCTCAGATCCTAGAATACGACTAGATAGGCTTGTTTTTGGTATTAATAGAATACTCGGGATTTCGTTAGTAGATCCTAAGAGGGCACTAGGCGTTCGAAGAGTCAGTCAACAGGGTTGTGCTTAAGCTGGGTATTAAGGTAAAGGACAACTACTAGGCTGAGGAAGCGTCCTCCGAAGGTTCTGTCAAGCACAGTCAGGTCGAGCAGTCCAACATATACAAGAAGTTGCTCCATCAGCGGACTACGTAAAGGGTGAATACTTTATGGCATCGGTCCCCTTGTCCCTCTCTTTATATGTCTGTACTATGTTCGTCCAAACACTAATTATGAATATTGGATTATGATTATATGAATATGTGTTATGCATGTTGAAGTACTTTATGATTTTCCGAAAATGGTCACCAGCTTAACTTTCATTATGTTTACATGTGTAATGTAGTTTCCTTTAAACTAAATGTAGGGTTATAGACAACTCCAAACCACGGTCTAATCATAACCTGTTTAGTTTAACAGGCATTAATTTAGGACTTTCCCGTTAGAAAGCATTAATGTCTTCCATATTAGATGAAATAACCTATAGATCACCATGTTTGTTAGAGTAGTCTAAGTAGGATGAGTTTGTGTGTTTATGCCGGTGTTAGGGCGAGCGGCATGATCTCCTAAGTGACATAGGACTTTCATGGATGCCTTTAGCTCGAACCGTGAGTAGGGCCGTCAATGGCGATGGGGTGGTTTATTAGGTAACTCAGATGTGGTACACAAGTAGAATCAGTACATAATTGCAATCTAGACCAAGATATATCTAAAATACTCGAAGATAGGTCAATCAACATGTAGGAACAGTATAACATAGAATTAGAACATTATATTTAAAACACTTTTAGGCTTTAGATAGACTTAAACCTAGTGGAGAATGAATCACCCTCTCATCAAAGATTTTGATGAATGATTGCATAACTAGATCATAAGATAAGAGTTAGGGTAAGAGGATAGTTACTACTAAGCCGTTACCACTTCCCTGGGAGTACAATAATTAATCTAATTAAAATCGTAGATACTTTCCAACAGACTAGCTACACGATAGGTACTCTGCCTTAGGTTCTAATTGATTAAGTGATAGTATAGAGACTAAATGTGACAATTAGTTAGGATAAGTCCTTAAATACTCATGATCAACATAGGGTAAAACAACACCTATTTTAGTATATCAGTCGGAACGCATCAAAAACTATAAATCTAGCTATACTAAAAACATCTGAAATCACTAAGTGACTTGTATACTATAGAAAATTGTATACTTGAAGTCACTAAATGACTCAGATCAAGTGGAGAGGAATGATTTCAACCGAGGAAGGCCTGAGGTATTTATAGCAGGGGAACTGGGTGAAATTATCTTCAAAAATCGATGTGGGACTTTGACTAGGCATTTGGGACGCCCGTCCTAGATCTGGGACGCCTGTCCCAACCTGTTGACCAGGCAGGACGACCGTCCCGAGGGTGTTTGACATGAATGTTTTAAAAAAGAAGGGGTGGAATCCATCGGGTCTTGGTGCTTTAAAGGGTTTGAAGGATTTAATAGAAGATATAATTTCATTATTGGAAATTGGCTTGGTAAGATTATAGTGGTCAATATTAGATAAGTAAGATGATGCACAAGATAGTTTGGGAAAAGATTACTACTAGTTGCTTCAGTGGTATAACAAGATAGAAAATGATTTGTGATATGTTGATGTAGAAGATGAGTTTCTGACATCCAATTTCCTACATTATCTCTAAGCTAAGAATGGTGTTTTTCCTTCTTCGTTTAATGGTTGTTATGTGGAAAAATGAGTTGTTGGCATCACCATGTTTGAGCCAAGTGATTCGTGATTTAGTGGCCCAAAATTGCCTTTAACTAATTAAAACTGTATTCAGTTCATTTTGTAATTATTTTTCTAGAAGTAGTAAATTAGGGTTTTGCTGGTGATGTAAAGTTGATTGGATGCCTTTAAGTCTTGATAACAGTCTCTTTTTTGTTGGAAAATATTTCCAAAGGTTGTCTATTCCAATCACACATAGCAGTTTTGAGTGATTGAATAGATTGAATGAAGTTTGATGAAGAAGGTGGCCATGATGATTGAACAAGGCCATCGAAACTCAGGTGAGTTAACCACCTAGGTTCTATCATGAAAGGTTTATAGTTGAAACTAATTGAGGAATGGTTTGTGTCTAGTAGTTGCGGACAGTGGTTCGAATAGGTTCTCGGGAGATGTTGAACCGTAGCTTTAGGATAAAATTCTAACCATGTTGAATTAGTTAAAAATCTATCTAATCTCTCAAGAATAAGTTTGGATTTATTTCAATTGTTTTTCCAAGTAAATTTCAGACCAGTAAAATCTAAGTCAATTAAATTACATTTATTTAAGATATTGTTAAAGTTTGAGATTTGATTAAGGTTGGCGGGAAAACCCCCAAATTTCTCAGAGGTTGAAGATATATCATTAATATCACCTAAAACTAGCCAACGATCGGAATAGTTTCTAGCAAAGTTTTCTAAGTTTTTCTATAATGCATGCTTATAGGAAGGGTAGGGTTTGGAGTAAATTGCAGTGAGGAAAAAAGAGAATGGAGGAGCGGGTACCTTGACACTAAGATAAATTTCTTGTGAAGTGCCACTGGTTGAATGTTAGCCTGGTCATTCCATAAGATATAAATTCCACCAGATAAACCATCAACATCTACCTTAGCCGTGTGCGGAAATTTAAACTACGCCATGATGATATCAGCTTCATCTCCTTTGGATTTGGCCTCTGTAAGCACTACAAATGATGGTTTATGATAGTTAAGTAAGTCACTGAAGTGTGCCTTAAAACCAGTACTATGAATATCCCTACAATTCCATAATAGAAAAATCATTGGTGGTATGGGAAGGGGGTGTTCGATCAAAATCAAGGTGTTGTCCCATTGTGATTTCAACGTTTGTAGTGTTGCATTCATCGGATAAAGAGATTGCATGGGGTGGCTCATCTGTTGTTTGACTTCCATTGTTGGTGATGTTATGATTTGGTTGTTGACTAGGTTCATTGTCCTCGATGTCGTTGAGCTTTGATGATTACTGGAAAGAACCTGGTTGTCGGCATTGATTTGATTATGTGGTAGATCTCTTATTCTGGGTAGTATCACTGCGGATAGTTTGTTCTCTATCTGAAGCTGCAAGTGAGTTAAGTTGCGAAGAACAAAGGACAGTCTATAGACAATCGGGTGACATGAGAAGATGTAAAATTTTTGAATCTCCGTCAAGTAGCTGATCTCCAAAAAGTCTTTTTCATGGTGTGAAATAGTATTGAAGGCTTGTATTTGATGATTGGCTTAGTGTAGAGGTCCTCCAGAAGAATGTTTATCAATTATTGCATGTTGATGGAGTCTAGACTTGGTGTGTCGAATAGAGTTTCCCTTGATAATTTGGGTGTTGAGAGGGTCTCCTAGGTTAATTCTATTATGTGATTCAGCATTGTTTGATCGTTGGCTATAATAGTCTGATTGTTGTGTGACATCAGATATATTGGTGATGTTGTCGTCTCTGGATTGTGAATAGGTGTTACTGTTGATAGGATATTGGAAGGGTCCTCTATGATGAGCATGGGATTGTTCGCCATCGTGGTCATGGCTTGAAGTGTCCAGAGATATTGTGCCCATAGATGTAGTTGGACAGTCAAAGGCCATTGGAATTGGCCCCAAATCCATTGAGTCTGATAAAACTCGTGAGTAGGGTAATAAAGACTCAGATAGCCCAGTGTTGCTACTGGACTGAGTTGCATTTCCATAGTTGGCTGGTGTGGATACACCAGTTGGTACGTGATATGGCTGAGTTTGACCGTTATTGTGAAAATATTCATTTATGTTTGATTGTTGTGGTTCAACTCTTCATTGGAGTGTCTTTGCGAGTTGGTGTTCTGATTGTGTTGTTGGTGTTCTTGTAGTTGATGCCTTGCTTGAGCTCGCGTTGTTCGGCGTCGATGGCGGGCATTGTTTAGTTGTGATTGAGAATTTTCTATCGTTGGAGATGTTGGTTGTGGATTTTTTGATGGAGGATAGTTCCTTTGAGTTCCCCTTAGGATTTGTCAAATGTATTGATGACGATTCATAGGTTGGCGCGACATTTATAGTAGTGGGGTTTGTAATTATTTGGAAGGTATGCAATGAAGATGGTTTAGAAGAAGATGGAATTAGGGTTCTGAAGTGGTTGGTAAGTTAGTGGGATTGGTAGGGAAATCATTGCAATCAAGTGCTTTTGATTTAGAGCTAACTTGCACGACAGTAGTGCCGTCAATAGGAAAATGTGAGGTTAAGAAAGTGGAGGTGGCAGAATGATGAAGAGATGTAGGAGGTAGTGTATCTGTAGATGGTGGTTGAAATTGCTTTGGGTTTTATGGTGATGACGAATAATTAGGGTAATGAGCAAGTGTAATGGTGGCATACTGGCAATTTTCTTTTGCATGGATGGTTTTTTCCACCCACATTGCTTTAGTATTTGGTTTATGGGTAAGGGTGGAAGCAAGATGATAGTTTTTTTGGTTGGTTGGATTTATGCGGTTTGGTTTTCGGTTTTTGGAATATTGAACCAGCATCTATGGACCCTGGTTTGGTTCTTGGAGAAGTGATGAGTTGGTGGTCACAGAACTTGAATGGTTTGATTGGTTTAATTGATGGTTTGCAACTGTGGTTTGCTTCAGTTGTTGTTGAATGAGTAAGATGAATTTCAGTAGTGTGCGATGATGTTGAGGGAGTATTCTGTGATTGCATGTTGAGGGGAGAACTGCTTGAATGTTTTGACTCAATTGGAATATGTATAGGAGGAGTTAGGGAAGTGTAGGTGCAATTAGTGTTTGAGTGACCAATTCTACCGCAGTGATAGCAGAGAAGATTTATGCCTTTATATAATATGCGCTGTTTATGATTTCCAGTAAAGATACAGGTAATAAGAGGGTGATCGACGGGAACCTGAATGCAAAGTCTGGCATATTGTCCTCGTGTTGTATCCTTAGTGCAGATGTCCATTCTGAGCAGATGGCTAATTGTATTTCCAAATTTAAGTAGTAGTATTTGCTGATCATAAAATTTGAAAGGCAATTTAGGTAGTCTTATCCAGAATTCCGTGAAGTTAAATGTGGCAAGGGATGGCTTAAAAGATGGTTCCCATTGTCGCATAGCTAGGAAATGTCCTCCAATGAACCAAGGCCCTTCGTGTATAGCCTTAGTATAGTTTTCAGTCAATTTGAAATCAATAAAAAAAAAATCTTTTCCCAAATCGTTAATGATTAAGTCTTCTGTAGGCTTCCATATTTCATGTAGTTTTTTGTAGAGAAAACTGTAGACTACCGTCTTACCGTAGACTTTGACAATTAATGCATGTGCCCAACTAAGATAGTTTACCCCTATTTAATAAAGCAAATTCAATTTAAATTTGAATTTAAATAAATTTGAAATTTAAACCAACTAGAGTAATATAAAAATTTGAAATTTAAACGAGCGAACTGGAGCTCGAACTAGAACAATACAAACATATAACCCAACGAATTTGAACAAATTTTTTTGTTGGAAACATTAAACAAGCAAAGCTCTTGAAAATTAAACAAACAAACTTAAACTTTCGATGTTCGGTTGGACTTGACTCGTTTACCGCTCTAATTATAAGTGAAGGTGCTACCAAGTGAATTAGGTTTTCTTAATAATAAATTAGACCTTAATATTTTATTTAAAATATAAAATTCTAAATTAATAAAATAGATTATATATATATATATATATTGATTCGTCAAAAATTGGTTTGACTCCACCTGTCATTGAAAACGACGTCGTCTAATGATCTCTGCCAAATGTCCCTACCAAAATGGTCATCGTGTTGGCATTTCAACGGAGGTCCTACTTTACTATGCCTGCAAAATAGAAAAGTTCATAACAGAGGGTGGAGGGACTCTGATAGACCCACTGATGGTAAAGTTAGTATTCTGAATGACTGGGGAGTGTTTAATTTAACAGAGTTTTAGTATAGTAATTTGGCCTTACCCTTTACCTTTATGGGGGTGGTTTTTATAGATGTAAGCCACCCTAAAACGGAGACGTTAGGGGATCTTTTGACTGAGCCTTTTTTAGGATTGACCGTTATTCAAATGATATCTTTTGAGGAAGTTTCTAGAAACATCTTACCTATTTGGCAAACAGACTTCGGGCGAAGTGGGTCGCCTGAAAGGCGAAGTGATGAACTTCTCCAGCTTGGGTGGCGGAGTCATAGCCTCATCGGGCATAGCGGGTTGACACCTGGCAGAGTCGTGGGTCCCACCATGCTTGGTGGACGAACACGTCAAATTGCTACGTCATTCCTCACTCCATGTCAGCATAGGAGTATTTTCATACCTCTCAGTGGCCCCTCGTCGAAGTGGAATAAGGGCTCCTCTTTTACTTCGACGCAATAGAGGCTAACTTCATGCTTTGAACTACTCACTCTCTGCGGACTTGACAAGAGCATTGGGCCGAGCTCCGCATTGGTGGTGATGAGAGGTGAGTGTGGAAAGATATCTTGATTGCTGGCTGCGAGGTTCGGCGTGTCGGGTGACAGTTTGGATACCTAGATGACAGCTGGATCTCGCAAGTGGGGGGTTTGATGATGTCGTTTGCACTTCCCCAGGTAATGATGGCTACTGTGCATAGGGAAAGGAGACTTGATGTTTGGTGTGACCTGAACCCGTTAGAAATGGGTTCGGGCGAAGCGTGCCTGGGAAGCTTCCCTTTTTTGAAAAATTTCCTTTGCCCTTAGTATTCTCTTCTTCTTCTATAAATAGGACAGTCGGTTTTCTTTGGGAGTTTTTACCTTTTCTTTCCAATCTTCTGTAATTCATACTTCTTTTCTTTCTTCATCTTCTTCCTTGATTCGATGTCTGCCTGCTATCTAGCTCTAACTTCCTTGCACGAGTATTGAGGATTCGTCCACTCTCAACCATCATAACAGGTAATGAGGCATCATGATCACCGGTTTTGCTTTCATTTACCATTTTTTCTTTGGTTTCCGATGAACGTGAGACAGTTCATCATTATGCATTTTTTCTGGGGTTTTGTTGTTGTGTTTCTAAGTCAAATTGGGGCCCATTTGTCTCAGATATGACAAAACGAAGTGAACTGGGTTGTTAGTTTCAACCCCTCCTTTTTCTTTTTCTTGTCATTTAGTTCTGACTTCACTAGTGTCTTCTGAATCAGGTTTGTGCCTATGTTGGCCACCTCGGTAGAATGGCGGCTTTGGCTAATACTTCTAGGACAATGTAGATCAACCTGGAGAAAAAATACGCTGATCTGGAGGGACAATTGTCTTGGAAGAACAAGGCCTTGGACTCCGCCGTTGACAAGTTGCGGATTGTCGAAGAGAACGTTACTTTGGTAGTTGTTGAAAAGGACCGATAGTCCGCGAACTTGATTTCTTTCCAATGTGCAAATGAAGATCTCAAAGCTCAGCTTCGGGACTTTGACAGAAAGCTGAAGGAATCAAAGTCCAAGTGTCGGGTGGCTGAGGAGAAGGTGGGCTACTTAGAGTCTGCCGAACATTCTACGAAGGTGGTGAGCGACTATAAGAGCTCTCTTGCATTTGTGGAAGAGTTTTTTTATGAAGTCCAACGCCTTCTTCGACAGAGGCTGCTCCCACATGATTCAACAGTTCCACCAGTATATCCCTAACAAGGCATTGATGTGCCGAGCATATGAAGGCTCCTTCGCTAACCTCGAATTCAGAGGTGGCTACAGCTTCGCCCCGTTCACTGATAATGAACTGGAGGAGATTGCGGCCATTGACCGAAAGACGGGAAGGCATTGGAGTTCACCGACGCTAGTGTCGCCTACACTGGAGGAACTGTGTGACCAACTCCGGGGCGTAGCGGTGGAGGTGACTTCGGTAGAGCCTGCTTTGACTTAGGTGCCTGAGGTGGAGAAGCCCACTCCGATGGTGGAGCCGATTTTGGTGGAACGGTCTCCCAGCGTGGCAGAGGAGGGCGCTTCGGCCCCTAGGATAGCAGAGGAGGGTGCTTCGGCTGGGGCTTGTCCGTCCTTGTCCGAAGTACCTTCAGTTTTGTAATCGATTGTATAGGCTATTAATTTAATACAATGACGTATTTTTTAATAAATTAGTGCAAGTCTATTTACTTTGGCCTTTTTCAATCCGTTTCCATTAAATTCTATCTTCACGCTTGCATTTGCTTTGTTATTAACTCTACGAATAATTTGAAAATATTCCATACTTTGCACTAAAATGTAATCGGGCGAAGCTAGCTTCAGACAGTCTTCTGAAAACGGTCCGAAGTGCTATGTCTCGGGGACAAGGTGAGTTAAAATAACTCTAAGTATAATTCGAAGTATGGCACTTCACAACATACTAAGACTTCGCTAAAAGCACTCCAAATGAACTTCGAAGCGAAGTAGCTTTTTATATAAAACTAGATTAAGCCAAAAGCCTTTTGTATAGTATAATAGACTAGTTTTAAGTGTAATTTGAAATCTAACTTCAAGATTTACTCGAAGTAAAATGAAATAATGAATTCCAAGATTTACTCGAAATTTACAAGTTCCGTGATTGACTCGAAACTAAACTCCAAGATTTACTCGAAGTGAGGATGAATTCCAAGATTTACTCGAAATTTACAAGTTCTGTGATTGACTCGAAACTAAACTGCAAGATTTACTCTAAGTTAGGATGAATTCCAAGATTTGCTTGAAATTTACAAGTTCCGTGATTAACTCGAAACTAAACTCCAAGATTTACTCGAAGTGAGGATGAATTCCAAGATTTACTCAAAATTTACAAGTTCCGTGATTGACTCAAAACTAAACTCCAAGAGTTACTCGATGTGAGGATGGATTCCAAGATTTACTCTAAATTTACAAGTTCCGTGATTGACTAGAAACTTGAACTTTTATTGATGTTTCCAAATGTAATTTGAAATACAACTTTTGTTGGTCAACTCCAAGATTTACTCAAAGTAGAACCTTTTTTGTGGAGAGGTCTGGCTGTGGCGGAGCAGATGAGATGTCCTGTCTCCCACGGGATAGCTCAGACGAAGTACTTTTTTAGGTGATTAACATGCCATGGGTTGGGCAGCATCTTTCCCTCTTGATCCATGAGGTGGAAAGTTCCCTGGCGCACTTCGTCCTTGATCAGATAGGGGCCTTCCCAGTTTGGTGTTAGCTTGTTTGCTTTGATCTGTTTGACCGTCCCCTCAATTTGTTTAAGTACCCAGTCCCCGATGCATAATGGTCTTTTTACCAGGCTTTTATCATGTGCCAACTTGGTTTTTTGTTTGAAAGTTTCTGCCTTCAGACGTGCGGTTATCTGTCTTTCTTCTAGCAGGTCCAAGTCTAGGCATCGTTGTCGCTTATTGCTGTCCTCGTCATACATGGAGATTCTATACGATGGAAGTGCGAGCTCGGCTGGTGATACAGCTTTGGATCCGAATAATAAAGCATAGGTTGTTTCTCCGGTGGGGCCCGTAGCCGAGGTTCGAACTGCCCAAAGTGTGAACGGGGAGCTCATCGACCCATTTGTTGGATTTCCCCTCCAGGTTCTTTTTCAGTACCGTGAGGACCAACTTATTTGGTGCCTCTGCCTGTCCGTTTCCCTGAGGGTGTGCAACAAATGACTTCCAATGTTTTATTCCCAGACGATAGCATTCTGCTGCGAACTTGGTAGAAAATTGGGTGTCGTGATATGTCACAATAGCTCGTGGTATCCCGTATCTACATAGTACAAAATCGTGGAGGAAGTTAAGTGTGTTTTCTTCCGTGGGAGAAGCCAGTGGCTTTGCCTCTATCCATTTGGAGAAGTAGTCTATGACCACGATCAAGTATTCTCTTCCACCTCTGGACTTGGGGAACTTACCCATGAGGTCGATTCCCTACATATCAAAAGGCCAGGTGGCAAGTACACGTGTCTGCTGGACGGAGGGTAGCTAAGGTATTTTCCCAAACTTCTAGCATACCTCACAATGCTTCACATATCTTTCCGCATCCTTCCGCATGTCATCCAGTAATAGCCCTAGTTGATAACTTTCTCTGACAGTGGTCTCGAACCTGGGTGTCCGCCACATACTCCTTCATGTAATTCTTCGAGAATTGCTTGAGTGAGGTTGGGTGGGACATAGTGTAGCAGAGGCTTTATGAAGGAGCCCCGATATAGGATGTCGTTGAGGACCGTGTATCAAGCTGCACTTTTTCATATTTGTCTGGCCCTATCCTTGTCGTCTGGCAGGATGTCCGAGGATATGTAGTTCACAAGCTCATCTACCCATGTAGGGGAGTCAGAAGTGGCCGGCTATAGTGGGTGGATATGCTCTGGAGCAGAGAGGAGCTCTACCGAGATTCCCAATCGTTGGGAGTTTCTCCAAACGCTATTTTAACCACTCTATCTACCGCTTCATTGCTGTTCCGGTCCACTTTTCCCATGGCAAAATATCAGAACCAGGCAACTAATAAGTTGAGTTTTTTTGCATACTCTTTCAAGTTGTCTGAATTCACCGCATATTTGTTGCTTACTTGGCCTACCACGACTTGGGAGTCGCTGAAGACTCTTAGAGAGCTTATGCCTGTGTCCAAGGCCCATTGCATTCCGATGATAAGGGCCTCGTACTTGGCTTGATTGTTTGACAATGGGTAGTTTAGCTTGAGACTTCTAACTCTTTCGTACTGTCTGGAGGGGGAGGTGACGGTGATGCCCACTCCTACTCCTTTTGCGTTGACTTCTCCATCTACCATCATTGTCCAAGCTTCTCCTTCCGGGGATGCGAGGCTTGCTTCTTCTATGAAGGTGGTCTCCGAGAAGGAGAGCTATGCCAGGAAGTTTGATAAGGCTTGGGCTTTGATTGCGGTTCGTGGCATGAACTTGAGATCCAACCCACAGAGTTCGATGGACCATCTCAGCATTCTTCCGGATTGATCTAGTTTGTGAAAGATTTGCTTCAATGGATGGTTGGTGTAAATGGTGACGAAGTGCGATTCGAAGTATGCTCGAAGTTTCCGTGAGCTTATGACTAATTGATATGCATAAATCATATCACTTTTTTATCATGTTTTTAGGCACAATTTAGGGCAAAATTGGACTTAAATCGTTCTTAATTGACTGTTATTAATACAATTTTCCAGTTTTTGTGATTTTGGATGTTTCAGGTGAAATGTGCAAGAAAACGGCAAATTTCGGGGCAAAAAAGTGATTTTCAAAAGTTTGTGGATCAGGACAGGCATCCCAAGTTCAGGACGGGCATCCCGACCCGGTCAAAGCACCAGGATGGGCATCCTGACCCGATCAACAGATTGGGACGGGCGTCCCGAACCCCTGAACAGTATCCCACATCGATTTCTGCATAAAAAATCACTCTGCTTCCCTGCTATAAATACCCCAGGCCTTCCTCAGTTGAAATCATCCCTCTCCACTTGATCTGAATCATTCAGTGGCTTCAAGTATAAATTTTCCTACTGTATATGAGTCATTTAGTGATCTCAGGTGTTTTCTTTCAAGTAGGTTTAGTATACGAGAGTTTCTCGTGTTCTTTGCTTTATGAGAGTCTATCTCAGGATCTTAGAATACGACTAGATAGGGTTCATTTTTGATATTCATAGAATACCTGGGATTTTGTTAGGATATCCTAAGAGGGTATTAGGTGAGCGAAGAGTTAGTCAACAGGGCTTTGCTTAAGCTCGGGACGTAAGGTAAAGCAATAGCTGCTAGGCTGAGGAAGCGTTCTCAGAAGGTTCTGTCGAGTAGAGTCGGGTCAAGCAGTCCGGGATATACTAGTAGTTGCTCCATCAGCGGACCTAATAAGGGTGAATACTTTTTGGTGGTGGTCCCCTTATCCCTCTCTATATATTCTGTATTGTGTTTGTCCAAAGACATATTTGAATATTGAATTATGATGTTATGAATATGTATTTTGCATGCTGAAGCTATTTACATTTTTCCGGAAAGGTCACCAGCTTAATTATCATTATGACTGAATGTCTACTTGCTCTTTTAAATTAGATGAACGGTTATAGAAAATTCCTAACCACGGTCTAATTATAACCTGTCTAGTTTAATAGGCCTTAATTTAAGGCTTTGTGTGAGGACTGAAGCATTAAGGCTGCCATATTAGATAAAATAACCTATAGATCTTGATATGCATAAATCATATCACTTTTTTAGCATGTTTTTAGGCATAATTTAGGGTGAAATTGATAGGAAATCGGTCTTAATTGATTGTTATTTACTCAATTTCACAATTTTTATGATTTTGGAAGTGTCAGGTGAAAAGTAGACGAAAACATCAAATTTTGGGGCAAAAATGCAATTTTTGGAAATGCTGACCTGGTCAACGGGTCAGGATGGGCGTCCCGAATCAGGACGGGCGTCCTGACCCAGTCAAAGCACCAGGACGGCCGTCCCAATCCAGGACGGGCGGACTCCGAAGCACCAGAAGTTGTCCCACATCGAAAATTTTGGAGATTTTCACTCCAGAAAGCTGCTATAAATACCATAGGCCTCCAAGAGTTGAAATCATCCCTCTCCACTCGATCTGAGTCATTCAGTGGTTTCCAGTGTACAATTCTCGAGTACACAACTCACTCGGAGAGTCAGATTTCAGTATAAGTTTTCTTTCTTTCCTTTTTGTGTTTCGTTTTTCTTAGTTTCTGAGAAATAGTCTCAGATCCTAGGGTTCGATAGATAGGTTCATTTCTGGTATTCATAGAATACCCGGGATTTCGTTAGGAGATCCTAAGAGGGCTCTAGGCGTTCGAAGAGTCAGTCCATAGGGCTGGGCTTAAGCTGGGTATTAAGGTAAAGCCTAGTCACTAGGCTGAGGAAGCGTCCTCCGAAGGTTCTGTCAAGCAGAGTCGGGTCGAGCAGTACGACATATACAAGCAGTTGCTCCAACGGCGTGACTACGTAAAGGGTGATTTCTTTATGCCATCAGTCCCCACTGTCCCTCTCTTTATATGTTTGTACTGTGTTTGCTCCAAATATTAATTATGAATATGAGATTATGATTTTCATGAATTCTTGTCATATATGTTGAAGTTCTTATGATTTTCCGGAAATAGCCACTTGCTTAAATATTCATTATGTCTGCATGTCTAATGCAGTTTCTTTTAAACTAAAATTAGGGTCTATTCATAACCTGTTTATTTTAACACGCATCAATTAGTATTGGTGTCTGCCATAGTAGATAAAATAACCTGCGGAACACCCTGTTTGTTAGAGTAGTCTAGGTAGGCTGAGTAGAGCGTTATGCCGGCGGTTATGGGCAAGCGGCATGATCCCCGAAGTGACCTAGGGCTTTCATAGCTGTCTTTAGTAGTAGCCGTGAGTAGGGCCGTTTACCTTGGCGATGGGGCGGTAGCATAGAGACTCAGATGTGGTACACCTTTAGACTCAGAACATAGTTGCATTCCAGGCTAAGATATATCTAAAACACTCGAAGATAGGTCAATCAACATATAGGAACAATATAACATAGAATCAGAACTTTGTCTATAAACACTTTTAGGCTTAATTAGACTTAAACCTAGTGGAGAATGCATCATCCTCTCATCAAAGTTATTGATGACGATTGCATAACTGGATCATAAGATAAGAGTTAGGATAAAAGGCTAGCTACTACTAAGCCGTTACCACTTCCCTTGGAGTACGATATGTATTTAATAAAATCGTAGATACTTTCCAACAGACTAGCTACACGATAGGTACTCTGCCTTAGGTTCTGGCTGATTAAGTGACACCATAGAGACTAAATGTGACAATTAGTCAATCTCAGTCCTTAATTACTCACAATCAACATAGGGTAAAATAACACCTATTTAGCATATCGGCTGGAAACGCATCAGATCTCCTAAGTGACGCAGGACTTTCATGGATGCCTTTAGCTCGAACCGTGAGTAGGGCCGTCAATGGCGATGGGGCGGTTTATCAAATAACTCAGATGTGGTAGACAAGTAGAATCAGTATATAATTGCAATCTAAGACTAAGATATATCTAAAATACTCGAAGATAGGTTAGTCAACATGTAGAAACAATATAACATAAATCAGAACACTTATTTGTAAAGTACTCTTGCATGCTTAATGAACTTGAATCTTGTGTAGAAAGGATCCCCCTCTCATCAAAGATATTGATGAACGATTGCATAACTAGATAATAAAATGAGAGTTAGGGTAAAAGGATAGTTGCTACTAAGTCGTTACCACTTTCCTAGGAGTATGATAAATTCTTAAATTAAAATCGTAGGTACTTTCCAATAGACTAGCTACACGATAGGTACTCTGCCTTAGGTTCTGATTGATTAAGTGACAACATAGATGCTAAATATGACAATTAGTAAATCTCAGTCCTTAATTATTCAAAATCGATATAGGGTAAATAAAGCCTATTTTTAGCATATCAATCGGAACACATCTGATTTTTTGCGCCGTTGCCAGGGAAATATCATAAGAAATTTAGGATTCCTGATCAAAATTCTAGAGGCTTATGATAGGTAGCGGTAGTAATCTATGCCTTAGACATAACACTCACTTTATTCTAGTTAGACAATCAGTTTCCTAAAATATATGGTTATCATAACTAATTAATTTTAGAAATTATCTGAAATTAAGAAACATAGGATAATCAAATTTTACAAAATTATTCTAAAACTTTATGAAGGAAATTTAACTTCTTTTGAAAAAAAACCCGAAAAAAAATATTTTCTTGTTTTCTAAATTTTCTTCATTCCTTATTTCACTCCCTAGATTGCATATTTGTTTATTTGTCCAGATTCTTTCGTCTTTCAATTTATTTTACTCCACTAACCTTTTTGTTTAGACTTAACATATTTTTCTCTGTAGTTGCATGACTCGAACCTCAGAAGCTAACCTTGAAACCCCAGTTGAAAATCCCGAATGTCTCATCAGTACAGCTGACAGACGAAGAACAGAGATGGCTACCGAAAGACCTCCCCTCGAATCTTACATCCAGCCACAGACTGTTCTAGTGTTGTCCGCCATTAGAATCCCTAGAAACCCTCGCTATGACCTCAAACCGAATGTGATCCAGCTGATAATAAATTGGGTCCAGTTTGGAGGAACTACAGCTGAAAATTCGCTCGAGCACCTATCCGAATTCTCCTCTCTTTGCGAAGGTCTCAAGGGAGATCACACTGCAAAAGTAACTAAGCTGAACCTCTTCCCATACTCACTTAGGGACAGAGCTAAGAGGTGGCTGGCACAGTTACCTACTAACTCAATCACAACATGGGATGAGTTAAGCAAGGTCTTCTTGGAAGAATACTATTCTGCAGCAAGAGTCCTAGAATATAGAAGGGCTCTATCCAGTTTCACTCAAGCTGTTGATGAGACAGTAATCGAAGCCTGGGACAGATTCAAGGAACTACTCAGGCTCTACTCACAACATGGACTTATTGAGGCACTGCTAATCCAGCAATTCTATGGAGGTATGACAGAAATGGGCAAGCAAGTTCTGTGGACTTAACCCCCAGTGCGGTTTCAATGGACTGAATGAAGTAGATGCTAGAAACGCCCTAGAGAGACTCTATAGGAACAGCAAAAACTGGCGCACTAGTGACCAAGCCAAGAAACAACTAGTTAATGTGGCAAATGCCTCCACCGATGAACAATTCGAGGCATTCAAGGCTAGTATCACTAATCAACTGAATGCCTTCCAATAGGTAAAGAGCATTCAGCCAGTGTATCAAGTTTGCGAATTTTGCCAAGGATCGCATTTTAGTGGAGATTGTTATGGTAATGGAATACTGACTATTCCAGAGGATATGGAACAAGTGGAAGTAGTTAACTCTGCCCCCTATGGGAAATACCTACAATCCCACTTGGAAGAACCACCCAGGATTTAGTTGGAGAAACAATTTCGGGAATGTCAACTTCTAGAAAAGAGCACCTCAGCAGTTACCTTATCCGCAGAATTAGCAAGTCGCTCTGCCCGCACCAAGGAACTACATCATTCCAGTCGACCCCATGCAAGAATTCCGAGACATACTGAAAAACATTGCTGACTATAACAAGGAAATGATAGAATCAAATAGGAAAGTCCAGGAAGCTTATGCAGAGAGAATCCAGCAGAATAACAATAGACTGAAGCAGACCGAGCGAACAGTCAGAAATACACAAGCTGCTCTGCAAACTTTGGAGAGACAAATGGCTTAGCTATCCACCTATCTCTCTCACAAGGAACGCTACCAAGCAACACTGAGACCAACCCACAAACTGAATGCAAGACCATTACTCTAAGATCTGGTAAAATTCTATCCCCATCTCCTTCCAAACCTTCTGACCCTCCTATTCTTGTGCAAGAACCAAAAGAAGGCTCCCAGGACCCAACGCCGACGAATGTCGAAACTGAAGTAGCAAGGAAAGGGAAGAAGGAGTTCATTCCTGAGTACCGACCGAAAGTACCTTACCCTGCTAGACTTATGCAGAATAAAGATAAGGAGCAGTTTGAAAAGCTTTTTAAGAATTTTAGTCAGATTCATGTTAATTTACCTTTGCTTGATGTTATTTCTGAAATGCCAAAGTATGCTAAGTTTTTAAAAGAAGTTATTAGCAATAAAAGAAAATTTGACATGGACAAGGTAGTTCTTAATGAAGAATTCTTGGCAGTTCTACTGAACAAACTTCCTTCCAAATAGAAAGATCCAGGCTGCTTTACCTTGCCATGTACAATTGGAAATATTACTAATATGCATGCATTAGCAGACTTAGGAGCTAGTATTAATCTCATGCCATCTAGTTTATTTGATAAATTAGGATTGCATGATTTGAAAGCGACTAGAATGTGCATACAACTTGCAGATAGGACAGTCAAAATCCCCAGGGGAATAATTGAAGACCTCTTAGTAAAGTTCGGAAAATTTGTTTTCCTGTAGACTTTGTTGTCATGGACATGAATGGAGTAGGAGGAGTGCCTCTGATTCTAGGTCGACCCTTTCTAGCTACCTCAAAGGCATTAATAGACGTCAGTAACGGTCAAATCAAACTAAGGGTAGGCAATGAAGATGTCACATTTGATCTAAATGAAACCCTTAAGTATCCCATGCATTTAGATGATATTTGTTTTTGTGTGGATGCTATTGAACACTTGATTGAAATTAACATGACAGACCTATGCTCAAACTATCAAGTCTTGAGGGAAGACTCCCTAGAACTAGAAGAGACTGAGCTCAGCTCCTCCGATTACGAAATTAACTCTGATAGTTTCACTGAGATAGGTACTAATGAGATGAAGAAAGAGCAAACTTCATTTGAAGATCCACCAGACTTGGAGCTAAAGGAATTGCCCACTCATTTGTGCTATGAATTCCTAGACGACAACAGGAAACTTCCCATCATTCTCGCAGTTGATCTGACTGCAGAACAACAGAAGTTAACCGTGGACATGTGCAAAAAGTACAAAAGAGCCTTTGCCTACAAAATTGCAGATATTCCAGGTATTAATCCAAGCTTTTGTACGCATAAGATTCTTTTAGAAAATGATTATAAGCCATGTGTGCAACCTCAAAGAAGGTTTAATCCTAATGTGTGTGACGTTGTTAGAAAAGAAGTAATCAAATTGTTGGATGCTGGACTTATCTATCCAATTTCGGATAGTGAATGGGTAAGCCTAGTGCAGGTAGTACCTAAGAAAGGTGGAATAACAGTTGTCAGAAATGAAAATAATGAATTAATTCTACGAGAACTGTTACTGGTCATCGTGTCTGCATTGATTACAAAAAACTAAATACTACTACACGAAAAGACCATTTCCCTCTTCCTTTTATTGACCAAATGTTAGAAAGATTATCTAGACATATGTTTTACTGCTTTCTTGATGGGTTTTTTAGATATTTTCAAATCCCCATTTCCCTAGAAGACCAGCATAAAACTACTTTCACATGCCCTTTTAGAACATTTGCATATAGAAGAATACCTTTTGGTTTGTGTAATGCACCTGCTACTTTCCAACGTTGTATGACTGCTATTTTTTAGGACATGTTAGGAAAGTCTATGGAAGTGTTCATGGATGATTTTTCAGTTTTTGGAAATTCATTTGGGATTTGTCTAAAGAACTTGGAATTGATGTTAAAACGTTGTATAAAATCAAATTTGGTTCTAAATTGGGAAAAATGTCATTTCATGGTAAAAGAGGGAATTGTATTAGGACATAAGATCTCACACCGAGGTATGGAAGTAGATAAGGCTAAGATCAAAGTTATTTCAAAACTACCTCCACCTAACACTGTGAGAGCCATTAGAAGTTTTTTGGGACACGCTGGTTTTTATCGCAGATTTATAAAAGATTTTTCACTAATAGCCAGACCGTTGACCAATTTACTTGGTAAGGATGTTCCTTTGTTTTTGATGAAAAATGTCTAAAAGCTTTTAACAGACTTAAGGAACTTCTAACTACTGCACCTATCATGACATCATCTAACTGGAATTTACCGTTTGAATTAATGTGTGATGCCAGTGACTATGCAGTAGGAGTCGTTTTAGGACAGAGACATGATAAGAAATTTCATGTAATATATTACGCTAGCAAAACCTTGACTGATGCTCAGGAAAATTACACTACGACAGAAAAGGAATTACGAACAGTAGTATACGCGTTTGATAAATTCCGATATTATCTAGTCTTGTCTAAAACTATAGTTTATACTGATCATTCTGCATTACAATATTTGTTCAATAAAACTGACGCAAAACCTAGACTAATCAGATGGGTTTTATTGCTTCAAGAATTCGACATAGAAATCAGGAAAAAGAAAGGGGCAGGAACCTAGCTGCAGACCACCTTTCAAGGCTGGAAAATCTGGCCCTAGAAGCTATAGATGAATCAATCATATCTAACAAATTCCCGGATGAGAATTTATGCGCTTTATTTGCTATTTTCTCACCCCCATGGTTTGCAGATATAGCTAATTACTTGGTAGCTCAGACTCTTCCTAGTGATATCACTGCCCAACAGAGAAGGAAATTCTTTGCAGATATTAAATATTACTATTGGGATGATCCCTTTTTGTTTCGAATATGTACAGATCAGATGATCAGGAGATGCGTTTGATATGCATAAATCATATCACTTTTTTAGCATGTTTTTAGGCATAATTTAGGGTGAAATTGATAGGAAATCGGTCTTAATTGATTGTTATTTACTCAATTTCACAATTTTTATGATTTTGGAAGTGTCATGTGAAAAGTAGACGAAAACAACAAATTTTGGGGAAAAATGCAATTTTTGGAAATGCTGACTTGGTCAACGGGTCAGGATGGGCGTCCCGAATCAGGACGGGCGTCCTGACCCAGTCAAAGCACTAGGACGGCCGTCCCAGTCCAGGACGGGCGTCCCGAGCACCAGAAGTTGTCCCACATCGAAATGTTTGGAGATTCACTCCAAGAAGCTGCTATAAATACCCCAGGCCTCCAAGAGTTGAAATCATCCCTCTCCACTCGATCTGAGTCATTTAGTGACTTCGATTGTACATTTTTCTCGAGTACATAAGTCACTGAGAGACTCGGGCTCAGTATAAGTTTATTTATATTCTTAGAGAGTTTCTCGTTTTCTTTGTTTTCTGAGAGTCTGTCTTAGAATCTTAGATTACGACCAGATAGGGTTCGTTTTCGGTATCATAGAATACCGGGATTTTGTTAGGAGAACCTAAGAAAGAGATAGGGTGCGTGTTCTTAGTCAGATTAGGGTAATTTGCTTATGCCCGGGATGTAAGTTAAAGCAATTACTACTAGGTCTGAGGAGCGTTCTCCGAAAGCTCTACCGAGTAGAGTAGGATGGAGCAGTCAGAAGCATACAGGAGCTGCAGCGCCGGCTGGACCTGCATAAAGCGGTGACTACTTTATGATAGTGGGTCCCCTAGACGAGGTTCTGTATGTTTACTAATTGTTTTATCTGAATATTAATTTGATACTGAATTTATTATCATACATGTTTTACAATTTGAGATACTGTTCATTTTCCCGGGAAGATCATAGAGCTAGAATTATCATTATGAATGTTGAACTATCGTGTCCTTTTAAATTAAACTAGGGTTATAGACAACTCCTAACCAAGGTCTAAATCATAACCGGTTTAGTTTAACCGACTGTAAAAGGTCTGCCAGATTAGGAAGAAATAACAAAACAGATCACCATGTTTGTTAGAGTACCCTAATAAAGCTGAGTTTGTACGCTAGGCCAATCCTAGGGTTAAGTGACATGATACCGAAGTGACATAGGGCACCGTTCATGGATACTTTAATTCGATAGATGAGAAGGATCATCCCAAGGTAGGGGTGAATACACTAGGTAACTCGGATATGGTAAACAGATGGTTACATTTCATAATTGCCTTAGAGATCAAGATATATCTAAAATGTTCGAAGATAAGGTCAAACAAATTGTAATAACTGAGCTTAAATTGATGAATGCTTGTCTACTCTTGAATGCTATTTGCTTGTTATGGGTGATTGGGATCACAAATCAATCTCAAAGTATTGATTATCAATTGCATAACTGGATCATAAGATAAGAGTTAGGGTAAGAGGACAGTTACTACTAAGCCGTTACCACTTCCCTGGGAGTACGATATTTGATTTAATTAAAATCGTAGATACTTTCCAACAGACTAGCTACACGATAGGTACTCTGCCTTAGGTTTTGATTGATTAAGTGACAGTATAGAGACTAAATGTGACAATTAGTCAGGCTAAGTCCTTAATTACTCATGATCAATATAGGGTAAAACAACACCGATTTTAGTATATCAGTCGGAACGCATCAGATTTTTGGTGCCGTTGCTAGGGAAATATCATAATGAACTTAGGATTCCTGATCAAAATTCTAGAGACTTATGATAGGTAACGGTAGTAACCTAGACTTTAGACCTACACTTATCTTACACTAGTTAGACAATCAATTTCCGAAATATAGGATTATCACAACTAATTGATTTTAGATATTATCTGAAATTAAGACACTTAGGATAATCAAATTTTAGAAAATCATTCTAAAACCATATTTAGGAAATTTAACTGCTTTCTAAATAAAATATAAAAAAGAAAAAAAATTTAAAATTTAAAACCCGAAAAAAATGTATTTTTCTTGCTCAATGGTAAGTTGTTCTTTTCCCTGTCTCTTGTTCTTAGTTATTTTCTTAGTTGCTCTTTTTCGTGTTTTTCTATTATTTCGAAGAAATAAAAATGGAAATGAGGATAAAATATATTTTCTTCTGAGTTGTAAAATTTTGGCTTAGATTTTTTTTTGGGAAGAAATTCCATTTTAGAATTTTCTTAGAGTCATGCCGACTTTATTAGGATGAGTTATGAAATAATTTTTCCTTAATAGCCAGACCTTTGAATGTTCTATTGAAAAAAGGATGTTCCTTTTGTTTTGCTGATAATTGCATGAGATCTTTTAAACCAAAAGGAATTACTGCACCCATTATGGCATCACCTGGTTGGAATCTGCTTTTTGGAATTAATATGTGATGTAATGATGTAGTAAGAATTGTTTTAGGACAGAAAAATGATAAGAAAGTTCATGTATGATAAATTCCAATCTTATCTAGTCTTGTCTAAAAACAATAGGTTACACTGATCATTCTGAGATATCTATGTTCAATAAAACTAATGCTGAACCATAATTGATTAAGTTAAGTTTTAATGTTACTTGAATTTGATATAGAATGAAGAGATAAGAAAAAGGGTTGAGAGTCTAGAAAGCAAACCATTTGTCTAGATTAGAAAACCCCGAGTTAGAGGTTGTTGTAATAATGATAAATTTTTGATGAAAACTTATTTGCATTGTTTGCTATGTATAATAAGTCTCATCTGTGGTTTATTGTTGTTGCAAATTATCTAGTCACTGAATGAGTTCCAAGTGATATGACTTATCAGCAAAAGAAGAAATTCTTTGCTGATTCGAAATATTACTACTGGGCAGATTTCTCTTCTATTTCAAATTTTTGCAGAGTAAGTGATCAGAAGATGTGTCTCGAAAGACAAAGGCCACAAAATTTTGGAGCATTGACATCGACGATCTACGAGAGGCTATTTGACTACTAGCAACACTGTCCGAAAAGTGTTGGAAGCATGATAATATTGGCCCACTATTCAAAGATTTTATATCTGTCTGATGATGCTTGAAAAATAAGAGGTAACACGTCTTCCCAAGATCATCTACCCCAGCAAGGTAAACAGAATACTAAAATCTCTTATATCTGAGGTACTAATTAAATCCTTTTCTCTTTCTTCCTATGAAAATAATTACATCGTAGTAGTCGTGGAACATGATACGCGAAAATCGTATCACATTTTTAGCATGTTTTTATGTATGTTTTAATGTGAAATCGAGAGTAAATTGACATTAATTGTTTAGTATTTACTTGATTTCACGGTTTTTTTTATTTTGGAAGTGTCAGGTGCAAAGTAGACGAAAACAGCAAATTTTGGGGCAAAAATGCAATTTTTGGAAATGTTAACTCGGTCAAAGGTCCGAGACGGGCGTCCCGAACCCGGGAGGGCATCCCGACCCAGTCAAACCGCCAGGACGGGCGTCCCGAACCTGGTCAACGAATCAGGACGGGCGTCCCGAGGTCAACGAGTCAGTCCACAGGGCTGGGCTTAAGCTGGGTATTAAGGTAAAGCCCAGTTACTAGGCTGAGGAAGCGTCCTCCGAAGGTTCTAGCGAGCAGAGTCAGGGCGAGCAATACGACGTATACAGCAGTACGCTCTGTCGGCGAGACTACGTAAAGGGTGATTTCTTTATGGCATCAGTCCCCATACCCCTCTCTTATATGTTTTATTGCTTTGTCCTAAACATCAATTATGAATATCAGATTACGGTTTTTATGAATAGTTGTTTTGTATGTTGAAGTTATTATGTTTTTCTGGAAATAGCCAACTACTAAATATTCACTATGTCTGCATGTTTAATGTGCTCTTTTAAACTAACGTTAGGGTTATAGACAATTCCTAACCTCGGTCTAATCATAACCTGTTTAGTTTAACAGGCATCAATTAGTATTGGTGTCTGCCATGCTAGATAAAATAACATGCTGAACACCCTGCTTGTTAAAGTAGTCTAGGTAGGAGTCGAGCTGAGTCCGATTTTGCCGGCGGCTAGGGCAAGCGGTATGATCCCCGAAGTGACATAGGGCTTTCATGGATGCCTTCGTCCCGAACTGTGAGTAGGGCCGTCATTAAGGTAGGGCGGTTTATTAGAGACCTCGGATGTGGTACGCCTTTAGACACAGAACATAGTTCCAATCCAGGCTAAGATGCATCTAAAATACTCGAAGACAGGTCAATCAACATATAGGAACAGTATAGCATAGAATCAGAACTCATCTTTAAAACACTTTTAGGATTAATTAGACTTGAACCTAGTGGAGAATGGATCACCCTCTCATCAAAGATATTGATGAAGATTGCATAACTGGATCATAAGATAAGAGTTAGGATAAGAGGCTAGTTACTACTAAGCCGTTGCCACTTCCCTGGGAGTACGATATTTATTTAATAAAATCGTAGATACTTTCCAATAGACTAGCTACACGATAGGTACTCTGCCTTAGGTTCTGGCTGATTAAGTGACACCATAGAGACTAAATGTGACAATTAGTCAATCACAGTCCTTAATTATTCATAATCAACATAGGGTAAAATAAACACCTATTTAGCATGTCAACCGGAATCGCATCATATTTTTGGCGCCGTTGCCGGGGAAATATCATAATGAATTTAGGACTCCTGATCAAAATTCTAGACACTGATCAAAATTCTAGATACTTATGATAGGTAACGGTAGTAACCTAGACTTTAGACCCAACACTTATGTTATACCAGTTAGACAATCAATTTCCAAAATATAGGATTATCATAACTAATTAATTTTAGATAATATCTGAAATTAAGACACTTAGGATAATCAAATTTTAGAAAATTATTCTAAAACCATATTAAGGAAATTTACATGCTTTCAACATAAAAAGAAAAAAAAATGTTAAAAATTTAAAATCCCAAAAGGAATGTATCTTTCTTGCTCAACGGTGAGTTGTTCCTTTTCCCTATCTCTTGTTTTTCTAGTTGTTTTCTTAGTTGCTCTTTTTCGTGTTTTTCTTCCTTTATTTAGTTTCGAAGAAATAAAATGGAAATGAGGATAATATATTTTCTTCTGAGTTGTAAAATGTTGGCTTAGATTTTTATCGGGAAGAAACTCTATTTTAGAATTTTCTTAGAGTGAGTCCGGCCTTATTAGGATGAGTTATGAAATAGTTTTTCCTTAATAGCCAGACCTTTGAATGTTCTATTGAAAAAAAAGGATGTTCCTTTTGTTTTGCTGATGATTGCATGAGAACTTTTAAACCGGAAGGAATTACTGCACCATTATGGCATCACCTGATTGAAATCTGCTTTTTGAATTAATATGTGATGTGATGTGTATGAATTGTTTGATGATAAGAAAGTTCATGCATGATAAATTCCGATCTTATCTAGTCTTGTCTAAAAACAATAGGTTACACTGATCACTTTGAGATATCTGCGTTCAATAAAACTAATGATGAACCAAGATTGATTAGTTAAGTTCTATTGAATTTGATATAGAAAGAAGGGATAAGAAAAAGGGTTGAAAATCTAGAAAGCAAACCATTTGTCTAGATTAGAAAACCCCGTTAGAGGCTAGTGTAATACTGATAAATTTTTGGATGAAAACTTATTTGCATTGTTTGCTATGTATAATAATTCTCATCTGTGGTTTATTTCAAATTATCTAGTCACTGAATAAGTTCCAAGTGATATGACTTATCAACAAAAGAAGAGATTCTTTGCTGATTTGAAATATTACTACTGGGCAGTTTCTCTTCTATTTCAAATTTTTGCAGATCAGTTGATCAGAAGATGTGTCTCAGAAGACGAAGGCCACAAGAGTTTGGAGCATTGCCCTAAAGAATCTACGGGAGACCAATTGACTACTATCAACACTGCCCGGAAAGTGTTGAAAGCAGGATCTTGTTGACCCACCATATTCAAGGACTTTTGTATCTCTGATACAGTCATGCGATGCTTTCCAAATAACATGTAAAACATCTTCCAGAGATCATCTACCCCAGCGACGTACATAGAATGTTGCAACCGTTGATATCAGGGGTATTTCGAATCCTTTTCCTTTCTTCCTTTGAAAATAATAACATCATAGTAGTTGTGGAACACTTTTCAAAATAGCCTGAACCACAGGCATTACCTACTAATGATGTTAGAGTCATGTGCAGATTCTAGTTGTTTTCCAGATTCAGAGTGCCGATGTCTTAGGAAGAATTGTTCAGCCTGTGTATCAAATCTGTGAAGTCTTCTAAGTACCACACTCTAGCAGGGATTGCTATGGGAATGAAATACGAACCATTCCAAAAGTGGTTGGAGCAGGTTACTGCAGAATGCTGCTCCAATGGGAAATGCATACAATCCCAGCTGGAGGAATCATACGGGATTTAGCTGAGGAGTAATTCGGAAGCTGGAAACTTTCAGAAGACACCACCAGAGCAAAACCCACACTCGCAGAATCAATAGATGAGATACTGGCAATAATTAAAGCCAGACCAGTGCAAGCAAGTGATCTACCAAGAGGTAACGAACGGACGACAGATATAGAGGAATTTGGCATTGTGTCGGGAGCATAGCAATGGAGGAGCTTGCATTCCCTGCATACCAATCAGTTGTGAGAAACTTCCCCGAGGAAGTCTCAAAATACTTGGGCCCAGATCTACACAACTGGAGCCCCCTACCACCACAGCTTCGCCAAAACTTCAGGTATCTTTTCTTCCAGTCGAGACTTGCATGCCATACCTTTACTAACAGTGGCAAGAAGGCACACAAATCCCAAGAAGTCTCATTCCTAGACATGTTACTCCTGGACACGGTGCTATGATTGTGAGAAATCTTACAAATGATTCGAGGAAGCAAACTGTAGGGCTCGAGCCATTCATCAAATGAATAGGCCACTACATGGAGCTCGACAATGAAGGATCGAAGCTGACATCATCCGTTACAGTATCTAGTGCTTACAGAGTCAAGAATGCCTCATTAATAGCACATGGCTAAGGTGAAGAGCCAATTGACAAATCAGAGAAGACCCTTCTGCTCGCGACATGAAGGGAGTTTTTCTAATCCTCATGATCCTTTACTTTTGTTTTCTTTGTTTTGTGTTCTGTTTTGCTATTTCTATTATCCTTCTTGTTTTAATTTCTCTCTTACCCTGAATTAGTCAAATAAGTGTGGGGTAAGAGTTCTTTGTTTTATTTTCATTTCTTCTTGTTTGCAAATAAGTGTGGGGTAGTTTAGCTATGCATGAACACTGAGGACAGTGTCATACTTAAGTGTGGGGTAGCAGTGCACGGTGCACTGTAGCAGTTGGCAAAATGTTTGCATAATTTTGCTTGTTTTCACCGTATTTTCACACCCTTCCAAATTTTTTTTTCAAAATTTTTCCGTCTTTCAGACTTCTAAATGCAGTATGGTTGGTTAAACAATTGCTTTTGTCTATGATATGTAGGTAGAATGTTATGGTTAGTAGGAGATAATTGATAACTATTGCTGAACCCATTGATTAGAAGTAGGGAATTTCTGATAATTGAGCACAACTTAGTCTGGATTAGAGACCTCAACCAATTACCTTTTCAAAACTTGACTAGATAAAATTAGACCAGTTGCAGGATGCATTGACAATTGGAATGACTAGATGAGACTCTGAGCCAAAAGTGAAAAAGAAAAGAAAAATGAGCTAATTAAATTAGGGTAGTTTGCCAGCGGCCTTCGCTACTCGAGCACCACTCCTTCGGGGAACTTAAAGCCTGATGCCCTAAGGTCGTGTAGATCTGGGAGTCATCGGAGTGGGACTCGCTACGTGGGTAGTTGAAGTTGACGTGTTCTAAGCAGACTCAAAATACCCTAGAAAATCTATAAACGAAAGGAATCAATAAATGCTAAATGATAGAATCTGATCACCAAAGCTCAGAACTCAGAAAGTTATCTGTTGTCAGTATATCTAGCGATAGGTCGAAGTGTTATCAGGTAATAGTTAAGGCAAGTGTTTATTGTGTTGACTATCTGGTCTGGACTAGTACACACACTACACATCAGGAAGACCTTATGACTAAGAGAAGAGTTCAACCTAGTTGTTAAATTGTTTTCTGCTCAATCCTAACAATCTACTAGAGACATTTGAGAGCTTGTCATAGCAACCTAACCAGTCAGACATGTGTTAAGAATTATCTGATTAATTTTTGGAATAAAAACATGACTAGAAATTTAAGTGACTGCACTACGGTTTAGAATCACTAACTCCATGTAGACTTTGCTTGAGGACAAGCAAAAAGCTAAGTGTGGGGTTATCTGATACGCGAAAATCGTATCACATTTTTAGCATGTTTTTATGTATGTTTTAATGTGAAATCGAGAGTAAATTGACATTAATTGTTTAGTATTTACTTGATTTCACAGTTTTTTTGATTTTGGAAGTGTCAGGTGCAAAGTAGACGAAAACAGCAAATTTTGGGGCAAAAACGCAATTTTTGGAAATGTTGACTCGGCCAAAGGTCCGGGACGGGCGTCCCGACCCAGTCAAACCGCTAGGACGGGCGTCCTGAACCGGGACGGGCGTCCCGAACCTGGTCAACGAATCAGGACGGGCGTCCCGAGCCGCCAAAAGCTGTCCCACATCGAAATTTTCAGAGATTTTCACTCCGGGAAGCTGCTATAAATACCCCAGGCCTCCAGCAGTTGAATTCATCCCTCTCCACTCGATCTGAGTCATTAAGTGGTTTCCAGTGTACAATTTTCCAGTACACAACTCACTCAGAGACTCGGATCTCAGTTTTCTTTCTTATTAGTGTTTGTTTTAGTTTATGAGAAATAGTCTCAGATCTTAGGTTTCTATAGATAGGTTCATTTCTGGTATTCATAGAATACCCGGGGTTTCGTTAGGAGACCCTAAGAGAGCTCTAGGCGTTCGAAGAGTCAGTCCACAGGGCTGGGCTTAAGCTGGGTATTAAGGTAAAGCCCAGTTACTAGGCTGAGGAAGCGTCCTCCGAAGGTTCTAGCGAGCAGAGTCAGGGCGAGCAATACGACGTATACAGCAGTACGCTCTGTCGGCGAGACTACGTAAAGGGTGATTTCTTTATGGCATCAGTCCCCATACCCCTCTCTTATATGTTTTATAGCTTTGTCCTAAACATCAATTATGAATATCATATTACGGTTTTTATGAATAGTTGTTTTGTATGTTGAAGTTATTATGTTTTTCCGGAAATAGCCACTTGCAAAATATTCACTATGTCTGCATGTTTAATGTGCTCTTTTAAACTAACGTTCGGGTTATAGACAATTCCTAACCTCGGTCTAATCATAACCTGTTTAGTTTAACAGGCATCAATTAGTATTGGTGTCTGCCATGCTAGATAAAATAACATGCTGAACACCCTGCTTGTTAAAGTAGTCTAGGTAGGAGTCGAGCTGAGTCCGATTATGCCGGTGGCTAGGGCAAGCGGTATGATCCCCGAAGTGACATAGGGCTTTCATGGATGCCTTCGTCCCGAACCGTGAGTAGGGCCGTCATTAAGGTAGGGCGGTTTATTAGAGACCTCGGATGTGGTACGCCTTTAGACACAGAACATAGTTGCAATCCAGGCTAAGATGCATCTAAAATACTCGAAGACAGGTCAATCAACATATAGGAACAGTATAGCATAGAATCAGAACTCATCTTTAAAACACTTTTAGGATTAATTAGACTTGAACCTAGTGGAGAATGGATCACCCTCTCATCAAAGATATTGATGAAGATTGCATAACTGGATCATAAGATAAGAGTTAGGATAAGAGGCTAGTTACTACTAAGCCGTTGCCACTTCCCTGGGAGTACGATATTTATTTAATAAAATCGTAGATACTTTCCAATAGACTAGCTACACGATAGGTACTCTGCCTTAGGTTCTGGCTAATTAAGTGACACCATAGAGACTAAATGTGACAATTAGTCAATCACAGTCCTTAATTATTCATAATCAACATAGGGTAAAATAAACACCTATTTAGCATGTCAACCGGAATCGCATCAGAACACTTTTCAAAATGGCCTGAACCACAGGCATTACCTACTAATGATGTTAAAGTCATGTGCAGATTCTATGAGAAGTTGTTTTCCAGATTCAGAGTGCTAATGTCTTAGGAATGAACGTTCAGTCTGTGTATCAAATCTGTAAAGTCTGACAAGTACCACACTTTAGCAGGGATTGCTATGAGAATGAAATACGAACCATTACAAAAAGAGGTAGGAGTAGGTTACTGCAGAATGCTACTCCAATGGGAAATGCATACAATCCCAACTAGAGGAATCATATGGGATTTAGCTGAGGAATAATTCAGAAGCTGGAAACTTTTAGAAGATACCACCACATCAAAACCCCTACCCGCAGAATCAACAGATGAGATACTGGCAACAATTAAAGTCAGACCAGTGCAAGCAAGTGATCTACCAAGTAATATCGAACGGTCGAAGGATATAGAGGAATTTGGCGTTGTATCAGGAGCATAGCAATGGAGGAGCTTGCATCCCCTGCATACCAATCAACTGTGAGAAACTTCCCCGAGGACGTCTCAAATACTTGGGCCCAGATCTACACCACTAGAGCCTCCTACCACTACGGCTTCGCCAAAGCTTCAGGTATCTTTTCTGTCATTCGAAACTTGCATGCAATACCTTCACTGACATTGGCAGGTAGGCACACCAATCTAAAGAAGTCTCATTCCTAGACACGTTCCTTTTGAACACGTTGCTACGATTACGAGAAACTTTGCAAATGATTCAAGGAAACAGTCCTTGGGGCTTGAGTCATTCATTAAATGGATAGGCCACTACTTGGAGCTCGACATTGAAGGATCGGAGCTGACGTCATCCGTTCCAATATCTAGAGCTTACAGAGTCAAGAACACCTCAGCAATAGCATATGGCCAAGGTGAAGAGCCAATTGACAGATCAGATAAGACCCTTCTACTCGAAACATGAAGGGAGTTTTTTCTAATCCTCATCTTCCTCTACTTTTATTTTATTTTCTTTGTTTTGTGTTCTGTTTTGTTATTTCTATTATCCTTCTTGTTTTGTTGCTTTATTTTTTCTATTGCCCTTAGTTAGTCAAATAAGTGTGGGGTAAGAAGTTTCTGTTTTGTTTTTATTTCTTCTTGTTTTCAAATAAGTGTGGGGTAATTTAGATATGCATGAACACCGAGGACAGTGTCAGACTTAAGTGTGGGGTAGCAGTGCACGGTGCACTGTATTAGTATTAGTAGAAATGTTTTTTGCATAATTTTGCATGTTTTCCCCGTATTTTCACACTCTTCCAAAAGGTTTTCAAAATTTTTCATTCTTTCAGACTTCAAAATGCAGTATGATTGGTTAAACGTTGCTTATGTCTATGATATGTGTGTAGAATGTTACGGTTAGTAGGAGACAATGTGATGACTATTTTGAACTTATTAATTAGGAATAGGGAATTCCTGATAACTGAGCACAACTTAGTTCGGATTAGAGACCTCAGCCAATTACCTTTTCAAGACTTAACTAGATAAGATCAGACCAGTTGTGGATGTATTGACAATTAGGATGACTAGATGAGACTCTGAGCTAAAAGTGAAAAGAAACAAAAGAGAGTAAATTAAATAAGGGTAGTTTGCCAGCGGCCTTCGCTACTCGAGCACCACTCCTTCGGGGAACTTAAAGCCTGATGCCCTAAGGCCGTGTAGGTCTGGGAGTCATCGGAGTGGGACTCGCTACATGGGTAGTTGAAGTTGACGTGTTCTAAGCATACTCAAAATACCCTGAAAAATATATAAAAGAAAAAACTCAATAAACGCTAAATAAGTAAAAATCTGATCACCAAGGCTCAGAACTCAGAAAGTTGTCTGTTGTTAGTATGTCTAGCGACGGGTCGAAGTGTTATCTGGTAGTAGTTAAGACGAGGGGATATTGTGTTGACTATCTGGTCTAGACTAGTACACACACTACACATCAGGAAAACCTTGTGACTAAGAAAAGAGTTCAACCTAGTTGTTAGGTTATTTTCTGCTTGATCATAATAATCTACTAGAGACATTTGAGACCTTGTCATAGCAACCTAACCAGTCAGACCTGTGTTAAAGAATTGTCTGAATAATTTTTGGAATAAAAACATGACTAGGAATTTAAGTGACTGCACAAATGATTTAGAATCACTAACTTCAGGTAGATTTTGCTTGAGGACAAGCAAAGAGCTAAGTGTGGGGTTATCTGATATGCATAAATCATATCACTTTTTTAGCATGTTTTTAGGCATAATATAGGGTGAAATTGATAGGAAATCGGTCTTAATTGATTGTTATTTACTCAATTTCACAATTTTTATGATTTTGGAAGTGTCAGGCGAAAAGTAGACGAAAACAGCAAATTTTGGGGCAAAAATGCAATTTTTGGAAATGCTGACCTGGTCAACGGGTCAGGACGGGCGTCCTGACCCAGTCAAAGCACCAGGACGGCCGTCCCAATCCAGGACGGGCGTCCCGAGCACCAGAAGTTGTCCCACATCGAAATGTTTAGAGATTTTCACTCCAAGAAACTGCTATAAATACCCCAGGCCTCCAAGAGTTGAAATCATCCCTCTCCACTCGATCTGAGTCATTAAGTGACTTCGATTGTACATTTTTCTCGAGTACATAAGTCAGTGAGAGACTCGGACTCAGTATAAGTTTATTTCTATTCTTATAGAGTTTCTCGTTTTCTTTGTTTTCTGAGAGTCTGTTTCATAATCTTAGATTACGACTAGATAGGGTTCGTTTTCGGTATCATAGAATACCGGGATTTCGTTAGGAGATCCTAAGAGAGAGATAGGGTGCGTGTTCTTAGTCAGATTAGGGTAATTTGCTTAAGCCCGGGATGTAAGGTAAAGCAATTACTACTTGGTCTGAGGAGCGTTCTCCGAAGGCTCTACCGAGCAGAGTAGGATCGAGCAGTCAGAAGCATACAGGAGCTGCAGCGCCGGTTGGACCTGCATAAAGCGGTGACTACTTTATGATAGTGGGTCCCCTATACGAGGTTCTGTATGTTTACTAATTGTTTTATCTGAATATTAATTTGATACTGAATTTATTATCATACATGTTTTACAATTTGAGATACTGTTCATTTTCCCGGGAAGATCATAGAGCTAGAATTATCATTATGAATGCTGAACTATCGTGTCCTTTTAAATTAAACTAGGGTTATAGACAACTCCTAACCAAGGTCTAAATCATAACCGGTTTAGTTTAACAGACTGTAAATGGTCTGCCAGATTAGGAAGAAATAACAAAACAGATCACCATGTTTGTTAGAGTACCCTAATAAAGCTGAGTTTGTACGCTAGGCCAATCCTAGGGTTAAGTGACATGATACCGAAGTGACATAGGGTACCGTTCATGGATACTTTAATTCGACAGATGAGAAGGATCATCCCAAGGTAGGGGTGAATACACTAGGTAACTCGGATATGGTAAACAGATGGTTACATTTCATAATTGCCTTAGAGATCAAGATATATCTAAAATGTTCGAAGATAAGGTCAAACAAATTCTAATAACTGAGCTTAAATTGATGAATGCTTGTCTACTCTTGAATGCTATTTGCTTGTTATGGGTGATTGGGATCACAAATCAATCTCAAAGTATTGATTATCGATTGCATAACTGGATCATAAGATAAGAGTTAGGGTAAGAGGACAGTTACTACTAAGCCGTTACCACTTCCCTGGGAGTACGATATTTGATTTAATTAAAATCGTAGATACTTTCCAACAGACTAGCTACACGATAGGTACTCTGCCTTAGGTTCTGATTGATTAAGTGACAGTATAGAGACTAAATGTGACAATTAGTCAGGCTAAGTCCTTAATTACTCATGATCAACATAGGGTAAAACAACACCTATTTTAGTATATCAGTCGGAACGCATCAGCGTCTCTCAAGAAGAAGGTTTCTAAATTCTTGAACATTATCACTGCGGACCCGTAGGCGGCCACTTAGCCGCAGCTAATACCGCCTGGAAAGTACTGAAAGCAGGCTTCTATTGGCCTACGATATTCAAAGATGCAGCAACATTTGTAGGATCTTGCGATGCTTGTCAGAAAATAGGAAACATATCTTCTCGAGACGGTCTACCCCAATAGGTAATTCAAAGTGTAGAAATATTTGACATGTGGGGTATAGACTTCATAGGTCCATTTCCTTCTTCCTATGGTAAGAAGTACATCATAGTAGCTGTAGAATATTTCTCAAAGTGGCCTGAGGCACAGGCACTACCTACTAATGATGCTAGAGTCGTGTGCAGATTTCTTAGACAGCCCTAATCAGTGATCGGGGTACACACTTTTGCAACTCTCAAATGCAGAAGGTACTTCAGCAATATGGAGTTCAACATCGCCTTTCCACAACATATCACCCTCAAACCAATGGGCAGGTTGAGGTAACTAATAGAGTAATTAAATGTATACTAGAAACGATTGTAGGTGTTAACCGTAAGGATTGGGCCATAAAACTTGATGATGCATTATGGGCCTTTCGTACGGCATATAGAACCTCTATGGGATTTTCACCTTATAGATTGGTCTATGGAAAAGCATGTCATCTTCCTGTTGAAATTGAACATAGAGCTTACTGGACATTGCAAAAATACAATCTAGATAATACCTTGATTAAGGAGAACCAGATTTTACAACTCAACGAATTGGATGAATGGAGACTCAAAGCCTATGAAAATTCACATCAATTCAAGATGACAAGTAAACTCCGTCATGACAGGCGACTCAGAGCCCAGAAGAATTTTGAACCAGGGGATAGAGTACTATTATACAACTCGCGATTAAAATTATTCCCATGAAAGTTGCATAGCTGTTGGTCAGGACCGTTCACTATCACAGAAGTATCGCCCTTTGGAGCATGTGTCATAATGGATTCTGACTGTACTACTCAAAAAGTGAACGGGCAATTCTTAAAGTTCTACAGAGAACCACTCGACTTATCCGAGCAGATTGTTGAATTCTCAGAATAAGGGAGTATTCTTTTCATTCTCTTTAATTTATTTTTCCTTTATTTCATTTGATTTGTTATTTCTATTACCTTGTTGTTTTGATGTTTTGTTTTCTTTCTCTTCCCCTTAGTCAGTCAAATAAGTGTGGGGTAAGAGTTTTATGTTTTCCAACTTTTGTTTTTCAAATAAGTGTGGGGTGATAGGATATGCATGAACACTGAGGACAGTTTCAACCTTAAGTGTGGGGTAGCAGTGCACAGTGCACTATAGTAAAATTTTGCATGTTTTCCCATATTTCTCACTAAAATTGCACCCTTCCAAAAACTTTTTCAAAATTTTTCACTCTTTCAGACTTCAAAATGCAGTATTGATTGGGTAAAGAAATGCTTATGTCTATGATATATGTTGAGTAGAGCATTATGATCAATAGGATACAAGTTGATAACTTCACTGAATTCCTCGATTAGAAATATGGAATTCCTGATAATTAAGCACAACCTAGTTTGGACTAGAGACATCAACCAAATACCTTTTCGAGACTTAACTGAATAATATTAGACCGGTTGAGGATGTATTAGCAATTTGAATAACTAGATGATGCTCTGAGCTGGAAGTGAAAAAGTTAAACAAATAGGGTAGTTTGCAAGCGTCCTTTGCTACTCGAGCACCACTTCTTAAGGGAACTTAAAGCCTGATGCCCTAAGGTCGTGTAGATCTGGGAGTCATCAGAGTGGGACTCGCTACATGGGTAGTTAAAGTTGACATGTGAAAGCGAACACAAAAATACTCTAAATAATCCATCTAAAAATACATTGCCCAGTGTGTTCTTTTATTGAAAATTTTAATTGAAAAGCCTTGACACGAAAGCTCAGAACTCAGAAGGTTGTTTGTTGCTGTTATGTCCAGCGATTGGTTGAAGTATTATCTGGTAAGAGTTAAGAGAAGACTATATTGTGTTGACAATCTAGTCTGGACTAATACCCACACTACACCTCAGGAAGACCTCGTGACTAAGAGTAGAGTTCAGTCTAGTTATTAAATTGTTAAACCTGCATGACCATGATAATCTACTATGATATTTGAGACCTTGTCATAGCAACTTGACCAGTCAGGCCTGTTTTGTGAATCATCTGACTCCGTGATTAATTTTGGCTAAAAACATTGCTAGGAATTTTAAGCGACTGCACCTACGATTTAGAATTCAATAATTTCATGTAGACTTTGCTTGAGGACAAGCAAAAAGCTAAGTGTGGGGTTATATGATATGCATAAATCATATCACTTTTTAGCATGTTTTTAGGCACAATTTAGGGTAAAATTGGAGTTAATCGTTCTTAATTGACTGTTATTAATACAATTTTGCATTTTTTGTGATTTTATAATTTCAGGTGAAATGTGTAAGAAAATGGCAAATTTCAGGGTAAAAACGTGATATTCGGAAGTTTGTGGATCAGGACGGGCATCCCGACCCGGTCAAAGCACCAGGACGAGCATCTTGGACCCAAGACGGGTATCCCGGGCCTGGGACAGGCATCCCAAACCCGGGACGGGTGCCCTTACCCGGTCAATAGATTGGGACGAGCGTTTCGAACCCTAAACTGTATCCCACATCGATTTCTGCATCAAAAATCACTTAGCTTCCCTACTATAAATACCTTAGGCCTTCCTCAGTTGAAATCATCCCTCTCCACTTGATCTGAATCATTTAGCGGCTTCAAGTATACATTTTCCTACTGTATACGAGTCATTTAGTGATCTCAGGTGTTTTCTTTCAAGTAGGTTTAGTATACGAGAGTTTCTCGTGTTCTTTGCTTTCTAAGAGTCTGTCTCATGATCTTAGAATACGACTAGATAGGGTTCGTTTTTTATATTCATAAAATACACAGGATTTCGTTAGGAGATCCTAAGAGGGTATTAGGTGAGCGAAGAGTTAGTCAACAGGGCTTTGCTTAAACTTGGGACATAAGGTAAAGTAATAGCTGCTAGGCTGAGGAAGCGTTCTCCGAAGGTTCTGTCGAGCAGAGTCGGGTCAAGCAGTCTGGGATATACTAGTAGTTGATCCATCAGCGAACCTAATAAAGGGTGAATACTTTATGGTGGTGGTCCCCTTGTCGCTCTCTATATATTCTGTACTGTGTTTGTCCAAAGACATATTTGAATATTAAATTATGATGTTATGAATGTGTTTTGCATACTGAAGCTATTTACATTTTTCCGGAAAGGTCACCAGCTTAATTATCATTATGACTGCATGTCTACTTGCTCTTTTAAATTAGATGAACGGTTATAGACAATTTCTAACCACGATCTAATCATAACTTGTCTAGTTTAACAGGCCTTAATTTAGGGCTTTGTGTGAGGACGAAAGCATTAAGGTATGCCATATTAGATAAAATAACCTACAGATCACCATGTTTGTTAGAGTAGTCTAATGAGGCTGAGTTCGTGTGTTTATGCCGGCGTTAGGGCAAGCGGCATGATCTCCTGAGTGACACAGGACTTTTATGGATGCCTTTAGCTCGAATAGTGAATAGGGCCGTCAATGGCGATGAGGCAGTTTATCATATAACTCAGATGTGGTACACAAGTAGAATCAATATATAATTGCAATCTAGACCAAGATATATCTAAAATACTCGAACATAGGTCAGTCAACATGTAGAAATAATATAACATACATCAGAACACTTATCTGTAAAGTACTCTTGCATGCTTAATGAACTTGAATCTTGTGTAGAAAGGATCACCCTCTCATCAAAGATATTGATGAACGATTGCATAACTAGATAATAAAATGAGAGTTAGGGTAAAAGGATAGTTGCTACTAAGCCGTTACCACTTCCCTAGGAGTACGATAAATTCTTAAATTAAAATCGTAGGTACTTTCCAACATACTAGCTACACGTTAGGTACTCTACCTTAGGTTATGATTGATTAAGTGATAACATAGATGCTAAATGTGACAATTAGTAAATCTCGGTCCTTAATTATTCAAAATCGATATACGGTAAATAAAGTCTATTTTTAGCATATCAATCGGAATGCATCACTAATGCGTATGCCAACTTTTCAATTTATGGGTACCGCACTTCGGCATCCCTGAGTACCCAGCTAACGAAGAAGACTGGCAGCTACTTATCATCTGACTCCCTGACAAGGACTGAGGCTATTGCCTATTGTGAGACTGATAGGTACATGTACAGCACTTCGCTTGGTGTTGGTGCGCTCAACAATGGTAGATTCGCCAAGTAGCTTTTTAAATCTTTCCTTGCTTTTGTGCATTCTTCACTCCACTGGATGTTTTTCCCAAATAGTTTTAGTGCTTTGAAAAATGGCATACATTTTTTAGCTGACTTGGACATAAATCTTCCCAAGGCGGCAATGCAACCATTCAACCTCTGGATGTCTTTGATGCAATGGTGCTCAACCAATGCCATCACTGCCTCGATCTTGCAGGGTTTGTCCTTGATACCGCGTTCTGACATCATGAATCCTAGGAATTTTCTGGACTTGACACCGAATGTGCACATCGTGGGATTGAGTTTTAGCCCGTACTTTGATAGAGTGGCGAATGTCTCACTTAGATCTCCCAGGTGGGAGTATCCTCGTTTGATTTTGACAGCCATGTCATCCATGTAGGTTTCTATGTTTCGGCCTATTTGCTTATGTAGAATTTTGTTCATCATTCTCTGGTAGGTTGCTCATGCGTTCTTTAATCCAAACGACATTACATTGTAATAGTAGGTGGCCCCTGCCGTCAGAAAAGATATGTGGATTTGGTCCTGCGACTTCATCCTGATCTGGTGATATTCGGAGAATGCATCCATGAAGCTGAGGAACTCATATCCGAAGGTGGAGTGTACTAGAGCATCGATGCGGGGAAGTGGGTAGCAATATTTCGGACATGCTTTGTTCAGATTGGTGTAGTCTATGCACATTCTCCACTTCCCGTTTGGCTTTTTTACCATCACCACGTTGGCTAACCATGAAATGTTGTCGACATCCCGTATGAATCCAGACTTCAGTAGCTTCTGGACTTCGACTTGCATGCCTTTGAGTTTATCTTCACCGAATTGTCGGGGCTTTTGCTTGACTGGCTTATAGGTGGGGTCAATGTTGAGCTGGTGTTCCGCCATGTTCGGGGCAATTCCTGGCATGTCTTGGGTGCTCCACCCGAAGTTGTGGAGGTGAGTGGAGAGGAAGTGGATCATCTCCTCTCTCATGTGTTGGGGCATCTCGCTTCCAATCTGAATTTTCTGGTAGGGATAATCGGGGTGAATTATCATTTCTTCGAACTCCTTTGGCTCTGGTTCGAGGACTTCACTAGGGAGTCCCAGCTTGCCTGGGGCTGTCTTGTATATAGTCTCCCCGGTTATCAGGATTGACCCGATGGCCATGGGGGTTGTCCGACTTCCTGCTGCTTCCGGGACTTCATTATGTGTGCAAGTAAACTTTTGGGGCTACTCTTGACGAATCCCACGCCACTCCTAGTTGCAAATCTCACTTGTTGATGTGAAGTGGAGATGATCAGTTCGAAAGCTGCGTGAGCTGGAGTTCCTAGGATGGCGTTGTAAGAGGAATCAATGTCCACCACGTAGAACTTGATCTCCTCCTCCTGTGTACAATCATCGGAGCCTAAGGTCACCTTGATCTTGACCGTTCCTTTCACGCTGATCTTGTGAGAGGTAAAGCCTTCCAAGACCATATTGCTGGGCTTCAAGTGGCTATCGTTCGTTCCCATCTCTTTGAAACATTGGAAGTAGAGGATGTTCTTTGTGGCTCCCTTGTCTACCAAGACTCTCTTCACTTTGCACTTGTCGATTGCTTTCTTGGTCATGCACACTTCGAGGACGATGGGGGTGACTCGGGCCTCTTCATTTAGCTCGAGGTCCTTGTCGAAGAAGGTTATTGGCTCGTGAGGGAATGTGTCGAAGTGGGATCCCAGAGTAGGCTTGTTCAAGTGGTAAATTTTTTGCTTTATCTGCTTGATGGATGAGAACTGTGGATTGATAACTTCAATCACTTGTTCGGGCTTTTCTTTGGGCTGTCTTTCTGATACGAACTCCTTCAGATGAACCTCTCAGATGAGTATCTTGATTGCTCGTTTCAGTTGCATGCAGTTTTCTGTAGTATGGCCAACATCTTGATGGAAACCGTAAAACTTTGACTTGTCTCTGGGGAGTATGTTCGGAGTTCGCGTGGGTGCAGGCTCACGGACTCCGAGCTTCTCCTTGACAACGGCGACGAGGTTCTCCATGGGAGTTTTTAGCTGATATGCATAAATCATATCACTTTTTAGCATGTTTTAGGCACAATTTAGGGCGAAATTGGTGTTAAATCGTTATCAATTGACTGTTATTAACTCGATCTCGCAGTTTTTGTGATTTTGGAAGTGTCAGGTGAAAAGTGCAAGAAAATGGCAAATTTTGGGGCAAAAACGTGATTTTCAGAAGTTCGGAAGTCGGGATGGGCGTCCAGAACCCAGGACGGGCATCCAAGACTTGGGACGGCCGTCTTGACCTGGTCAACAGGCCGGGACGGGCGTCCCAGATCCAGGACGGGAGTCCTGAATACCTTGTCAAAGTCCCACATCAAATTTTTGAGAGAAATTCACCCAGTTCCCCTGCTATAAATACCCTAGGCCTTCTCGGTTGAAATCATTCCTATCCACTCGATCTGAGTCATTTAGTGACGTCAAGTATACAATTTTCTATAGTATACAAGTCACTTAGTGATTCAGGTTTTAGTATAGGTATATTTATAGTTTTAGAGTGTGTCTCGTGTTCTTCGTTTCTGAGAGTCTGTCTCAAATCTCACAATACGACTAGATAGGTTCATTTTTGGTATTCATAGAATACCCGGAATTTCGTTAGGAGATCCTAAGAGGGCACTAGGCGTTCGAAGAATCAGTCAACAGGGTTGTGCTTAAGCTGGGTATTAAGGTAAAGCATAACTACTAGGCTGTGGAAGCGTCCTCCGAAGGTTCTGTCGAGCAGAGTCGGGTCGAGCAGTCCAACATATACAAGCAGTTGCTCCATCAGCGGACTACTTAAAGGGTGAATACTTTATGGCATCGGTCCCCTTGTCCCTCTCTTTATATGTTTGTACTGTGTTCGTCCAAATAACTATTATGAATATTGAATTATGATTGTATGAATATGTGTTTTGCATGTTGAAGTTATTTATATTTTTCCGAAAATGGTCACCATCTTAACTATCATTATGACTGCATGTCTACAGTAGTTTCTTTTAAACTAGATGAATGGTTATAGACAACTCCTAATCACGGTCTAATCATAACCTGTTTAGTTTAACAGGCATTAATTTAGGACTTCCCGTCAGAAGTATTAATGTCTGCCATATTAGATGAAATAACCTATAGATCACCATGTTTGTTAAAGTAGTCTAAGTAGGCTGAGTTTGTGCGTTTATGCCGGCGTTAGGGCGAGCGACATGATCTCCTAAGTGACATAGGACTTTCATGGATGCCTTTAGCTCGAACCGTGAGTAGGGCCGTCATTAAGGTAGGGCGGTTTATCAGGTAACTCAGATGTGGTACACCTTTAGACTCAGTACATAATTGCAATCTAGACCAAGATATATCTAAAATACTCGAAGATAGGTCAATCAACATGTAGGAACAGTATAACATAAAATCAGAATATTATCTTTAAAACACTCTTTTAGGCTTAAATAGACTTGAACTAGTGGAGAATGAATCACCCTCTCATCAAAGAATTTGATGAACGATTGCATAACGGATCATAAGATAAGAATTAGGGTAAGAGGATAGTTACTACTAAGTCGTTACCACTTCCCTGGGAGTACGATAATTGATTTAATTAAAATCGTAGATACTTTCCAACAGACTAGCTACACGATAGGTACTCTGCCTTAGGTTCTGATTGAGAAGTGACAGCATAGAGACTAATGTGACAATTAGTCATTCTAAGTCCTTAATTATTCTAATCAACATAGGGTAAAATAACACCTATTTTAGCATATCAGTCAGAAACCCATCAGATTTTTGACGCCATTGTCGGGGAAATATCATAATGAATTTAGGATTCCTGATCAAAATTCTAGAAGCTTATGATAGGTAACGGTAGTAATCTATACCTTAGACCCAACACTTATTTTATGCTAGTTAGACAATCAGTTTCTGAAATATAGGGTTATCATAACTAATTAATTTTAGACATTATCTAAAATTAAGACATTTAGGATAATCAAATTTTAGAAAATTATTCTAAAACCATATAGAGGAAATTTATCTGCTTTCGAAAAAATTTTAAAACTCAAAAATATTTTTTCTTGTTTTTCTTATTTATCCGTATTTAGTTTTTCTTTCTGTTTTTGCTATTTGTTATTTTATCCTAACCAGACTTTACACTCATAGATGAAGAGAACAAGAGCAGATACAAACCAAGCAAAGAAAGAAGAAAACCCTGACACTCTAGGTCGAAAGAAGACGAAACCAGAAGGACCATCTAGGCCTGAACCAGAAATACCATGGGAGAACCTTCCTCCACAACCTATAGAAATAAACTCAAGCCTAGACACCAGTGATTTAGTGAGAAGATTACTGAACACCCGTGAGCCCAGTCCCACTGAAGAAGATCCTTCTGAAGAAACCTTTCCTCCGAGAGAAGAACCTCAATGATCTCCAGTTCACACTCCTGCCCAGAGAGTTCCTAGAAATCCACCACCCTTTGACCAAACCCAAAACTCACCAACATCTCCTGAGTATACTCCAAGGCCTCACAAGCATACCCCTTCATCCAGGGGAATTACTAACGGTTCTCAGTCTGTTTTGTCCATGCAGATAGACACTTTGACTCACAGGATTTACCAGATGGATAAAGTGATGTGTGGATTCCGGTTGACTTACTAAATAGGTGTTATTTTACCCTATGTCGATTATGATTAACTAAGGACTGTGCTTGACTAATTGTCACGTTTAGTCTTATGGTGTCACTTAATCAGCCAGAATCTAAGGCAGAGTACCTATCGTGTAGCTAGTCTATTGGAAAGTATCTACGATTTTAATTATCGTACTCCCAGGGAAGTGGCAACGGCTTAGTAGTAACTAGCCTCTTATCCTAACTCTTATCTTATGATCCAGTTATGCAATCTTCATCAAATTCTTTGATGAGAGGGTGATCCATTCTCCACTAGGTTCAAGTCTAATTAACCCTAGAAGTGTTTTAAAGATAAATTCTGATTTTATGTTATACTGTTCCTATATGTTGATTGACCTACATTCGAGTGTTTTAGATATATCTTAGCCTGGAATGCAATTATGTTCTGTGTCTAAAGGTTTACCACATCTGAGTTTCTATGTTACCGCCCCTCACTCATCAAGGGTAAACGGCCCTACTCACGGTACGAACAGAGACAGATATGAAAGCCCTATGTCACTTTCGGGGATCACTCTGAAGGCTCGTAATCGCTGGCATAACGCTCTACTCAGCCTCCTAGACTACTCTAACATACAAGGTGATCAGCATGTTATTTTATCTAGCATGGCAGACACCAATACTAATTGATGGCTGTTAAACTAAACAGGTTATGAATAGACCGTGGTTAGGAATTGTCTATAACCTCAACTTTAGTTTAAAAGAAACTATTAGACATGCAGACATAATGAATATTTAGCAGGTGGCTATTTCCGGAAAAACATAACAACTTCAACACATAAAACATATATTCATAACAATCATAGTCTGATATTCAAAATAAGTATTTGGACAGACACAGTAACAAACATATAAAGAGAGGGACCGGGGGGACCAATGCCATAAAGAAATCACCCTTTACGTAGTCACTGCCGTGGGACTGTGCTCCTTTGTATGTCGTACTGCCGACCCGACTCTATTTGACAGAGCCTTCGGAGGACGCTTCCTCAGCCTAGTAACTGGGCTTTACCTTCGACTCTCGGCTTAAGCCCAGCCCTGTGGACTGACTCTTCGAACGCCTAGAGCCCTCTTAGGATCTCCTAACGAAACCCGGGTATTCTATGAACACCGGAAACGAACCTATCTATAGAAACCTAAGATCTGAGACTATTTCTCAGAAACTAAACAAAACACTAATAAGAAAGAAAACTGAGATCTGAGTCTCTGAGTGAGTTGTGTACTGGAAAATTGTACACTGGAGACCACTAAATGACTCAGATCGAGTGGAGAGGGATGAATTCAACTGCTGGAGGCCTAGGGTATTTATAGCAGCTTCCAGGAGTGAAAATCTCTGAAAAATTCGATGTGGGACAGCTTCTGGCGGTTCGGGACGCCCGTCCGGTTCGGGACGCCCGTCCTGGTTCGTTGACCAGGTTCGGACGCCCGTCCCGGGTCAGGACGCCGTCCTGGCGGTTTGACTGGGTCGGGACGCCCGTCCCGGGTTCGGGACGCCCGTCCCGGACCTTTGACCGGGTCAATATTTCCAAAAATTGCGTTTTTGCCCCAGAATTTGCTATTTTCGTCTACTTTTCACCTGACACTTCCAAAATCATAAAAACCGTGAAATCAAGTAAATAATAAACAATTAATGTCAATTTACTGTCAATTTTACATTAAAACATATATAAAACATGCTAAAATGTGATACGATTTTCGCGTATCAGATAACCCCACACTTAGCTTTTGCTGTCCTCAAGCAAAGTCTACATGGAGTTAGTGATTCTAAACCGTAGTGCAGTCACTTAAAGTCCTAGTCAGTTTTTATTCCAAAAATTCTTCAGACAATTCTTAATACAAGTCTGATTGGTTAGGTTGCTATGACAAGGTCTCAGATGTTTTTAGTAGTTTGTTATGATCAGGCAGAAAACAAATCAACAACTAGGTTGAACCTTTCTCTTAGTCATAGGGTCTTCCTGATGTGTAGTGTGTGTACTAGTCCAGACCAGATAGTCAACACAATGGCTCCTATCTTAACTGTTACCAGATAACCCTTCGACCTATCGCTAGACATACTGACAACAGATAGCTTTCTGAGTTCTGAGCTTTGGTGATCAGATTTTTAATGTTTCAGCACTTAATTATATTCTTTATAGATTCAGGGTATTTCGAGTCTGCTTAGAACACGTCAACTCCAACTACCCATGTAACGAGTCCCACTCCGATGACTCCCAGACCTACACGGCCTTAGGGCATCAGGCTTTAAATTCCCCGAAGGAGTGGTGCTCGAGTAGCGAAGGCCGCTGGCAAACTACCCTTATTATAATTAATTTCCTTAAGTTCTTTTCACTTTTAGCTCAGAGTCTCATCTAGTCATTCTAACTGCCAATATATCCACAACTGGTCTAGTTTTATCTAGTTAAGTCTCGAATAGGCAATTGGTTGAGGTCTCTAATCCAGACAATGTTGTGCTCAGTTATCAGGAATTCCCTATTCCTAGTCAATCAGTCCAAGATAGCTATTAACTATCTCCTACTAACCATAACATACTACCTACATATCATAGACATAAGCAATTTGTTTAACCAAGCATATTGCATTTAGAAGTCTGAAAGACGGAAAGATTTTGAAAAAATTTTTGGAAGGGTGTGAAAATACGGGGAAAACAAGCAAAAGCATGCGAAAATTTTTTTCAAACTGCTTCAAACTGCCTACAGTGCACCGTGCACTGCTACCCCACACTTAAGTTTGGCACTGTCCTCAGTGTTCATGCATAGCTAATTACCCCACACTTATTTGAAAACAAGAAGAAATGAAAACAAAATAAAGAACTCTTACCCCACACTTATTTGACTAACTAAGGGTAAGAGAGAAAATAACGCAACAAAACAACAATGATAATAGAAATAACAAAACAGACACAAAATAAATAAATAAAGGAATATGAGGATTAAAAAACTCCCTTCATGTCGCGAGCAGAAGGGTCTTCTATGATCTATCAATTGGCTCTTCACCTTAGCCATGTGCTATTGCTGAGGCATTCTTGACTCTGTAAGCTCTAGATACTGGAAAGGATGATGTCAGCTTCGATCCTTCATCGTCGAGCTCTAGGTAGTGGCCTATTCATTGAATGGCTCGAGCCCCACGGACTGCTTCCTCGACTATTTGTAAGATTCCTCACAATCATAGCAACGTGTCCAGGAGGAACGTGTCTTAGGAATGAAATTCTTGGGATTTGTGTGCCTTCCTGCCAATGTTAGTAAAGGTATTGCATGCAAGTCTCGAATGGAAGAAAATATACCTGAAGTTTTGGCGAAGCTGTGGTGGTAGGGGCTCCAGTTGTGTAGATCTGGGCCCAAGTGTTTGAGACTTCCTCGAGGAAGTTTCTCACAGCTGATTGGTATGCAGGGAATGCAAGCTCCTCCATTGCTATGCTCCCGACACAATGCCAAATTCCTCTATATCTGCCGACCGTTCGTTACCTCTTGGTAGATCACTTGCTTGCACTGATCTGGCTTTAATTGTTGCCAGTATCTCATCTATTGATTCTGCGAGTGTGGGTTTTGCTGTGGTGGTGTCTTCTGAAAGTTTCCAGCTTCCGAATTACTCCTCAGCTAAATCCCGTACGATTCCTCTAGTTGGGATTGTATGCGTTTCCCATTGGAGCAGCATTCTGCAGTAGTAACCTACTCCTACCTCTTTGGAATGGTCAGTCATTCCCATAGCAATCCCTGCTAAAGTGTGGTACTTAGCAGACTTCACAGATTTGATACACAGGCTGAACATTTCTTCCTAAAACATTGGCACTCTGAATATGGAAAATAACTAGAATCTGCACATGACTTTAACATCATTAGTAGGTAATGCCTGTGGTTCAGGCTATTTTCGAAAAGTGTTCCACGACTACTATGATGTAAATGTTTTCACGGGAAGAAAAAGAAAAGGATTCAATCAATACCGACATAGAATGACATTTCTTCCTAATTAAAACCTAAGCCAAAGTTGACAACTCAAAAGAAAAATATTCTTTCCTCATTTCCATTTTTTTTCGAAATTAAATAAAAACAAACAAACAGGAAAACTGTAAACACGAAAAATTTATTTCTTTTTATCTTCTGGAAAATAATATTTTTCAGAAAAATTTTAGAAGAGAAAAGAAAGGGAAAAAATTGACAGAAAACAAATGTTCAACTATGAACGAAAAAGAACAAATAGGACAAGAGATAGGAAAAAGACCAACTTACCATTGAGCAAGAAAAGTACAATTTTTTTCGGATTTTTGGATTTAAAAATTTTTTTTTTCTTTTTATATTTTAAAAGCAATTAAATTCCCTCAATATGGTTCTAGAATAATTTTCTAGAATTTGATTATCCTAAGTGTCTTAATTCCAGATAACATCTAGAATTAATTAGTTATGATAACCCTATATTTAGGAAAGTGATTGTCTAACTAGTGTAAGATAAGCGTTGGGTTAAGGTCTAGGTTACTACCGTTACCTATCATAAGTCTCTAGAATTTTGATCAGGAATCCTAAATTCATTATGATATTTCCCCGGCAACGGCGCCAAAAATCTGATGTGTGGATTCCGGTTGACTTACTAAATAGGTGTTATTTTACCCTATGTCGATTATGATTAACTAAGGACTGTGCTTGACTAATTGTCACGTTTAGTCTTATGGTGTCACTTAATCAGCCAGAATCTAAGGCAGAGTACCTATCGTGTAGCTAGTCTATTGGAAAGTATCTACGATTTTAATTATCGTACTCCCAGGGAAGTGGCAACGGCTTAGTAGTAACTAGCCTCTTATCCTAACTCTTATCTTATGATCCAGTTATGCAATCTTCATCAAATTCTTTGATGAGAGGGTGATCCATTCTCCACTAGGTTCAAGTCTAATTAACCCTAGAAGTGTTTTAAAGATAAATTCTGATTTTATGTTATACTGTTCCTATATGTTGATTGACCTACATTCGAGTGTTTTAGATATATCTTAGCCTGGAATGCAATTATGTTCTGTGTCTAAAGGTTTACCACATCTGAGTTTCTATGTTACCGCCCCCTCACTCATCAAGGTAAACGGCCCTACTCACGGTACGAACAGAGACAGATATGAAAGCCCTATGTCACTTTCGGGGATCACTCTGAAGGCTCGTAATCGCTGGCATAACGCTCTACTCAGCCTTCCTAGACTACTCTAACATACAAGGTGATCAGCATGTTATTTTATCTAGCATGGCAGACACCAATACTAATTGATGGCTGTTAAACTAAACAGGTTATGAATAGACCGTGGTTAGGAATTGTCTATAACCTCAACTTTAGTTTAAAAGAAAGAAACTATTAGACATGCAGACATAATGAATATTTAGCAGGTGGCTATTTCCGGAAAAACATAACAACTTCAACACATAAAACATATATTCATAACAATCATAGTCTGATATTCAAAATAAGTATTTGGACAGACACAGTAACAACATATAAAGAGAGGGAGGGGGACCAATGCCATAAAGAAATCACCCTTTACGTAGTCACTGCCGTGGGACTGTGCTCCTTTGTATGTCGTACTGCCGACCCGACTCTATTTGACAGAGCCTTCGGAGGACGCTTCCTCAGCCTAGTAACTGGGCTTTACCTTCGACTCTCGGCTTAAGCCCAGCCCTGTGGACTGACTCTTCGAACGCCTAGAGCCCTCTTAGGATCTCCTAACGAAACCCCGGGTATTCTATGAACACCGGAAACGAACCTATCTATAGAACCTAAGATCTGAGACTATTTCTCAGAAACTAAACAAAACACTAATAAGAAAGAAAACTGAGATCTGAGTCTCTGAGTGAGTTGTGTACTGGAAAATTGTACACTGGAGACCACTAAATGACTCAGATCGAGTGGAGAGGGATGAATTCAACTGCTGGAGGCCTAGGGTATTTATAGCAGCTTCCAGGAGTGAAAATCTCTGAAAAATTCGATGTGGGACAGCTTCTGGCGGTTCGGGACGCCCGTCCCGGTTCGGGACGCCCGTCCTGGTTCGTTGACCAGGTTCGGGACGCCCGTCCCGGGTCAGGACGCCCGTCCTGGCGGTTTGACTGGGTCGGGACGCCCGTCCCGGGTTCGGGACGCCCGTCCCGGACCTTTGACCGGGTCAATATTTCCAAAAATTGCGTTTTTGCCCCAGAATTTGCTATTTTCGTCTACTTTTCACCTGACACTTCCAAAATCATAAAAACCGTGAAATCAAGTAAATAATAAACAATTAATGTCAATTTACTGTCAATTTTACATTAAAACATATATAAAAACATGCTAAAAATGTGATACGATTTTCGCGTATCAGATAACCCCACACTTAGCTTTTTGCTTGTCCTCAAGCAAAGTCTACATGGAGTTAGTGATTCTAAACCGTAGTGCAGTCACTTAAAGTCCTAGTCATGTTTTTATTCCAAAAATTCTTCAGACAATTCTTAATACAAGTCTGATTGGTTAGGTTGCTATGACAAGGTCTCAGATGTTTTTAGTAGTTTGTTATGATCAGGCAGAAAACAAATCAACAACTAGGTTGAACCTTTCTCTTAGTCATAGGGTCTTCCTGATGTGTAGTGTGTGTACTAGTCCAGACCAGATAGTCAACACAATGGCTCCTATCTTAACTGTTACCAGATAACCCTTCGACCTATCGCTAGACATACTGACAACAGATAGCTTTCTGAGTTCTGAGCTTTGGTGATCAGATTTTTAATGTTTCAGCACTTAATTATATTCTTTATAGATTCAGGGTATTTCGAGTCTGCTTAGAACACGTCAACTCCAACTACCCATGTAACGAGTCCCACTCCGATGACTCCCAGACCTACACGGCCTTAGGGCATCAGGCTTTAAATTCCCCGAAGGAGTGGTGCTCGAGTAGCGAAGGCCGCTGGCAAACTACCCTTATTATAATTAATTTCCTTAAGTTCTTTTCACTTTTAGCTCAGAGTCTCATCTAGTCATTCTAACTGCCAATATATCCACAACTGGTCTAGTTTTATCTAGTTAAGTCTCGAATAGGCAATTGGTTGAGGTCTCTAATCCAGACAAGGTTGTGCTCAGTTATCAGGAATTCCCTATTCCTAGTCAATCAGTCCAAGATAGCTATTAACTATCTCCTACTAACCATAACATACTACCTACATATCATAGACATAAGCAATTTGTTTAACCAAGCATATTGCATTTAGAAGTCTGAAAGACGGAAAGATTTTGAAAAAATTTTTGGAAGGGTGTGAAAATACGGGGAAAACAAGCAAAAGCATGCGAAAATTTTTTTCAAACTGCTTCAAACTGCCTACAGTGCACCGTGCACTGCCCCACACTTAAGTTTGGCACTGTCCTCAGTGTTCATGCATAGCTAATTACCCCACACTTATTTGAAAACAAGAAGAAATGAAAACAAAATAAAGAACTCTTACCCCACACTTATTTGACTAACTAAGGGTAAGAGAGAAAATAACGCAACAAAACAACAATGATAATAGAAATAACAAAACAGACACAAAATAAATAAATAAAGGAATATGAGGATTAGAAAAACTCCCTTCATGTCGCGAGCAGAAGGGTCTTCTATGATCTATCAATTGGCTCTTCACCTTAGCCATGTGCTATTGCTGAGGCATTCTTGACTCTGTAAGCTCTAGATACTGGAAAGGATGATGTCAGCTTCGATCCTTCATCGTCGAGCTCTAGGTAGTGGCCTATTCATTGAATGGCTCGAGCCCCACGGACTGCTTCCTCGACTTATTTGTAAGATTCCTCACAATCATAGCAACGTGTCCAGGAGGAACGTGTCTAGGAATGAAATTTCTTGGGATTTGTGTGCCTTCCTGCCAATGTTAGTAAAGGTATTGCATGCAAGTCTCGAATGGAAGAAAATATACCTGAAGTTTTGGCGAAGCTGTGGTGGTAGGGGCTCCAGTTGTGTAGATCTGGGCCCAAGTGTTTGAGACTTCCTCGAGGAAGTTTCTCACAGCTGATTGGTATGCAGGGAATGCAAGCTCCTCCATTGCTATGCTCCCGACACAATGCCAAATTCCTCTATATCTGCCGACCGTTCGTTACCTCTTGGTAGATCACTTGCTTGCACTGATCTGGCTTTAATTGTTGCCAGTATCTCATCTATTGATTCTGCGAGTGTGGGTTTTGCTGTGGTGGTGTCTTCTGAAAGTTTCCAGCTTCCGAATTACTCCTCAGCTAAATCCCGTACGATTCCTCTAGTTGGGATTGTATGCGTTTCCCATTGGAGCAGCATTCTGCAGTAACCTACTCCTACCTCTTTTGGAATGGTCAGTCATTCCCATAGCAATCCCTGCTAAAGTGTGGTACTTAGCAGACTTCACAGATTTGATACACAGGCTGAACATTTCTTCCTAAAACATTGGCACTCTGAATATGGAAAATAACTAGAATCTGCACATGACTTTAACATCATTAGTAGGTAATGCCTGTGGTTCAGGCTATTTTCGAAAAGTGTTCCACGACTACTATGATGTAAATGTTTTCACGGGAAGAAAAAGAAAAGGATTCAATCAATACCGACATAGAATGACATTTCTTCCTAATTAAAACCTAAGCCAAAGTTGACAACTCAAAAGAAAAATATTCTTTCCTCATTTCCATTTTTTTTCGAAATTAAATAAAAACAAACAAACAGGAAAACTGTAAACACGAAAAATTTATTTCTTTTATCTTCTGGAAAATAATATTTTTCAGAAAAATTTTAGAAGAGAAAAGAAAGGGAAAAAAATTGACAGAAAACAAATGTTCAACTATGAACGAAAAAGAACAAATAGGACAAGAGATAGGAAAAAGACCAACTTACCATTGAGCAAGAAAAGTACAATTTTTTTCAGATTTTTGGATTTAAAAATTTTTTTTTTCTTTTTATATTTTAAAAGCAATTAAATTCCCTCAATATGGTTCTAGAATAATTTTCTAGAATTTGATTATCCTAAGTGTCTTAATTCCAGATAACATCTAGAATTAATTAGTTATGATAACCCTATATTTAGGAAAGTGATTGTCTAACTAGTGTAAGATAAGCGTTGGGTTAAGGTCTAGGTTACTACCGTTACCTATCATAAGTCTCTAGAATTTTGATCAGGAATCCTAAATTCATTATGATATTTCCCCGGCAACGGCGCCAAAAATCTGATGTGTGGATTCCGGTTGACTTACTAAATAGGTGTTATTTTACCCTATGTCGATTATGATTAACTAAGGACTGTGCTTGACTAATTGTCACGTTTAGTCTTATGGTGTCACTTAATCAGCCAGAATCTAAGGCAGAGTACCTATCGTGTAGCTAGTCTATTGGAAAGTATCTACGATTTTAATTATCGTACTCCCAGGGAAGTGGCAACGGCTTAGTAGTAACTAGCCTCTTATCCTAACTCTTATCTTATGATCCAGTTATGCAATCTTCATCAAATTCTTTGATGAGAGGGTGATCCATTCTCCACTAGGTTCAAGTCTAATTAACCCTAGAAGTGTTTTAAAGATAAATTCTGATTTTATGTTATACTGTTCCTATATGTTGATTGACCTACATTCGAGTGTTTTAGATATATCTTAGCCTGGAATGCAATTATGTTCTGTGTCTAAAGGTTTACCACATCTGAGTTTCTATGTTACCGCCCCTTCACTCATCAAGGTAAACGGCCCTACTCACGGTACGAACAGAGACAGATATGAAAGCCCTATGTCACTTTCGGGGATCACTCTGAAGGCTCGTAATCGCTGGCATAACGCTCTACTCAGCCTTCCTAGACTACTCTAACATACAAGGTGATCAGCATGTTATTTTATCTAGCATGGCAGACACCAATACTAATTGATGGCTGTTAAACTAAACAGGTTATGAATAGACCGTGGTTAGGAATTGTCTATAACCTCAACTTTAGTTTAAAAGAAACTATTAGACATGCAGACATAATGAATATTTAGCAGGTGGCTATTTCCGGAAAAACATAACAACTTCAACAATAAAACATATATTCATAAACAATCATAGTCTGATATTCAAAATAAGTATTTGGACAGACACAGTAACAACATATAAAGAGAGGGACCGGGGGGACCAATGCCATAAAGAAATCACCCTTTACGTAGTCACTGCCGTGGGACTGTGCTCCTTTGTATGTCGTACTGCCGACCCGACTCTATTTGACAGAGCCTTCGGAGGACGCTTCCTCAGCCTAGTAACTGGGCTTACCTTCGACTCTCGGCTTAAGCCCAGCCCTGTGGACTGACTCTTCGAACGCCTAGAGCCCTCTTAGGATCTCCTAACGAAACCCCGGGTATTCTATGAACACCGGAAACGAACCTATCTATAGAAACCTAAGATCTGAGACTATTTCTCAGAAACTAAACAAAACACTAATAAGAAAGAAAACTGAGATCTGAGTCTCTGAGTGAGTTGTGTACTGGAAAATTGTACACTGGAGACCACTAAATGACTCAGATCGAGTGGAGAGGGATGAATTCAACTGCTGGAGGCCTAGGGTATTTATAGCAGCTTCCAGGAGTGAAAATCTCTGAAAAATTCGATGTGGGACAGCTTCTGGCGGTTCGGGACGCCCGTCCCGGTTCGGGACGCCCGTCCTGGTTCGTTGACCAGGTTCGGGACGCCCGTCCCGGGTCAGGACGCCCGTCCTGGCGGTTTGACTGGGTCAGGACGCCCGTCCCGGGTTCGGGACGCCCGTCCCGGACCTTTGACCGGGTCAATATTTCCAAAAATTGCGTTTTTGCCCCAGAATTTGCTATTTTCGTCTACTTTTCACCTGACACTTCCAAAATCATAAAAACCGTGAAATCAAGTAAATAATAAACAATTAATGTCAATTTACTGTCAATTTTACATTAAAACATATATAAAAACATGCTAAAAATGTGATACGATTTTCGCGTATCATCAAGCGATCGCAAGCAGCCTGTGTCATTCAGAACAGAGCATTTTGAATATCACAGCCAACATGGACCAACTCAGGGCCACAGTAAGCATCCAGGAAAGCCAAGGTGCACAGATACTACGGGATCTAGCTGACATACGAAGTGAGCAGGGCAGGCAAAGGGAGGAGATGAGAGCTATGCGAGTAGAGATGCGAGAAATCAGAAATAAAGGCCATTGAAAAAGGGAAGATTCTTTTTTACTTTTCAACAAATAAATTGTTTGAACTAAAATTAAATAACTGACCCCTACTTTTTATTTTCAAACTTTTTAAAGGGTCTCTTATTTTATTCAGTAAATTTTCTTCAGATATTTTTATCAAAATTCTTTATGAAAAACAAATGTGTTACAAATACAGTTTATTTTTCATTAATTAAATTGTATAAATTTAGTCTTTTGTTTTTCTATAATTCTTGTTGAATAGAGGTTAGGATATAATTAGGGTAGTTATGGTTTTTGAAAAGAGATTGAGAATTTTTGCAAAGAGGTTTTAACAGCTTTTGAATTTTATAGGTTAAACATGAAGACTTGTTAAATATTATGATTGTTTTTTGTGTATTAAGATTTGCAGGGAATTATGAAAAAAAAAATTCGGAAGTGGCACGCATCCCGAGGCAGCCCGGGACGGGCGTCCTGAAGGCTGCCCCTTTCTACAAAAATGTCATTTTTTCCCATTTCCTCCCAAATCAACCACAAAAAAATCATCTCTCTACAAAATTCTCTCCACCTTCTCTCTACAAATTTTTTGCAACCTCTTGAAATTTCAAAATTTGAATTTCCCTGCAAACTTTGAACTTTTGAATTTCCTTCCAAAATTCGAATTTCCCGCCAAAAACTCAAAATCCTTCCCTAACCAAAATCCATCCTTCTGAATTCAAATTTACCTCCAGAATTCGAATTCGAATCTTATTTCCCGCCTAAATTCTCAAATTCTCTCGAACGCTCTCAACCAAATGGCTCCCAAACGTGCTCGTATTACTTCTTCCATGACCGTCACATCTGTGGCACATCCTTTTATGCTTTTTCCTTCCATTCCAGCATATCAGGAGAGATGTCATGGACATATCAGACGCAGCGTACTGGTTGGCAGAACACTTGATTGGGCAATAGTCCAGACACTGGGAGTTGAGTAGGAGATTCGACGCATACTCGACGTACTACCCTACAGTCGAGTCTTCATCGTCACTGAGCCGACCTACCTAGAGCTGGTATGTGAGTTCTATGCTTCATTTACATTCCAGCAGGAGCACATCACATTCCATCTGGGCGGAATAGATCGGTCGATGAACATGGCCGAGTTCGACATCGCCTTGGGTATCTGGCAGAGGGACGAGCTGGATACACCCGCCTACACCACAGTAATTCGAGACTTCACTTCTGCAGACGTCTCCACCGCTTGGGCTCAGATTTGTACGACGGGCGCTCCCTACCAGCATGGCTTTACGAAAGCCACAGGTATTCATCATGCTCTTCGCTATTTACATGCCATTATAGCACAAACTCTGTCAAGACGTCGGGCGGCCCCCGGGAATGTCACCTAGATGGAGATATTCCTCCTGGCCAACATGCATATGGGCTCTACAGTAGAGATGGCTCGGGTCATTACCATCATCATGCGGGGCTTCGCTACAGACACTCAGAAACAGTGTCTGGGGCTCGGGCCGTTCATCACCAGGATAGCCCACTACTTGGAGTTGGACATTGAGGGCTCAGAGCTGACCCAGGTTGCCCCGACCACCATTCCTACGGACCTTACCATTCTACGGAACATGGGGATGGTCGTACGGGATGCAACTAGGCACTACTCCATCCACATGGAGCAGCAAGGAGAAGCATCGGCACCGGATCGGTCCCAGCACATATACCTCCGACCGAGACATTCGTCCCACGTACCACCTTTGAGCGACATATGTCGCAAGGATTGGCGGAACTCACAGCCCGACATAGCTAGGTTATGGAAAACATCGAGAGGCGGATGTCAATGATGGACGATAGAATCGCCATGAACACCAGCATGGTCAAGGAAATTTTTCAACAAACTTCCCGATTAGTCGAAGACCCAAAGGTTTACTTTTCAGCAGACTTTTGTCCACCCTATGACGATGAGACTGGTTCTTAGTTTTCTTTTCCTTTTCTTTTCTTTCTTTCGTTGTTTCTGCTTTATGTTGTGATCGAGTCTGGGCTGTATGAAATATGAATCTCTGTATGACGTTGATTTATATGACATAACAACATTTGTTTCTTTTATTATATTTGTTAAATCTTTTGATTGCTTTATTTCTCTCTTACCCTTAGTTAGTCAAATAAGTGTGGGTAAGAATTTTCTATTTTGTTTTTTTTCTTCTTGCTTTTCAAATAAGTGTGGGGTAAGTTAGATATGCATGAACACTGAGGACAGTGTCAAACTTAAGTGTGGGGTAGCAGTACACTGTAGCAGAAAATGTTTTGCATGTTTTTCCCATACTTTCACTAGAATTACACCCTTCCAAAAAAGAATTTCAAAATTTTTCACTCTTTCAGATTTCAAAATGCAGTTATGATTGGTAAAGAATTGCTGATGTCTATAATATGTATGTAGAATATTATGATTAGTAGGAGACAACGTGATAACTTTCTCGAACTTATCGATTAGAAATAAGGAGTTCCTCATACTTGAGCACAACTTAGTTTGGATTAGGACCTCAACCAAATACCTTTTTAAGACTTAGCTAAATAATATTAGACCAGTTGAGGATATATTAACAGTCTAACTAACTAGATGATGCTCTGAGCTAAAAGTGAAAAAAGTTAAATAAATAGGGTAGTTTGCAAGCGGCCTTTGCTACTCGAGCACCACTCCTTAAGGGAACTTAAAGCCTGTTGCCCTAAAGTCGTGTAGGTCTGGGAGTCATCGGAGTGGGACTCACTACATGGGTAGTTAAAGTTGACGTGTGAAAGCAAACACAAAATACCCTGAAAGATCAATCTAAAAATAAATAGCCCAGTGTATTCCTATATTGAAATACTTAATTGAAAATCTTGTCACCAAAGCTCAGAACTCAGAAGGTTGTTTGTTGCTGGTATGTCTAGTGACCGGTCGAAGTATTATCTGGTAAGAGTTAAGATGAGAGTATATTGTGTTGACAATTGATACGCATAAATCGTATCACTTTTTTAGCATGTTTTTATATATGATTTAGGGTGAAATTGATAGGAAATCGATCTTAATTGATTGTTATTTACTCAATTTCACATTTTTTATGATTTTGGAAGTGTCAGGTGAAAAGTAGACGAAAACAGCAAATTTTGGGGCAAAAATGCAATTTTTGGAAATGTTGACTTGGTCAACGGTCCGGGACGGGCGTCCCGACCCAGTCAAACCACCAGGACGGGCGTCCCGAAGCCCCAGAAGCTGTACCACATCGAAATTTTTGGAAATTTTCACTCCAGAAAGCTGCTATAAATACCCCAGACCTCTAGGAGTTGAATTCATCCCTCTCCACTCGATCTGAGTCATTAAGTGGTTTCCAGTGTACAATTCTCTAGTACACAACTCACTCAGAGACTCGGATCTCAGTTTTCTTTCTTATTAGTGTTTGTTTTAGTTTCTGAGAAATAGTCTCAGATCTTAGGCTTCTATAGATAGGTTCGTTTCTGGTATTCCTAGAATACCCGGGATTTCGTTAGGAGATCCTAAGAGGGCTCGAGGCGTTCGAAGAGTCAGTCCACAGGGCTGGGCTTAAGCCGGGTTGTTAAGTAAAGCCCAGCTACTAGGCTGAGGAAGCGTCCTCCGAAGGTTCTGACGAGCAGAGTCGGGTCAAGCAATACGGCATATACAGCAGTACGCTCCATCGGCGAGACTTCGTAAAGGGTGAATTCTTTATGGCATCGGTCCCCCTGTCCCTCTCTTATATGTTGTTATTGTGTTTGTCCAAATACTGATTGGAATACCAGATTATGTTTTTATGAATATTTGTGATATATGTTGAAGTTATTATGTTTTTCTAGAAATGGCCACCTGCTTAAATATCCATTATGTCTGCATGTCTATTGCCGTTCTTTTAAACTGAATTTAGGGTTATAGACAATTCCTAACCACGGTCTATTCATAACCTGTTTAGTTTAACAGACATCAATTAGTATTGGTGTCTGCCATACTAGATAAAATAATCTGCGGAACACCCTGTTGGTTGAAGTAGTCTAGGTAGGCTGAGTTGAGTATTATGCCGGCGGTTATGAGACGAGCAGTATGATCCCCAAAGTGACATAGGGCGGTCATTGCTGACTTTAGTCCGAGCCGTGAGTAGGGCCGTTACCCTTAACGATGGGGCGGTAGCGTAGAAACTCATGTGGTAACCTTTAGACACAGAACATAGTTGCAATCCAGGCCAAGACATGTCTAAAATACTCGAATATAGGTCAATCAATGTATAGTAACAGTATAACATAGAATCAGAACTCATCTTTAAAACACTTTTAGGATTAATTGGACTTGAACCTAGTGGAGAATGGATCACCCTCTCATCAAAGTATTTGATGAAGATTGCATAACTGGATCATAAGATAGGAGTTAGGATAAAAGGCTAGTTACTACTAAGCCGTTGCCACTTCCCTGGGAGTACGATAATTATTTAATAAAATCGTAGATACTTTCCAATAGACTAGCTACACGATAGGTACTCTGCCTTAGGTTCTGGCTGATTAAGTGACACCATAGACTAAATGTGACAATTAGTTAATTCACAGTCCTTAATTATTCATAATCAACATAGGGTAAAATAACACCTATTTAGCACGTCGGTCGGAAACCGCATCAGATTTTTGGCGCCGTTGCCGGGGAAATATCATAATGAATTTAGGATTATTGGACACAATTCTAGAGACTTATGATAGGTAACGGTAGTAACCTAGACCTTAGACCTGCACTTATCTTATACTAGTTAGACAATCAATTTCCGAAATATAGGGTTATCATAACTAATTAATTTTAGATAATATCTGAAATTAAGACACTTAGGATAATCAAATTTTAGAAAATTATTCTAAAACCATATTAAGGAAATTTACCTGCTTTCAACATAAAAAGAAAAAAAATGTTAAAAATTTAAAATCCCAAAAAGAATGTATCTTTCTTGCTCAACGGTGAGTTGTTCCTTTTCCCTATCTCTTGTTTTTTTTAGTTGTTTTCTTAGTTGCTTTTTTTTCCGTGTTTTTCTTCTATTATTTAATTTCGAATAAAAATGGAAATGAGGATAAAATATATTTTCTTATGAGTTGTAAAATATTTGGCTTAGATTGGAAAAAACAAAATTCCATTTTAGAATTTTCTTAGAGTCATGACTGCTTTATTAGGATGAGTTATGAAATAATTTTTCCTTAATAGCCAGACCTTTGAATGTTCTATTAAAAAATGATGTTCCTTTTGTTTTGCTGATAATTGCATGAGATCTTTTAAACCAAAAGGAACTACTGCACCCATTATGACATCACCTGATTGAAATATACTTTTTGAATGAATATGTGATATAATTATGTAGTAAGAATTGTTTTAGGACAGAAACATGATAAGAAAGTTCATATGTGATAAAATTCCTATCTTATCTGGTCTTGTCTAAAAACAATAGGTTTCTTATGAAAATAATTACATCATAGTAGTCGTGGAACACTTTTCGAAAATAGCCTGAACCACAGGCATTACCTACTAATGATGTTAAAGTCATGTGCAGATTCTAGTTGTTTTCCAGATTCAGAGTGCCAATGTTTTAGGAAGAAATGTTCAGCATGTGTATCAAATTGTGAAGTCTGCTAATACCACACTTTAGCAGGGATTGCTATGGGAATGACTGACCATTCCAAAAGAGGTAGGAGTAGGTTACTGCAGAATGCTGCTCCAATGGGAAACGCATACAATCCCAACTAGAGGAATCGTACGGGATTTAGCTGAGGAGTAATTCGGAAGCTAGAAACTTTCAGAAGACACCACCACAGCAAAACCCACACTCGCAGAATCAATAGATGAGATACTGGCAACAATTAAAGCCAGACCAGTGCAAGCAAGTGATCTACCAAGGGGTAACGAACGGTCGACAGATATAGAGGAATTTGGCGTTGTATCAGGAGCATAGCAATGGAGGAGCTTGCATCCCCTGCATACCAATCGGCTGTGAGAAACTTCCCCGAGGAAGTCTCAAATACTTGGGCCCAGATCTACACAACTGGAGCCTCCTACCACCACAGCTTCACCAAAACTTCAGGTATCTTTTCTTCCATTCGAGACTTGCATGCAATACCTTTACTAACATTGGCAGGAAGGCACACAAATCCCAAGAAGTCTCATTCCTAGACACGTTCCTCCTGGACACGTTGCTACAATTGTGAGAAATCTTACAACTGATTCGAGGAAGCAGTCCGTGGGGCTCGAGCCATTCATCAAATGAATAGGCCACTACCTGGAGCTCGACAATGAAGGATCGGAGGTGACGTCATCCATTCCAATATCTAGAGCTTACAGAGTCAAGAGCGCCTCAGCAATAGCACATGGCTAAGGTGAAGAGCCAATTGATAGCCTAGAGAAAACCCTTCTGCTTGAGGCAAGAAGGGAGTTTTTCTAACCCTCATCTTCCTTTACTTTTATTTTCTTCATTTTGTGTTTTGTTATTTGTTATTTACTTCGTTACTTCATTTTCCTTCTTACCCTTAGTCAGTCAAATAAGTGTGGGGTAAGAAATTTCTATTTTTTTTTCATTTCTTCTTGTCTTCAAATAAGTGTGGGGTAGTTTAGCTATGCATGAACACTGAGGACAGTGTCAGACTTAAGTGTGGGGTAGCAGTGCACGGTGCACTGTAGCAGTTGGCAAAATCTTTGCATGATTTTGCTTGTTTTCCCCGTATTTTCACACCCTTCCAAAAAAAAATTTTCAAAATTTTTCATTCTTTCATACTTCTAAATGCAGTATGATTGGTTAAACAATTGCTTATGTCTATGATATGTAGGTAGTATGTTGTGGTTAGTAGGAGATAATTGATAACTATTGCTGAACCTATTGATTAGAAGTAGGGAATTCCTGATAATTGAGCACAACTTAGTCTGGATTAGAGACCTCAACCAATTACCTGTTCAAAACTTAACTAGATAAAATTAGACCAGTTGCAGGATGCATTGACAATTGGAATGACTAGATGAGACTCTGAGCCAAAAGTGAAAAGAAATTAAAGAAAATTAAGTAAAATAGGGTAGTTTGCCAGCGGCCTTCGCTACTCGAGCACCACTCCTTCGGGGAACTTAAAGTCTGATGCCCTAAGGTCGTGTAGATCTGGGAGTCATCGGAGTGGGACTCGCTACATGGGTAGTTGAAGTTGACGTGTTCTAAGCAGACTCAAAATACCCTAGAAAATCTATAAACGAAAGGAATCAATAAATGCTAAATGATAGAATCTGATCACCAAAGCTCATAACTCAGAAAGTTATCTGTTGTCAGTGTGTCTAGCGATAGGTCGAAGCGTTATCTGGTAATAGTTAAGACAAGAGTTTATTGTGTTGACTATCTGGTCTGGACTAGTACACACACTACACATCAGGAAAACCTTATGACTAAGAGAAAAGTTCAACCTAGTTGTTAAGTTACTTTCTGCTCAACCCTAACAAACTGCTAGAGACATTTGAGACCTTGTCGTAGCAACCTAACCAGTCAGACCTGTGTTAAGAATTGTCTGAAGAATTTTTGGAATAAAAACATGACTAGGAATGCACATATGGTTTAGAATCACTAACTTCAGATAGACTTTGCTTGAGGACAAGCAAAAAGGTAAGTGTGGGGTTATCTGATACGCATAAATCTTATCACTTTTTTAGCATGTTTTTATATATGATTTAGGGTGAAATTGATAGGAAATCGATCTTAATTGATTGTTATTTACTCAATTTCACATTTTTTTATGATTTTGGAAGTGTCAGGTGAAAAGTAGACGAAAACAGCAAATTTTGGGGCAAAAATGCAATTTTTGGAAATGTTGACTTGGTCAACGATCCGGGACGGGCGTCCCGACCCAGTCAAACCACCAGGACGGGCGTCCCAATTCAGGACGGGCGTCCCGAAGCCCCAGAAGCTGTACCACATCGAATTTTTTGGAAATTTTCACTCCAGAAAGCTGCTATAAATACCCCAGGCCTCCAGGAGTTGAATTCATCCCTCTCCACTCGATCTGAGTCATTAAGTGGTTTCCAGTGTACAATTATCTAGTACACAACTCACTCAGAGACTCGGATCTCAGTTTTCTTTCTTATTAGTGTTTGTTTTAGTTTCTGAGAAATAGTCTCAGATCTTAGGCTTCTATAGATAGGTTCGTTTTTGGTATTCCTAGAATACCCGGGATTTCGTTAGGAGATCCTAAGAGGGCTCGAGGCGTTCGAAGAGTCAGTCCACAGGGCTGGGCTTAAGCCGGGTTGTTAAGTAAAGCCCAGCTACTAGGCTGAGGAAGCGTCCTCCGAAGGTTCTAACGAGCAGAGTCGGGTCAAGCAATACGGCATATACAGCAGTACGCTCCATCGGCGAGACTTCGTAAAGGGTGAATTCTTTATGGCATCGGTCCCCCTGTCCCTCTCTTATATGTTGTTATTGTGTTTGTCCAAATACTGATTGGAATACCAGATTATGTTTTTATGAATATTTGTGATATATGTTGAAGTTATTATATTTTTCTAGAAATGGCCACCTGCTTAAATATCCATTATGTCTGCATGTCTATTGCCGTTCTTTTAAACTGAATTTAGGGTTATAGACAATTCCTAACCACGGTCTATTCATAACCTGTTTAGTTTAACAGACATCAATTAGTATTGGTGTCTGCCATACTAGATAAAATAATCTGCGGAACACCCTGTTGGTTGAAAGTAGTCTAGGTAGGCTGAGTTGAGTATTATGCCGGCGGTTATGAGACGAGCAGTATGATCCCCAAAGTGACATAGGGCGGTCATTGCTGACTTTAGTCCGAGCCGTGAGTAGGGCCGTTACCCTTAACGATGGGGCGGTAGCGTAGTAGAAACTCAGATGTGGTAACCTTTAGACACAGAACATAGTTGCAATCCAGGCCAAGACATGTCTAAAATACTCGAATATAGGTCAATCAATGTATAGTAACAGTATAACATAGAATCAGAACTCATCTTTAAAACACTTTTAGGATTAATTGGACTTGAACCTAGTGGAGAATGGATCACCCTCTCATCAAAGTATTTGATGAAGATTGCATAACTGGATCATAAGATAGGAGTTAGGATAAAAGGCTAGTTACTACTAAGCCGTTGCCACTTCCCTGGGAGTACGATAATTATTTAATAAAATCGTAGATACTTTCCAATAGACTAGCTACACGATAGGTACTCTGCCTTAGGTTCTGGCTGATTAAGTGACACCATAGACTAAATGTGACAATTAGTTAATTCACAGTCCTTAATTATTCATAATCAACATAGGGTAAAATAACACCTATTTAGCACGTCGGTCGGAAACCGCATCAACAATCTAGTCTGGACTAGTACACACACTACACATCAGGAAGACCTTGTGACTGAGAGAAGAGGTCAATCGAGTTATTAAGTTGTTAACCCTGCTTGACCATGATAATCTACTAGAGACATTTGAGACCTTGTCATGGCAACTTAACCAGTCAGACATGTGTTGTGGATTATTTGATTCAGTGATAAATTTTGGAATAAAAACATGGCTAAAACTTTTATGTGACTGCACATATGATTTAAAATCAATAACTTCAGGTAGACTTTGCTTGAGGACAAGCAAAAAGGTAGGTGTGGGGTTATATGATATGCATAAATCATATCACTTTTTTAGCATGTTTTAGGCAAAATTTAGGGCAAAATTGGTGTTAAATCGTTATCAATTGATTGTTATTAACTCGATTTCATAGTTTTTGTGATTTGGAAGTGTCAGGTGAAAAGTGCAAGAAAATGGCAAATTTTGGGGCAAAAACATGATTTTCAGAAGTTTGGAAGTCGGGATGGGCGTCCAGAACCCATGACGGGCGTCTTGACCTGGTCAACAGACAAGGACGGGCGTCCAAGACTTGGGACGGCCGTCCTGACCTAGTCAACAGGCTGGGACAGGCATCCCAGATCCAGGACGGGCGTCCCGAATGCCTGGTCAAAGTCCCACATCGAAATTTTAAGAGAAATTCACCCAGTTCCCCTGCTATAAATACCCTAGGCCTTCTCAGTTGAAATCATTCCTCTCCACTTGATCTGAGTCATTTAGTGACTTCAAGTATACAATTTTCTATAGTATACAAGTCACTTAGTGATTTTAGGTTTTAGTATAGGTATATTTATAGTTTTAGAGAGTGTCTCGTGTTCTTCATTTCTGAGAGTCTGTCTCAGATCTTAGAATACAACTAGATAGGTTCATTTTTGGTATTCATAGAATACCCGGGATTTCGTTAGGAGATCCTAAGAGGGCACTAGGCATTCGAAGAATCAGTCAACAAGGTTGTGCTTAAGCTGGGTATTAAGGTAAAGCATAGCTACTAGGCTGAGGAAGCGTCCTCCGAAGGTTCTGTCGAGTAGATTCGGGTCGAGCAGTCCAACATATACAAGCAGTTGCTCCATCAATGGACTACGTAAAGGGTAAATACTTTATGGCATCGGCCCCCTTGTCCCTCTCTTTATATGTCTGTACTGTGTTCGTCCAAATAACTATTATGAATATTGAATTATGATTGTATGAATATGTGTTTTGCATGTTGAAGTTATTTATATTTTCCAAAAATGGTCACCAGCTTAACTATCATTATGACTGCATGTCTACTGTAGTTTCTTTTAAACTAGATGAATGGTTATAGATAACTCCTAACCACAGTCTAATCATAACCTGTTTAGTTTAACAGGCATTAATTTAGGACTTCCCGTCGGAAGTATTAATGTCTGCCATATTAGATGAAATAACCTATAGATCACCATGTTTGTTAAAGTAGTCTAAGCAGGCTGAGTTTGTGCATTTATGCCGGCATTAGGGCGAGCGACATGATCTCCTAAGTGACATAGGACTTTCATGGATGCCTTTAGCTTGAACCGTGAGTATGGCCGTCATTAAGGTTGGGCGGTTTATCAGGTAACTCAGATGTGGTACACCTTTAGACTCAGTACATAATTGCAATCTAGACCAAGATATATCTAAAATACTCGAGTATAGGTCAATCAACATGTAGGAGCAGTATAACATAAAATCAGAACATTATTTGTAAAACACTCTTTTAGGCTTAAATGGACTTGAACTTAGTGGAGAATAAATCACCCTCACATCAAAGAATTTGATGAACGATTGCATAACTGGATCATAAGATAAGAGTTAGGGTAAGAGGATAGTTACTACTAAGCCGTTACCACTTCCCTAGGAGTACGATAATTGATTTAATTAAAATCGTAGATACTTTCCAACAGACTAGCTACACGATAGGTACTCTGCCTTAGGTTCTGATTGATTAAGTGACAACATAGACACTAAATGTGACAATTAGTCATTCTAAGTCCTTAATAATTCATAATCAACATAGGGTAAAATAACACATATTTTAGCATATCAGTCGGAAACCCATCATTAGCGAAGTGAAGGTTTTAATCCTCCTTGTTCTATTTTTGCCTCTTCGGTCCTGGGGAGATGTCTCTGTGTACTTCTCCCTCTTCTTATGTTGCATCTCCTATGCACTTCCCTCAGCTAGTGCCACCTTGCGGGCAACATCAAACATCTCGCCGATCGTTTTAGGTTTGCAGAGTTGAAGTTCGGTGTATAGCATCCTTGACCAGAATCCACCTTCAAAGCAGGTGATCACCGTGTCTTGGCTGAGTCCTTCGATCTTGTCATATGTCTTCTTAAAGCGATCTAGATAGGCAAGGATGGTCTCGTCCTCTCCTTGTTTAATATTGGCGAGGTCCCCTCTTATCTTGGACATTATCTCGGCAGTGCTGAACTTGTCTAGGAATGACTTCTCGAGATCACGCTAGGAATCGATGGTTCCTGGTTTTAGCGAAGTGAACCACGTCAGGACTTTGTCAGACAGAGTGTTGGGAAAGGCCTTGCACATGATGGCTTCGTTATTGGTCACTAGGCCCATGGCGGACTTGAATCGGTAAACATGCCCTTGAGGTTTGCTCTGTCCGGTGTATAACATGAATTAGGAAATCTTCAACGTCGGATCTGGTGTCTCGGAGTGGATCCACTTCATGAATGGGCCTGTGTCGACTGAACAATTTTTCTTGGTGTGATTTCTTCATGTCTGCTCTGGACTTCGCTCGTACCTAGTCTTCTTGGGGTGGAGTTTGTCTCGGCAGCCTCTCTCCTTTGACGGTTTGCTCGACGGCTGGCTTTCTCCCACTTTTCTAATGGAGCGAAATGCCGTCTTTGTGGTGACAATTTGGCCCTTGGTTTGTTTGCTCATCGCGGTGGGAAGGTCTCCGAGGGCTCTTTCCCATCATCAGGGTAGGTCGGAGGTGACAAGCCTTGCTCGTGGAATTCTGCATGGAGCTACATCCAGTACCTCAAGAGGTCTCGTTCCTTTTGGAGCTGCTCGACCTCTTTCAGCCGATCCTCGACCTCTTTTGTGTATCCATCTTGACTGGATCAGTTCCTGTTTAGCCGGTCGCGGAGGTCAGGTACCTTACGAGGGGAACCCTTGTGTCCCAAACGTTTGATGACCGACCACCACTGGGGGCGTTCTGAAACAAACGAATGCACCGCCCGAGGGATCTCGTTTTGAGATGTGGGAACCGTGGTATCAGGCTGATGTCCGCGATCGCCAGATCATCGTGACATTGCTTCTTTTCAAGAAGGAAAAACAAAAAGAACAATACTTACGTTTCCCAGTAACGAAACTAAATTGATTTGTCAAAAATCGGTTTGAAGCCACCTATCACTGAAAATGGCATCATTTGATGATCTCTGCCAAATGTCCCTACCAAAATGGTCGTTGTGTTGGCATTTCAACAGATGTCCTGCTTTACTATGCCTGCAAAATAGAAAAGTTCATAACAGAGGGTGGAGGGACTCTGATGAACCCTCCGATGGTAAAGTCAATATTCTGAATATCGACCGGGGAGTGTTTAATTTGATAGAGTTTTAGTATAGTAATTTGGTCTTACCCTTTACCTTTATGGGGTGGTTTTTATAGATGTAAGCCACCCTGAGAAATAGGTAGGTCGTGTGGTGTGATATGCAGAATCTGGTAGTTACCAGATTTTGGGGATAAATCCAAAATCCCTCCGTTTTAGGGAGATATTGGAGGATCTTTTGACTGAGCCCTTTTTAGGATTGACCGTTATTCAAATGATATCTTTTGAGAAAGTTTCTAGAAACATCTTGCCTATCTGGCAAACAGACTTCAAGCGAAGTGGGTCGCCTGAGAGGCGAAGCGGGGAACTTCGCCAACTTGGGTGGCAGAGTCGTAGCCTCATCGGGCATAGCGGGTTGACACCTGGTGGAGTCATGGGTCCCACCATGCTTGGTAGATGAACACGTCGGACTACTACGTCGTTCCTCACTCCATGTTAGCATGTAGCGGGTATTTCATACCTCTCAATATATATATATATATATATATATATGTTAAAGTTAAGGAGTTGCTCTGATGGTAAACACTCTCACATATGACTGAGAAGCCATGAGTTCCTTATACTAATTTTAATATTTATGATCTTTTAGATTAACTATTTATATAATTGATAGATTTACTGACCTATCCTCTTCAATTTTTATCGTAGATCGTTTTACTAATATTTTATCACAATATTTATCATAATTTTCACCTCTTGTAGGTAATAAGTACCGGGTAAACCTTATGAGTATAGCTTCCTAAAATTGTACCTTTTTTAATATTATTCTAAATATAAAACATAAGAATTAATCTATTGATAAAAAAGGGCTTATGGTATATATGTAGTGTATATCCTTTTAGCTAAGGGTAATTTAGGGAATTCAAATTTTTTCTATTATGTATTTATTATTTTAAATAGATAATTATATGGAAAACAAAATTAGAATCCAAGATAATGCTATTTCTTAACTTATAAATACTCTCTCCTTTTATAGAAGAGGGGAATGAGTTTTGGGATTGAAGGGCCTTAGGAACAGTTTTGAGGAAAATAATTTGGAAAATCTCTAATTTGACAACATCATAATCCAAATAGGCAAAGTACATATAATCGAATTGAATCTCAAACAATTAAAATATAAGCATTCATAAGATAAATTTTAGAAAAAATTCAAGTATCTCATCTCTTCGTCAAAATCAAGTGCAACAAGCCTCAACACCCTCACATGATTTCACTCAATTCTCTCGAAGTGTTTAGGATATATTTTCTCTCAAAATCAGAAATAGCATGCTTTTAATATCTCAATTATGTAATGGGAGAAAAAGATAGGACTGACATGTTTTTGTATCTTTCTACTTTGTAATTCCTTGGTTTATTTAGTTATAATATCTCAATTATCAAAAAAAATTTAAAATTTTATATATACTAGATATATATTGTGAAATTATACAAAAACAATAAAATAAGCAAGATGAAAAGTAAACGAGATATGTAAAAAATAGAGAAAATTTTATTATATGATTTCTTGTTGGTTGTTGGTTGTTGGTTGTGTTTGCAAAAAGGCATAGGGCCCTCTATTTATAGGGGTGAATAGGGGATAAGGATAAGCACTAAGGGTGACACTTGTCACTCGGTATTAAGTGGAAGGTGACACTTGTCACCAAAGTCATAAGTACTAGGTGATATGTGTCACTTTAGAGATAAGTATCATTAAGTACGTAATTATCCTGTGATTAAAGGATAATAAAAATGATACGATGGACATCCACTAATTTAATGAATCTTCGGGATTCATAACACTCCCCCTTGGATGTCCATTATATAAAGAATATGCCTCATTAAAACCTTACTAGATAAAAACCTAGTGGAAAAAAACTATAGTAAGAAAAAAGAGTACACTATTCTTTATGTGTAGATTTCTCTCCCTGATGAGATGAATTCTCGAGATCTTTAAACCAACGCAAACCAATTTTATATCTCAATTTCTCAAAGGTTGTAGTCGGAAGAGCTTTAGTGAATATATTAGCAAGATTATCACATGATCGAATTTGGAGCACATCAATTTCACCATTCTTTTGAAGTTCATGAGTAAGAAGAATTTAGGTGAAATATGTTTCCTCCTATCTCCTTTGATATGCCCTCCTTTTAATTGAGCTATACAAGCTGCATTATCTTCATATAGAGGAGTTGGAATCTCTCTTCCAGAGGATAAACCACAACTCTCTCTAATATAATGTATTATTGACCTTAGTCATACACATTCTCGACTTGCTTCATGAATGGCTATTATCTCAACATGATTAGAAGAAGTTGCTGCTATAGTTTGCTTTGTGGAGCGCCTTGATATAGCAGTATTATTGATATACATAAATCATATCACGTTTTTAGCATGTTTTTAGGCATAATCTAGGGTGAAATTGAGGGTAAACAGGTCTTAATTACTCGTTATTAACTCAATTTCACAGTTTTTATGATTTTGGAAGTGTCAGGTGAAAAGTAGAAGAAAATAGCAAATTTCGGGGTAAAAACGCAAATTTTCGGAAGTTCGAACTTCGGGGAGGGCGTCCCGGTTCAGGACGGGTGTCCTGACCTGGTCAACAGGTCAGGACGGGCGTCCAGGACTCGGGATGGCCGTCCTGACCTGGTCAACAAACCGGGACAGGTGTCCCGAGCAGAAATTCCAAGTCCCACATCGAAATTTTGATGAAAAATCACCCAGGAAGCTGCTATAAATACCCCAGGCCTTCCTCAGTTGAAATCATCCCTCTCCACTCAATCTGAGTCATTCAGTGACTTCCAGTGTACAACTCTCTAGTACACAGATCACTCAGAGACTCAGATTTCAGTATAAGTTATCTTTCTTTCCTTTTTAGTGTTTCGTTTTTCTTAGTTTCTGAGAAATTGTCTCAGATCCTAGGGTTCGATAGATAGGTTCGTTTCTGGTATTCATAGAATACCTGGGATTTCGTTAGGAGATCCTAAGAGGCCTCTAGGCGTTCGAAGAGTCAGTCCACAAGGTTGGGTATTAAGGTAAAGCCCAGCTACTAGGCTGAGGAAGCGTCCTCCGAAGGTTCTGGCGAGCAGAGTCGGGTCAAGCAATACGATATATACAGCAGTACGCTCCATCGGCGAGACTAAGTAAAGGGTGATTTCTTTATGGCATCAGTCCCCCTATCCCTCTCTTATATGTTGTTATTGTGTTTGTCCAAAGAATAATTTGAATACTAGATTATGATTGTTATGGATATTTGTTATATATGTTGAAGTTGTTATGATTTTTCGGAAATGGCCACCTCCTTAAATATTCATTATGTCTGCATGTCTAATGTAGTTTCTTTTAAACTAAAATTAGGGTTCTAGACAATTCCTAACCACGGTCTATTCATAACCTGTTTAGTTTAACAAGCATCAATTAGTATTGGTGTCTGCCATACTAGATAAAATAACCTGCGGAACACCCTGTTTGTTAGAGTAGTCTAGGTAGGCTGAGTAGAGCGTTATGCCGGCGGTTATGGGCCAGCGGCGTGATCCTCGAAATGACATAGGGCTTTCATAGCTGTCTTTTGTCAGAACCGTGAGTAGGGCCGTTTACCTTAGCGATGGGGCGGTAGCATAGAGACTCAGATGTGGTAGACCTTTAGACTCAGAACATAGTTGCAATCCAGGCCAAGACATGTCTAAAACACTCGAATATAGGTCAATCAACATGTAGGAACAGTATAACATAGAATCAGGACCTTATCTATAAAACACTTCTAGGCTGAATTAGACTTAAACCTTAGTGGAGAATGGATCACTCTCTCATCAAAATTATTGATGAAGATTGCATAACTGGATCATAAGATAAGTGTTAGGATAAAAAGCCTAGCTACTGCTAAGCCGTTACCACTTCCCTGGGAGTACGATATTTATTTAATAAAATTGTAGATACTTTCCAACAGACTAGCTACACGATAGGTACTCTGCCTTAGGTTCTGGCTGATTAAGTGACACCATAGAGACTAAATGTGACAATTAGTCAATCTAAGTCCTTAATTACTCATAATGAACATAGGGTAAAATAACACCTATTTAGCATATCAGTCGGAAACGCATCAATTATCATATGTAAATAAATAGCCATTTTGAGAACGTGCCTTATGCGGATTAGAAAGATAACCCACATCTACATACCCAATCAGTTTTGGATCATTTTCATTTGAATAAAATAATCTGAGGTCAATTGTCCCTTGGAGGTATCTAAGGACGTGTTTAACATTATTCCAATGTCGTCGTGTTGGCGAAGAACTAAATCTTGCTAATAGATTTATAGCAAATGCTATATCAGGTCAAGTGTTATTTGCAAGATACATTAATGCACCAATAGCACTCAAATATGGTACTTCAGGACCAAGTAGTTCATCATTTTCTTGAGGTCTAAATATATCTTTATTTATATTTAGTGACCTCACGACCATTGGAATACTCAATGGATATGCTTTATCCATAAAAACTCTTTTCAACACTTTAGCTGTATATGTTGACTGATGAACAAAAATTCCATCTTTCGTATGTTCAATTTGAAGTCCAAGACAAAACTTGGTTTTTCTAAAATATTTAACTTCAAATTCTAGTTTCAAACAATCTATAGATTCTTGAACCTCTTCTAGAGTTCTGATGAGATTGATATCGTCAACATATATAGCAAGAATCACAAAACCAAAATCTGCTTTCTTAATAAAACACATGGACATATTTGGTCATTCTTATATCTTGAATTCAATAAGAATTCACTATGGCGATTGTACCACATGCGTCTAGATTGTTTAAGCCCATATAATGACTTCTGTAATTTTATAGAATAATTTTCACGATAGCCTTAGAAGCCTTTGGTAATTTGAATCCTTTAGAGATTTTCATATAAATCTCATTTTCAAGGCTTCCATAAAGATAAGCTGTAACAACATCCATTAGACGCATGTCCACCTTTTCATGAACTGCCAAACTTATAAAATATCAGGGTGTAATAGCATCCATAACGGGTGAATAAGTTTGATCATAATCAATTCCTGGCTTTTGTGAAAAGCCTTGTACGACGAGTTGTGCTTTATATCTTATGACTTCATTATTCTCATTTCATTTTTGCACAAACACCCATTTATAGCCAACGGGTTTTATACCCTTTGGCGTTTGGACTGCAGGTCCAAAAACTTCTTGCTTCGCAAGCGAATTTAACTCCGATTGAATCACATCTTTCCATTGAGGCCAATCAATTCTATGCTGACATTCTTCAACTGATGAAGGATCTAAATCCTAATTATCCTTGAAAATATCAAGGGCTACATTGTATGCAAAAGCATTATTAATAATAACATTCCTTCAATCCCAACTTTTATTCGAAGTGGTATAATTAATAGAGATTTCAGAATTCTCTTCATCATTTGTAGTTGGAATCTTTTCATCAGTTGTCCCTTGGATTTCTTTTTCAATTTCATCAATATGATCTTCTGGGTCATTTAATCCTCTTTTCTTTAGAGGATTTTTATTTTTGGAACCAAGGGGTCGGCCACGCTTCTGGCGTGTTTTTTATTCAACAACTATAAGATTACTTTCTATCCTTTAGGAACTTCTATCTATATAGGAGCATCTATAACTGAAATAATTTATTTAGTGACTCTGCTAGAGTCAACAAAAGAATCTGGCAGTTGATTTGTAATTTTTTGCAAATGTGTAATCTTTGAACTTCAAGTTCACTCATATTTGTGCGTGGATCTAAATGATTTAAAGATATTTTCCACGCAAGTTCAATCTTATGTCATTTATTCTCTCCCCCAAATTTGGAAAACAAATTTTCATCAAAAATAGCAATCAACAATATTGTTGTAAACACATCCTGTCAAAGGTTCAAGATACCTTATAATGGACGGGGAGTCATACCCAACATATATCCCCAATCTTCTTTGCGGACCCATCTTTGTCTGTTGGGGTGGTTCAATTAGAACATATACAGCAGACCCGAAAATTCTCAAATAAGAAATATTTGACTCTGAACCAAAAGCCAACTATAAGGGAGAAAACTTATGATAACTCGATTGCCTTAAACGCATAAGTGCAGTAGCATGCAAAATTGCATGTCCCCAAGCTGCTGTAGGGAGAATTGTTTTCATCAATAATGGTCTAGCAATTTATTGCAACCTTTTAATAAAGGATTCAGCTAGACCATTCTGTGTGAACATGAGCTACAGGATGTTCAACAATTATTCCAATCGACATGCAATAAGAATCAAATGCATGTGAAGAAAATTCACCAGCATTGTCTAGACGGATTTGCTTAATAGGATAATTAGGAAACTGCGCTCTTAAGAGAATTATTTGGGCAAGTAATCTCACAAATGCCAGGTTGCAAGTTGATAATAAACAAACAAGCGACCATCGGGTCGATGCATCAATCAAAACCATGAAATATTGAAATTACCCACATGGTGGACTAATCGATCCACATATATCTCCATGAATCCGTTGTAGAAATGTAGGACTTTTAGCTCCTACTTTCAATGGTGATGGTCTTATAATCAATTTCTCTTTGGAACATGCAGCACATGAAAGTTTATCAGAAGCCAAAATCTTTTGATATTTCAAAGGATGACCGTGCGTTGTCTCAATAATTTTTCGCATCATAATTGATCACGGATGACCCAAACGGTCATGCCAAACTTTAAAAGTAACGAGATTAGTAAACTTCTGGTTTACTAAATGATACGCCTCAATAGCATTTATTTTCGCATAATATAGAACAGAAGATAGAGATGGTAGTTTTTCCAACAAAACATGATTACCAGAACTCACTTTTGTGATACCCAAATATTTATGACTGATGCGTTTCCGACTGATATGCTAAATAGGTGTTATTTTACCCTATGTTGATTATGAGTAATTAAGGACTGAGATTGACTAATTGTCACATTTAGTCTCTATGGTGTCACTTAATCAGCCAGAACCTAAGGCAGAGTACCTATCGTGTAGCTAGTCTGTTGGAAAGTATCTACGATTTTATTAAATAAATATCGTACTCCAGGGAAGTGGTAACGGCTTAGTAGTAACTAGCCTTTTTATCCTAACGCTTATCTTATGATCCAGTTATGCAATCTTCATCAATAACTTTGATGAGAGGGTGATCCATTCTCCACTAGGTTTAAGTCTAATTAAGCCTAAAAGTGTTTTATAGACAAGGTCCTGATTTTATGTTATACTGTTCCTATATGTTGATTGACCTATATTCGAGTGTTTTATACATGTCTTGGCCTGGATTGCAACTATGTTCTGAGTCTAAAGGTGTACCACATCTGAGTCTCTATGCTACCACCCCATCGTTAAGGTAAACGGCCCTACTCACGTTTCGGACAAAAGATAGCTATGAAAGCCCTATGTCACTTCGGGGATCACGCCGCTGGCCCATAACCGCCGGCATAACGCTCTACTCACCCTACCTAGACTACTCTAACAAATAGGGTGTTCCGCAGGTTATTTTATCTAGTATGGCAGACACCAATACTAATTGATGCCTGTTAAACTAAATAGGTTATGAATAGACCGTGGTTAGGAATTGTCTATAACCCTAATTTTAGTTTAAAAGAAACTACATTAGACATGCAGACATAATGAATATTTAAGCAGGTGGCCATTTCCGGAAAAACATAATAACTTCAACATATATAACAAATATTCATAACAATCATAATCCAGTATCCATAATTGATATTTGGACAAACACAATAACAACATATAAGAGAGGGACAGGGGGGCCGATGCCATAAAGAAATCACCCTTTACGAAGTCTCACCGATGGAGCGTACTGCTGTATATGCCGTATTGCTTGACCCGACTCTGCTCGACAGAACCTTCGGAGGACGCTTCCTCAGCCTAGTAGCTGGACTTTACCTTACATCCTGGGCTTAAGCCCAGCCCTGTGGACTGACTCTTCGAACACCTAGAGCCCTCTTAGGATCTCCTAACGAAATCTCGGGTATTCTATGAATACCAGAAACGAACCTATCTATCGAACCCTAGGATCTGAGACTATTTCTCAGAAACTAAGAAAAACGAAACACAAAAAGGAAAGAAAGAAAACTTTTACTGAAATCTTAGTCTCCGAGTGAGTTGTGTACTCGAGAATTGTACACTGGAAACTACTGAATGACTCAGATTGAGTGGAGAGGGATGAATTCAACTGAGGAAGGCCTGGGGTATTTATAGCAGCTTTCTGGAGTGAATTTCTCTCAAAAATTCGATGTAGGATTCTAAATTCTGGTTCGGGACGCCCGTCCCGGATTGGGACGGCCGTCCTGGTGCTTTGACTGGGTCAGGACGCCCGTCTTGATTCGGGACGCCCGTCCTGACCCGTTGACCAGGTCAGCATTTCCAAAAATTACATTTTTGCCCCAAATTTTGCTGTTTTCATCTACTTTTCACCTGACACTTCCAAAATCATAAAAATTGTGAAATTGAGTAAATAACAATCAATTAAGACCGATTTCCTATCAATTTCACCCTAAATTATATCTAAAAACATGCTAAAAAAGTGATATGATTTATGCATATCAGATAACCCCACACTTAGCTTTTTGCTTGTCCTCATGCAAAGTCTACCTGAAGTTAGTGATATGTGTCGTCACTTAAATTCTTAGTCATGCTTTTATTCCAAAAATTATTCAGACAATTCTTAACACAGGTCTGGTTGGTCAGGTTGCTATGACAAGGTCTCAAATGTCTCTAGTAGACTGTTATGATTGAGCATAAAACAACTTAACAACTAGGTTGAACTCTTCTCTTAGTCACAAGGTTTTCCTGATGTGTAGTGTGTGTACTAGTCCAGACTAGATAGTCAGCACAATAAACTCTTGTCTTTAACTATTACCATATAACACTTCGACCCGTTGCTAGACATACTGACAACAAACAACCTTATGAGTTCTGAGCCTCGGTGATAAGATTTTTACTTATTTAGCGCTTATTGAGTTTTCTTTATAGATTCAGGGTATTTTGAGTCTGCTTAGAACACGTCAACTTCAACTACCCATGTAGCGAGTCCCACTCCGATGACTCCCAGACCTACACGACCTTAGGGCATCAGGCTTTAAGTTCCCCAAAGGAGTGGTGCTCGAGTAGCTAAGGCCGCTGGCAAACTACCCTTATTTAATTAACTTTATGTTGTTTCTTTTCACTTTTAGCTCAGAGTCTCATCTAGTCATTCTAATTGTCAATGCATCCACAACTGGTCTAATTTTATCTAGTTAAGTCTCGAAAAGGTAATTGGATGAGGTTTCTAATCCAGACTAAGTTGTGCTCAGTTATCAGGAATTCCCTATTCCTAATCAATTAGTTCAAAATAGTCATCATATTGTCTCCTACTAACCATAACATTCTACCTACATATCATAGACATCAGCAATGTTTAACCAATCATACCGCATTTAGAAGTCTGAAGGAATGAAAATTTTTGAAATTGTTTTGGAAGGGTGTGAAATTATGGGAAAAACATGCAAAAATTTTCTCAAACTACTACAGTGCACCGTGCACTACTACCCCACACTTAAGTCTGACACTGTCCTCAGTGTTCATGCATATCTAAACTACCCCACACTTATTTGAAAACAAGAAGAAATAAAAACAAAACAAACAGCTCATACCCCACACTTATTCGACTAACTAAGGGTAAGAGAAAAAATAAGGCAACAAAACAAGAAGGATAGCAAAACAGAACACAAAACAAATAAAATAAAAGTAAAGGAATATGAGGATTAGAAAAACTCCCTTCATGTCGCGAGCAGAAGGGTCTTCTCTGATATGTCAATTAGCTCTTCAGCTTAGCCATGTGCTATTGCTGAGGTGTTCTTGACTCTGCAAGCTCTAGATACTGGAACGGATGACATCAGCTCTGATCCTTCATTGTCGAGCTCCAGGTAGTGGCATATCCATTTGAGGAATGACTCAAGCTCCAAGGGCTGTTTCCTCGAATCATTTACAAAGTTTCTCGTAATCTTAGCAACGTGTCCAGAGGAACGTGTCTAGGAGTGAGACTTCTTTGGATTAGTGTGCCTGCCTACCAATGTCAGTGAAGGTATTGCATGCAAGTTCTGAATGGTCGAAAAGATACCTGAAGTTTTGGCGAAGCCGTGATGGTAGGAGGCTCCAGTGGTGTAGATCTGGGCCTAAGTATTTGAAACTTCCTCGGGGAGGTTTCTCACAACTGATTGTATGCAGGGGATGCAAGCTCCTCCATTGCTATGCTCCTGATACAATGCCAAATTCCTCTATATCCCTCGACCCTTCGATATCACTTGGTAGATCACTTGCTTGCACTGGTCTGGCTTTAATTGTTACCGGTATCTCATCTGTTGATTCTGCGGGTAGGGGTTTTGCTGTGGTGGTATCTTCTGAAAGTCTCCAGCTTCTGAATTTTTCCTCAGCTAAATCCCGTATGATTCTTCTTGTTGGGATTGTATGCATTTCCCATTGGAGTAGCATTCTGCAGTAACCTACTCCTACCTCTTTTGGAATGGTCAGTATTCCATTCCCATAGCAATCCCTGCTAAAGTGTGGTACTTGGCAGACTTCACAATTTCGATACACAGACTAAACATTTTTTTCTTAAGACATTGGCATTCTGAATCTGGAAAACAACTTCTCATAGAATCTGCACATGACTTTAACATCATTAGTAGGTAATGCCTGTGGCTCAGGCCATTTGTTTTTGAAAAGTGTTCCACGACTACTATGATGTAATTATTTTCAAAGGAAGAAGGGAAAAGGATTCAATCAATACCCCAGATATAAGAGATTTTAGTATTTGTATACCTTGCTGGGGTAGATGATCTCTGGAAGAGGTGTTACTTGTTATTTGGCAAGCATCGCAGGACTGTATCAGAGATACAAAATCCTTGAATATGGTGGGTCAACAAGATTCTACTTCCAACACTTTCCGGACAGTGTTGATAGCAGTTAATTGGTCTCCCATAGATTCCTGCAATGTTTCAGAATCATGTGGCCTTCGCTTTCCGAGATACATCCTCTGATCACTTTACTCTGCAAAAATTTGAAATAGAAGAGAAATCTGCCCAGTAGTAAAATTTCAAATCAGCAAAGAATTTCTTCTTTTGCTGATAAGTCATATCACTTGGGAATAATTAGCAGCTAGATAATTAGTAATATCAGTAAACCACAGAGGAGAATTATTACTCATAGCAAACAATGAAAATAGATCCTCATTCAGAAATTTATCAGATACTACTGTCTCGTCAATAGCCTCTAACTCAGGGTTTCCTAATCTAGACCAAAGGTTTGCTTTCTAGATTCTTAACCCTTTTTCTTACCCCTTCATTCTATATAAAATTCAAGTAACAATAAAACCTAACTTAATCAATTATGGTTCAGCATCAGTTTTATTGAACACGGATATCTCAGAGTGATCAGTGTAACCTATTGTTTCTAGACAAGACTAGATAAGATCGGAATTTATCATACATGATCTTTCTTATCATGTTTCTGTCCTAAAACAATTCTTACTACATCATTACATCACATATTCATTCAAAAAGCATATTTCAATCAGGTGATGCCATAATGGGTGCAGTCATTCCTTTTGGTTTAAAAGATCTCATGCAATCATCAGCAAAACAAAAGGAACATCCTTTTTTCAATAGAACATTCAGAGGTCTGGCTATTAAGGAAAAATTATTTCATAACTCGTCCTAATAAAGCCGGCATGACTCTAAGAAAATTCTGAAATTGAGTTTCTTCCCAATAAAAATCTAAGCCAAAATTTTACAACTCAGAAGAAAATATATTTTATCCTCATTTCCATTTTTATTAAATAATAGAAGAAAAACACGAAAAAGAGCAACTAAGAAAACAACTAAGAAAGAACAAGAGATAGGGAAAAGAACAACTTACCATTGAGCAAGAAAATTACATTTTTTTTTCAGGTTTTAAATTTTTAACAATTTTTTCCTTTTTTTTGTTTTTCGAAAGCAGTTAAATTTCCTCAATATGGTTTTAGAATGATTTTCTAAAATTTGATTATCCTAAATGTCTTAATTTTAGATGATATCTAAAATCAATTAGTTATGATAATCCTATATTTCGGAAATTGATTGTCTAACTAGCAGAAAATAAGTGTTAGGTCTAAGGTCTAGGTTACTACCGTTACCTATCATAAGTCTCTAGAATTGTGGCCTTTAATCCTAAATTCATTATGATATTTCCCTGGCAACGGCGCCAAAAATCTGATGTGTTTCCGACTGATATGCTAAATAGGTGTTATTTTACCCTATGTTGATTATGAGTAATTAAGGACTGAGATTGACTAATTGTCACATTTAGTCTCTATGGTGTCACTTAATCAGCCAGAACCTAAGGTAGAGTACCTATAGTGTAGCTAGTCTGTTGGAAAGTATCTACGATTTTATTAAATAAATATCGTACTCCCAGGGAAGTGGTAACGGCTTAGTAGTAACTAGCCTTTTTATCCTAACGCTTATCTTATGATCTAGTTATGCAATCTTCATCAATAACTTTGATGAGAGGGTGATCCATTCTCCACTAGGTTTAAGTCTAATTAAGCCTAAAAGTGTTTTATAGACAAGGTCCTGATTTTATGTTATACAGTTCCTATATGTTGATTGACCTATATTCGAGTGTTTTAGACATGTCTTGGCCTGAATTGCAACTATGTTCTGAGTCTAAAGGTGTACCACATCTGAGTCTCTATGCTACTGCCCCATCGTTAAGGTAAACGGCCCTACTCACGGTTCAGACAAAAGACAGCTATGAAAGCCCTATGTCACTTCGGGGATCACGCCGCTGGCCCATAACCGCCGGCATAACGCTCTACTCAGCCTACCTAGACTACTCTAACAAACAGGGTGTTCCGCAGGTTATTTTATCTAGTATGGCAGACACCAATACTAATTGATGCCTATTAAACTAAACAGGTTATGAATAGACCGTGGTTAGGAATTGTCTATAACCCTAATTTTAGTTTAAAAGAAACTACATTAGATATGCAGACATAATGAATATTTAAGCAGGTGGGCATTTCCGGAAAAACATAATAACTTCAACATATATAACAAATATTCATAACAATCATAATCCAGTATCCATAATTGATATTTGGACAAACACAATAACAACATATAAGAGAGGGACAGGGGGACCGATGCCATAAAGAAATCACCCTTTACGAAGTCTCGCTGATGGAGCGTACTGCTGTATATGCCGTATTGCTTGACCCGACTCTGCTCGACAGAACCTTCGGAGGACGCTTCCTCACCCTAGTAGCTGGACTTTACCTTACATCCTGGGCTTAAGCCCAGCCCTGTGGACTGACTCTTCGAATGCCTAGAGCCCACTTAGGATCTCCTAACGAAATCCTGGGTATTCTATGAATACCAGAAATGAACCTATCTATCGAACCCTAGGATCTGAGAGTATTTCTCAGAAACTAAGAAAAACGAAACACAAAAAGGAAAGAAAGAAAACTTATACTGAAATCTGAGTCTCCGAGTGAGTTGTGTACTCGAGAATTGTACACTGGAAACTACTGAATGACTTAGATTGAGTGGAGAGGGATGAATTCAACTGAGGAAGGCCTGGGGTATTTATAGCAGCTTTCTGGAGTGAATTTCTCTCAAAAATTCGATGTAGGATTCTAAATTCTGGTTCGGGACGCCCGTCCCGGATTGGGACAGCCGTCCTGGTGCTTTGACTGGGTCAGGACACCCATCCTGATTCGGGACGCCCGTCCTGACCAGTTGACCAGGTCAGCATTTCCAAAAATTGCATTTTTGCCCCAAATTTTGCTGTTTTCGTCTACTTTTCACCTGACACTTCCAAAATCATAAAAATTGTGAAATTGAGTAAATAACAATCAATTAAGACCGATTTCCTATCAATTTCACCCTAAATTATATCTAAAAATATGCTAAAAAAGGTATGTGATTTTCGCGTATCAGATAACCCCACACTTAGCTTTTTGCTTGTCCTCAAGCAAAGTCTACCTGAAGTTAGTGATTCTAAATCATATGTGCAGTCACTTAAATTTCTAGTCATGTTTTTATTCCAAAAATTATTCAGATAATTCTTAACACAGGCCTGACTGGTTAGGTTGCTATGACAAGGTCTCAAATGTCTCTAGTAGATTGTTAGGATTGAGCAGAAAACAATTTAACAACTAGGTTGAACTCTTCTCTTAGTCATAAGGTCTTCCTGATGTGTAGTGTGTGTACTAGTCCAGACCAGATAGTCAACACAATAAACTCTTGTCTTAACTATTACCAGATAACACTTCGACATGTCACTAGACACACTCACAACAAATAACTTTCTGAGTTCTGAGCCTTGGTGATCAGATTTTAATTATTTAGCTCTTATTGATTTCTTTCGTTTATAGATTTTCTAGGGTATTTTGAGTCTGCTTAGAACACGTCAACTTCAACTACCCATGTAGCGAGTCCCACTCCGATGACTCCCAGATCTACACGACCTTAGGGCATCAGGCTTTAAGTTCCCCGAAGGAGTGGTGCTCGAGTAGCGAAGGCCGCTGGCAAACTACCCTATTTTAATTAGCTCACTTTTTTTTTCTTTTTCACTTTTGGCTCAGAGTCTCATCTAGTCATTCCAATTGTCAATGCATCCTGCAACTGGTCTAATTTTATCTAGTTAAGTTTTGAAAAGGTAATTGGTTGAGGTCTCTAATCCAGACTAAGTTGTGCTCAATTATCAGGAATTCCCTACTCCTAATCAATAAGTTCAAAAATAGTCATCAATTATCTCCTACTAACCATAACATTCTACCTACATATCATAGACATAAGCAATTGTTTAACCAAGCATACTGCATTTAGAAGTCTGAAAGACGGAAAAATTATGAAAAATTTTGGAAGGGTGTGAAAATACGGGGAAAACAAGCAAAATCATGCAAAAATTTTGTCAACTGCTACAGTGCACCGTGCACTGCTACCCCACACTTAAGTCTGACACTGTCCTCAGTGTTCATGCAAGAACTCTTACCCCACACTTATTTGAAAACAAGAAACAAAACAAAACAAAGAACTCTTACCCCACACTTATTCGACTAACTAATGGTAAGAGAGAAAATAAGGCAACAAAACAAGAAGGATAGCAAAACAGAACACAAAACAAATAAAATAAAAGTAAAGGATCATGAGGATTAGAAAAACTCCCTTCATGTCGCGAGCAGAAGGGTCTTCTCTAATTTGTCAATTAGCTCTTTACCTTAGCCATGTGCTATTGCTGAGGTGTTCTTGACTCTGCAAGCTCTAGATACTGGAACGGATGACGTCGGCTTCGATCCTTCATCGTCGAGCTCTAGGTAGTGGCCTATTCATTTGATGAATGGCTCGAGCCCCACAGACTGCTTCCTCGAATCATTTGTAAGATTTCTCACAATCATAGCAACGTGTCCAGGAGGAACGTGTCTAGGAATGAGATTTCTTGGGGTTTGTGTGCCTTCCTGCCAATGTTAGTAAAGGTATTGCATGCAAGTCTCGAATGGAAGAAAAGATACCTGAAGTTTTTGGCGAAGCTGTGGTGGTAGGGGGCTCCAGTTGTGTAGATCTAGGCCCAAGTATTTGAGACTTCCTCGGGGAAGTTTCTCACAGCTGATTGGTATGCAGGGAATGCAAGCTCCTCCATTGCTATGCTCCCAATACAACGCCAAATTCCTCTATATCCTTCGACCCTTCGTTACCTCTTGGTAGATCACTTGCTTGCACTGGTCTGGCTTTAATTGTTGCCAGTATCTCATCTATTGCTTCTACGAGTGGGGGTTTTGCTGTGGTGGTGTCTTCTGAAAGTTTCCAGCTTCCGAATTACTCCTCAGCTAAATCCCGTATGATTCCTCTAGTTGGAATTGTATGCATTTCCCATTGGAGCAGCATTCTGCAGTAACCTACTCCTACCTCTTTTGGAATGGTCAGTCATTCCCATAGCAATCCCTGCTAAAGTGTGGTACTTAGCAGACTTCACAGATTTGATACACAGGCTGAACATTTCTTCCTAAAACATTGGTACTCTGAATCTGGAAAATAACTAGAACCTGCACATGTCTTTAACATCATTAGTAGGTAATACATGTGGTTCAGGCTATTTTCGAAAAGTGTTCCACGGCTACTATGATGTAATTATTTTCAAAGGAAAGAAAAAGAAAGGATTTAATGAATACCCCCAGATATCAAAAAGATTGTAAAACTTTGTGTACCTTGTTGGGGTAGATGATCTCTGAAGGATGTGTTACCTGTTATTTGGCAAGCATCGCATGACTGTATCAGAGATACAAAAGTCCTTGAATATGGTGGGTCAACAAGATCCTGCTTTCAACACTTTCTGGACAGTGTTGATAGTAGTCAATTGGTCTCCCGTAGATTCTTTAGGGCAATGCTCCAAACTCTTGTGGCCTTCGTCTTCTGAGACACATCTTCTGATCAACTGATCTGCAAAATTTTGAAATAGAAGAGAAACTGCCCAGTAGTAATATTTCAAATCAGCAAAGAATCTCTTCTTTTGCTGATAAGTCATATCACTTGGAACTTATTCAGTGACTAGATAGTTTGAAATAAACCACATATGAGAATTATTATACATAGCAAACAATGCAAATAAGTTTTCATCCAAAAATTTATCAGTATTACACTAGCCTCTAACTCGGGGTTTCTAATCTAGACAAATGGTTTGCTTTATAGATTTTCAACCCTTTTTCTTATCCCTTCTTTCTATATCAAATTCAATAGAACTTAACTAATCAATCTTGGTTCATCATTAGTTTTATTGAACGCAGATATCTCAGAGTGATCAGTGTAACCTATTGTTTTTAGACAAGACTAGATCAGATCGGAATTTATCATGCATGAACTTTCTTATCATCAAACAATTCGTACTACATCATTACATCACATATTAATTCAAAAAGCAGATTTCAATCAGGTGATGCCATAATGGGTGCAGTAATTCCTTTCGGTTTAAACAATCTCATGCATTTATCATCAAACAAAAGGAACATCCTTTCTCATTAGAATACTCAGAGGTCTGTCTATTAAAGAAAATTTTATTTCATGATTCTGTCTAATAGACTAAGCATGACCTAAGAAAATTCCACAATGATATTTCTTCCAGATTAAAACCTTAGCCAAAAATTGACAACTCAGAAAAATATTCTATCCTCATTTCCATTTTTATTTTTTTCGAAATTAAGTAATAGGGAAAAAATGAAAAAGAAAAACAAATGTACGAAAAAAAACAACTAAGGAAGAACAAGAGATAGGGAAGAAGAACAACTTACCATTAAACAAGAAAAAGTACAATTTTTTTTTCGGATTTTTAGATTTAAAAAAAAAAAATTTCCTTTTAATATTTCGAAAGCGATTAAATTCCCTCAATATGGTTTTAGAATAATTTTCTAAACTTTGATTATCCTAGATGTCTTAATTTCAGATAACATCTAAAATTAATTAGTTATGATAATCCTATATTTCGGAAATTGATTGTCTAACTAGTGTAAGATAAGTGTAGGTCTAAAGTCTAGGTTACTACCGTTACCTATCATAAGTCTCTAGAATTTTGATCAGGAATCCTAAATTCATTATGATATTTCCCCGGCAACGGCGCCAAAAATCTGATGCGATTCCGGTTGACGTGCTAAATAGGTGTTATTTTACCCTATGTCGATTACGAGTAATTAAGGACTGAGTCTTGCTAACTGTCACTTTAGCATTCAATTTATGTCACTTAATCAATCAGAACCTAAGGTAGAGTACCTATCGTGTAGCTAGTCTGTTGGAAAGTATCTACGATTTTATTTTACTAATATCGTACTCCCAGGAAAGTGGCAACATCTTAGTAGTAACTAGCCTTTTATCCTAACTCCTATCTTATGATCCAGTTATGCAATCTTCATCAAATACTTTGATGAGAGGGTGATCCATTCTCCACTAGGTTTAAGTCTAATTAATCCCAAAAGTGTTTTATAGATGAGTCCTGATTCTATTTTATACTGTTCCTATATGTTGATTGACCTATATTCGAGTTTTTTAGACATGTCTTGGTCTGGATTGCAACTATGTTCTGTGTCTAAAGGCTACCACATCTGAGTTTCTACGCTACCGCCCCATCGTTAAGGGTAACGGCCCTACTCACGGCTCGGACTAAAGTCAGCAATGAACGGTACCCTATGTCACTTCGGTATCATGCTGCTCGTCTCATAACCGCCGGCATAACACTCTACTCAGCCTACCTAGACTACTTTCAACCAACAGGGTGTTCCGCAGATTATTTTATCTAGTATGGCAGACACCAATACTAATTGATGCCTGTTAAACTAAACAGGTTATGAATAGACCGTGGTTAGGAATTGTCTATAACCCTAATTTCAGTTTAAAAGAACGACATTTCCACAAATTGCGTTTTTGCCCCAAAATTTGCTGTTTTCGTCTACTTTTCACCTGACACTTCCAAAATCATAAAAAATGTGAAATTGAGTAAATAACAATCAATTAAGATCGATTTCCTATCAATTTCATCCTAAATCATACATAAAAACATGCTAAAAAAGGTATGTGATTTTCGCGTATCAGTTACTTTCTACTCAACCCTAACAATCTGCTAGAGACATTTGAGACATTGTCATAGCAACCTGACCAGTCAGACCTGTGTTAAGAATTGTCTGAAGAATTTTTGGAATAAAAACATGACTAGGAATGCACATATGGTTTAGAATCACTAACTTCAGGTAGACTTTGCTTGAGGAAAAGCAAAAAGCTAAGTGTGGGGTTATCTGATACGCGAAAATTGTATCACCTTTTTAGCATGTTTTTATATATGATTTAGGGTGAAATTGAGAGTAAATTGATCTTAATTGTTTATTATTTACTTAATTTCACAATTTTTATGATTTTGGAAGTGTCAGATGAAAAGTAGACGAAAACATCAAATTTTGGGGTAAAAACGCAATTTTTGGAAATGCTGACTTGGTCAAAGGCTCAGGACGGGCGTCCCGACCAAGTTAAAGCACCGGGACGGGCGTCCAGGACTAGGGATGGGCATCCCGATTTGGTCAACAGACCAGGACGGGCATCCCGAACCCCCCGATCAAGTCCCACATCGAATTTTTGATGAAAAATCACCCCGGGAAGCTGCTATAAATACCCCAGGCCTCTAGCAGTTGAATTCATTCCTCTCCACTCGATCTGAGTCATTAAGTGGTTTCTAGTGTACACTTCTCTAGTACACAACTCACTCAGAGACTCGGATCTCAGTTTTCTTTCTTGTTAGTGTTTTGTTTTAGTTTCTGAGAAATAGTCTCAGATCTTAGGCTTCTATAGATAGGTTCGTTTTTTGTATTCATAGAATACCCGGGATTTCGTTAGGAGATCCTAAGAGGGCTCTAGGCGTTCGAAGAGTCAGTCCACATGGCTGGGCTTAAGCTGGGTATTAAGGTAAAGCCCAGTTACTAGGCTGAGGAAGCGTCCTCCGAAGGTTCTGGCGAGTAGAGTCGGGTCAAGCAATACGGCATATACAGCAGTACGCTCCATCGGCGAGACTTCGTAAAGGGTGATTTCTTTATGGCATCGGTCTCCCCTGTCCCTCTCTTATATGTTGTTATTGTGTTTGTCCAAATAACAGTTTTGAATACCACATTATGATTATTATGAATATTTGTTATATATGTTGAAGTTATTATGTTTTTCTAGAAATGGCCACCTGCTTAAATATTCATTATGTCTGCATGTCTATTGCCGTTCTTTTAAACTGAAATTAGGGTTATAGACAATTCCGAACCACGGTCTATTCATAACATGTTTAGTTTAACAGGCATAAATTAGTATTGGTGTCTGCCATACTAGATAAAATAATCTGCGGAACACCCTGTTGGTTGAAAGTAGTCTAGGTAGGCTGAGTAGAGTTTTATGTCGGCGGTTATGAGACGAGCAGTATGATCCCCAAAGTGACATAGGGCGTTCATTGCTGACTTTTGTCCGAGCCGTGAGTAGGGTCGTTACCCTTAACGATGGGGCGGTAGCGTAGAGACTCAGATGTGGTACACCTTTAGACTCAGAACATAGTTGCAATCCAGGCCAAGACATGTCTAAAATACTTGAATATAGGTCAATCAACGTATAGTAACAGTATAACATAAAATCAGGATCTCTCTCAAAGTTTGCCCCAAAATTTGCTGTTTTCATCTACTATTCACCTGACACTTCCAAAATCATAAAAACTGTGAAATTGAGTAAATAACAAACAATTAAGATCAATTTCACCCGAAATCATACATAAAAACATGCTAAAAAGGTGATACGATTTTCGCGTATCAGTTGTACATCAAACACTAGAAATCATCAGTAGGACACCCTTAGGGGAATGGACAAGCAGAAGCCGCTAACAAATTAGTGTTAACAGCCCTAAGAAAGAATTTAGAAGGAAAATCCAACAAATGGGCTGACAAATTAAATCCAGCTCTATGGGCAATTCGCACTTCGACTAGGGGCCCCACAGGAGAAACGACATACGCACTAGTGTACGGTTCTGAAGTAGTAGCACCATCCAAAGTCGCATTACCCATAGCAAGAGTGTCGATGTACAACGAAGATGTCAACAAAGAAAGAAGAGGCATGAAACTAGATCTGCTAGAGGAAAGGAGAATAGCAAGCCGCCTAAGATCGTAGTCCTTTAAGCAAAAAGCCAAACAACCCCATGATAAGAAAATATACCAACGAACGATAAAGATTAGGGATTGGGTACTCAGGAAGATAGAAGGCACGGCGAGACATATAAAAGCAAACAAGTTGACTCCGAACTGGGAAGGACCATACCTCGTGAAACACGAAGTAAGACCTGGTACTTACAAGCTCATGAACAAAGACGGCATTCTCCTACCGAACCTATGACACGCAAACCATTTGAGAAGGTACTATGTATAAATAGCACCTAGAAAACATTGTCTTGAATACCAAGTCATCTTGGAAACAAGTTTGTTGAACACCTTCAGAAAAGTACCTTGTTGGAATCTCGAAATAAATTACCATTGAGTAAAATCTCGTGGTTACGAAGTACCGGGATCAGTCTCAGGAGAAATACTACCACCGAGTGAAATCTCGTGGTTATGAAGTACCAGGATCAGCCTCGGGAGTGAATAAACTACCATTGAGTAAAATCTCGTGGTTACAAAGTATCGAGATCAATCTCGGGAGAAAAAACCACGACTGAAAACTCGTGGTTACGAAGTACCAAGTTAAAGAAAACTTGGAGAAAATAAAAATTACCACGAGTGAAATCTCGTGGTTACGAAGTACCAAGTTAGAGAAAACTTGGAGAATTAAAATACCACGTAATAGTTCGTGGTTACGAAGTACTGAGTTGAAAAACTTGGGAGAATTAAAACTATCAAGTATGCAAACTCACGACCGTGAAGTATCAAGTTAGAAAATTGGAAAAAATTAAACAAAGGCACAAAGATAGAATTCTATTGAAGCTTTCAAAAGTACAAAGTTTACAAAAAATAGTTTACATTCAAAAATCTAATTTCTAAACACAAAGATCTTCAAGGAGCAGTAGAGCTTGAACCCTCATCCAGTATGTCCCAAAAGGAAGGAGAAGTAGGTTGAGGCAGCATCCAAAAAGGCTTTCCCCTTTTTTCATCCCGTTCACGGAGTGCCTCCAACTCTTCGGTAGTGAATGGAACGAAGTCCACTCCTTGCCTGTAGAGTTCGTTGTCAAAGTTAGATTTGAAGGCCTACAGGAGAATGGACTTGTCCTCAAAATAAGGATGAAGCTGTAGGATAACATGGATGCATCCTTTGTCTAAGAAGGAACCGGCCTCACGACCAATCTCTTCGTGGTATGTAGAAGAACTCTTGAAGTCATCAATTATCTTCTTCTTGAACTCTTCAGACCGGCAATGCTCCAACTCCTCCTGCATGGAGATCTGACAAGCCACAGCCTCATCCCTAGCCGAATTCAAATCACTGTTGGGAACTTGCAACTCCGCATTCTTCTCCTCTGCCTTGAGCAGCCGTTCCTTCAACTCTACTACCTTGCCAGGCATCTGGAGCTTCTCAGAGTTGGCCAACTCCAAACGCGAATGGTGTGATTCCGACTGATATGCTAAAAATAGGTTTTGTTTACCCTATATCGATTATGAATAACTAAGGACTTAGAATTACTAATTGTCACATTTAGCATCTATGCTATCACTTAATCAATCAGAACCTAAGGCAGAGTACCTATCATGTAGCTAGTCTGTTGGAAAGTACTTACGATTTTAATTTAAGAATTTATTATACTCCCAGGGAAGTAGTAATGGCTTAGTAGTAACTATCCTTTTACCCTAGCTCTCATTTTATTATCCAGTTATGCAATCATTCATTAATATCTTTGATGAGAGGTTGATCCATTCTACACTAGGTTCAAGTTTACTTAAGCATGCAAGAGTGTTTTACAGACATTGTTATGATATATGTTATATTGTTCCTACATGTTGATTGACCTATCTTCGAGTATTTTAGATATATCTTGGTCTAGATTGCAATTATATACTGATTCTACTTGTGTACCACATCTGAGTTATCTAATAAACCGCCCCATCGCCATTGACGGCCCTACTCACGGTTCGAGCTAAAGGCATCCATGAAAGTCCTGTGTCACTCAAGAGATCATGCCGCTCGCCCTAACGCCGGCATAAACACACGAACTCAGCCTACTTAGACTACTTTAACAAACATGGTGATCTATAGGTTATTTCATCTAATATGGCAGACCTTAATGCTTTCGTCCTCACACAAAGCCCTAAATTAAGGCTTGATAAACTAGACAGGTTATGATTAGACCGTGGTTAGGAGTTGTCTATAACCGTTCATCTAATTTAAAAGAGCAAGTAGATATACAGTCATAATGATAGTTAAGTTGGTGACCTTTCCGGAAAAATGTAAATACCTTCAACATGCAAAACACATATTCATAATATCATAATTTAATATTCAAATAGGTCTTTGGACAAACACAGTACAAACATATAAACAGAGGGGCAAGGGGACCACCACCATAAAGTATTAACCCTTTATTAGGTCCGCTGATGGAGCAACTGCTTGACCCGACTCTGCTCGACAGAACCTTCGGAGAATGCCTCCTTACTCTAGTAGCTTTTGTCGTGCCTTCCTTCCCTTCCTTACTCTAGTAGCTTTTGTAGCTTTTGTGGAGCAATTCTTCGAATGCCTAGTGCTCTCTTAGGATCTCCTAACGAAATCCAGGGTATTATATGAATACTAAACACGAACCCTATCTAGTCGTATTCTAAGATCTGGGATAGACTCTAAAAAAAAAAGGACACAAGAAACTCTGGAATACTAAAAATCTACTTGAACGAAAACACCTGAAATCACTGAATGACTTGCAAATAGTAGAAAACTGTGTACTGGAAGCCACTGAATGATTCAGAAGATCAAGTGGAGAGGAATGATTTCAACTGTGAAAGGCCCGGGGTATTTATAACAGGGGAACTGAGTGATTTTTATGCAGAAAATGATGTGGGAGTCTGTACAGGGGTTAAGGACGCCCGTCCCGACCTATTGACCGAGTCAGGATGCCCATCCCGGTGCTTTGACCTGGTCGGGATGCCCATCCTGAGTCCTGGATGCATGTCCCAGGTCTTTGATCGGGTTGGGACGCACGTCTTGACTTCTAAACTTCCGAAAATCACATTTTTGCCCCGAAATTTGCCATTTTCTTGCATATTTCACCTGAAGCTTCCAAAATCACAAAAACTGCGAAATTACGTTAATAACAGTCAATTGAGAACGATTTAACTCCAATTTCGCCCTAAATTGTGCCTAAAAACATGCTAAAAAGTGATATGATTTGTGCATATCATATAACCCCACACTTAGCTTTTTGCTTGTCCTCAAGCAAAGTCTACATGAAATTATTGAATTTTAAATTATAGGTGCAGTCACTTAAAATTCCTAGCAATGTTTTTATGCCAAAATTGATCACTGAGTCAGATGATTCACAAAACATGCCTGACTGGTTAAGTTGCCATGACAAGGTCTCAAATGTCTTCAGTAGATTATCATGGTCAGGTAGGATTAACAATTTAATAACTAGACTAAACTCTACTCTTAGTCACGAGGTCTTCCTGATGTGTAGTGTGTGTATTAGTCCAGACTAGATTGTCAACACAATATAGTCTTCTCTTGACTCTTACCAGATAATACTTCGACCAGTCGCTAGACATAACAGCAACAAATAACCTTCTGAGTTCTGAGCTTTGGTGTCAAGGTATTTCAATTAAAAATTTCAATATAAGAACACAATGGGCTATGTATTTTTAGATTGATTGTTCAAGGTATTTTTGTGTTCGCTTTCACACATCAACTCTAACTACCCATGTAGCGAGTCCCACTCCGATGACTCCCAAATCTACACGACCTTAGGGCATCAGTCTTTAAGTTTCCTTAAGGAGTGGTGCTCGAGTAGCAAAGGATGCTTACAAACTATCCTATTTATTTATCTTTTTCACTTCCAGTTCGGAGCATCATTTAGTCATTTAAATTGCTAATGCATCCTCAACTAGTCTAATATTATTTAGCTAGGTCTCGAAAAGGTATTTGGTTGATGTCTCTAATCCAAACTAAGTTGTGCTCAATTATCAGGAATTCCCTATTTCTAATCGAAGAATTCAATAAAGTTATCACGTTGTTTCCTACTGATCATAATGCTCTACTCACATATCATAGACATAAGCATTTCTTTACCAATCATAACTGCATTTTGAAGTCTAAAAGAGTGAAAATTTTGAAATTGTTTTTGGAAGGTTGTAATTTTAGTGAGAAATATGGGAAAACATTCAAAATATTGTAGTGCTACTACAGTGCACAGTGCACTACTACCCCACACTTAAGGTTTACACCGTCCTTAGTGTTCATGCATATCTAATCACCCCACACTTATTTGAAAAACAAAAGTTTAAACTATGACATATAAAACTCTTACCCCACACTTATTTGACTAACTAAGGGGAAGAGAAAGAAAATGAAACAACAAAACAAAAGTAGAAGAAATAACAAAAGAAACAATGTTGTTATGTCATATAAATCAACGTTTTGCATACAAAGATTCATATTTCATACAGCCCAGACTTATCACATAATCACATAAAAAGCAGAAAAAATGAAAGAAAGAGAAAAGGAAAAAGAGAAACTAAGAACCGGGCTCATCATCATCAGGTGCACAGAAGTAGACCTCGGGGTTTTCAACCAACCGGGAAGTCTACTGAAAAACCTCATCGACCCTATTGCTGGTCATGCTGATTCTGTCTTCCATCATTGTCATCCACCTCTCAATGTTTGCCATATCCTGGTTATGTCGGGCGGTGAATTCCGCCAATTCTTGCGACATATGTCGCTCAAAAGCGGTGCGAGGCACTAATGTCTAGGTTGGTGGTATATGCTCTGTGGCCGGTCCCGGTACCGATGACTCTCCCTGCTGCTCCGTGTGGATAGAGTAGCATCTAGTTGCATCCCGTACGACCATTCCCATGTTCTGTAGAATGGTCAAATCTATAGGAATTGTGGTCGGGGCAACCTGGGTCAACTCTGAGCCCTCGATGTCCAACTCCAGGTAATGGGCTATCCAAGTGATTAACGGCCCTAGCCCCAGACACTGCTTCCGAGTGTCCGTGGCGAAACCCAGCATGATGACAGTAATGAGCCGGGCTATCTCTACCATAGTGACCCTGTGCATGTTGGCCAGGAGGAATGTCTCCATCTGGGTGACATTCCCGGGGGCAATCCGACGCCCTGACAGAGTATGTGCTATAATGGTATGTAAATAGCGTAGGGCAAGATGAATACCTGTGGCTTTTGTGAAGCCATGCTAGTAGGGGATGCCAGTCGTACAGATCTGAGCCCAAGCGGTGGAGACATCCGCCGAGGTGAAATCTCGCACTGCTGTAGTGTAGGTGGGCATATCCAGTTCCTCCCTCCGCCAGATACCCAAGGTGATGCCGAACTCGGCCATGCTCATCGATCAATCCATTCAGCGCAGTCAAACTGTGGTATGCACTTGCTGGAATGTAAAGGAAGCATAGAACTCACATACCAGCTCGAGGTAGGTTGGCTCGGTGACGATGAAAACTCGACTGTAGGGTAGCACATCGAGTATGCGCTGGACCTCCTGCTCGACTCCCAGTGTCCGAATGGCTGCCCAGACGAGCGTTCTTCCAACCAGTACGCTACGCCCGATGTGTCCATGGCATCTCTCTTGATATGTCAGAATGGAAGGAAAGTGCATGAAAGGATGTGCCACAGATGTGACAGTCATAGAAAAAGTAATACAAGCGCATTTTGGAGCCATTTGTTTGAAGAAGTTTGAGAGAGTTCGAGAATTTGGAGGGAAAGAAAATTCAAATTCGAATTCTGGAGATAAATTCCAATTCAGAAGGGTGGATTTTCGAGGAAAATTCGAATTTTGGAAGGAAATTCAAAAGTTCAAATTTTTGGAGGGAAAATTGAAATTTGAAATTCCAAGAGTTTGCCAAAACATTTGTAGAGAGAAGTTGGAGAGAATTTTGTAGAGAGATGATTTTTGGTGGTTGATTTGGGAGGAAATGGGAAACATTTGGATATTTATAGAGAGGGGCTGCCCGTCCTAGCTGGACGGCCGTCCAGAAGCGGGATGCCTCGGGATGCGTGCCACTCCCGAAAATTTATTATTATTATTTTTTTCGAAATTTCCTGCAAATCTCTATACACAAAAAAAAATTATAATTTTAACAAATCTTCATGGTTATCCTATGTAATACAGAAGTTGTTAAAACCTTTGCAAAAATTCTCAGTCTTATTCTCCTTTTAAAAATCATAACTGCCCTAATCATATCTGATATGCATAAATCATATCACATTTTTAGCATGGTTTTAGGCATGATTTAGGGTGAAATTGATAGGAAATCAGTCTTAATTGTTTATTATTAACTCAATTTCACAATTTTTATGATTTTGGAAGTGTCATGCGAAAAGTAGAAGAAAATGGCAAATTTCGGGACAAAAACGTAATTTTTCAGAAGTTCGGACTTCGGGGAGGGCGTCTCGAATTAGGACGGGCGTCCGAACCTAGTCAACAGGCCAGGATGGGCGTCCAGGACTCAGGACGACCGTCCTGACCTGGTCAACAGTCTAGGACGGGCGTCCCAATCCAGGACGGGCGTCCAGAGCAGAAATTCCAAGTCCCACATCAAATATTTGAAGAAACATCACTCCAGAAAGCTACTATAAATACCCCAGGCTTTCCTCAGTTGAAATCATTCTCTCCACTCGATCTGAGTTATTTAGTGACTTCAAGTGTACATTTTTCTCGAGTACATAAGTCACTGAGAGACTCGGGTTCAGTATAAGTTTTCTTTCTTTCTAGTTAGTGTTTCATTTTCTTAGTTTCTGAGAATTAGTCTCAGATCTTAGGCTTTGATAGATAGGTTCTTTTCTGGTATTCATAGAATACCCGAGATTTCGTTAGGAGATCCTAAGAGGGCTCTAGGCGTTCGAAGAGTCAGTCCACAAGGCTAGGCTTAAGTTGGGTATTAGGGTAAAGCCCAGTTACTAGGCTGAGGAAGCGTCCTCCGAAGGTTCTGTCGAGCAGAGTCGGGTCGAGCAGTACGACATATACAAGCAGTTGCTCCATCGGCGAGACTAAGTAAAGGGTGATTTCTTTATGGCATCAGTCCCCGTGTCCCTCTCTTTATATGTTTGTATTGCATTTGTCCAAAAATTTATTATGAATATGAGATTATGATTCCTATGACTATTTGTTTTATATGTTGAAGCTTTTATGATTTTCCGGAAATAGCCACCTGCTTAATATTCACTATGTCTGCATGTCTAATGTGTTCTTTTAAACTAAAATTAGGGTTATAGACAATTCCTAACCACGGTCTAATCATAACATGTTTAGTTTAACAGGCATCAATTAGTATTGGTGTCTGCCATATTAGATAAAATAACCTACAGAACACCCTGTTTGTTAGAGTAGTGATATGCGAAAATTGTATCACTTTTTTAGCATGTTTTTATGTATGATTTCGGGTGAAATTGAGGGAAAATTGATCTTAATTGTTTGTTATTTACTCAATTTCATGGTTTTTATGATTTTGGAAGTGTCAGGTGAAAAGTAGACGAAAACAGTAAATTTTGGGGCGAAAACGCAATTTTTGGAAATGTTGACTTGGTCAAAGGGTCAGGACGGGCATCCCGAACATGGGATGGGCATCCCGACCCAGTCAAACCACCGGGACGGGCATCCAGGACTCGGGACGGGCGTCCCGACCTGGTCAACAGATCAGGACGGGCGTCCCAATCCGGGACGGGCGTCCCGAACCCCCAGAACCAGTCCCACATCGAATATTTGATGAAAAATCACCCCGGGAAGCTGCTATAAATACCCCAGGCCTCCAACAGTTGAATTCATCCCTCTCCACTCGATCTGAGTCATTCAGAGACTTCTAGTGTACAATTCTCGAGTACATAAGTCACTGAGAGACTCGGGTTTCAGTTTCAGTTTTCTTTCTTTCTTTAGTGTTTCGTTTTCTTAGTTTTTGAGAAATAGTCTCAGATCTTAGGCTTCGATAGATTGGTTCGTTTTTGGTATTCATAGAATACCGGGATTTCGTTAGGAGATCCTAAGAGAGAGATAGGGTGCGTCTTCTTAGTTAGATTAGGGTAATTTGCTTAAGCCCGGGATGTAAGGTAAAGCAATTGCTACTAGGTCTGAGGAGCGTTCTCCGAAGGCTCTGCCGAGCAGAGTAGGATCGAGCAGTCAGGAGCATACAGGAGCTGCAGCGCCGGCTGGACCTGCATAGAGTGGTGATTACTTTATGACAGTGGGTCCCCTACACGAGGTTCTGTATGTTTACGAATTATTTTATCTAAATATTAATTTGAATATCAGATTACGATTCTTATGAATATCTGTTTTATATGTTGAAGTTCTTATGATTTTTCGGAAATGGCCACCTGCATAAATATTCATTATGTCTGCATGTATAATGCCGTTCTTTTAAACTGAAATTAGGGTTATAGACAATTCCTAACCACAGTCTAATCATAACCTGTTTAGTTTAACATGCATCAATTAGTATTGGTGTCTGCCATACTAGATAAAATAATCTGCGGAACACCCTGTTGGTTGAAAGTAGTCTAGGTAGGCTGAGTATAGTGTTATGCCGGCGGTTATGAGACGAGCAGCATGATACCAAAGTGACATAGGGTACCGTTCATTGCTGACTTTTGTCCGAGCCTTGAGTAGGGCCGTTACCCTTAACGATGGGGCGGTAGCGTAGAGACTCAGATGTGGTACACCTTTAGACTCAGAACATAGTTGCAATTCAGGCCAAGACATGTCTAAAATACTCGAATATAGGTCAATCAACATATAGGAATAGTATATCATAGAATCAGGACTCATCTATAAAACACTTTTGGGATTAATTAGACTTAAACCTAGTGGAGAATGGATCACCCTCTCATCAAAGTATTTGATGAAGATTGCATAACTGGATCAAAAGATAGGAGTTAGGATAAAAGGCTAGTTACTACTAAGTCGTTGCCACTTCCCTGGGAGTACGATATTTAACTTAATAAAATCGTAGATACTTTCCAACAGACTAGCTACACGATAGGTACTCTGCCTTAGGTTCTGGTTGATTAAGTGACAATAATTGAATGCTAAGTGACAGTTAGTAAGACTCAGTCCTTAATTACTCATAATCGACATAGGTAAATAAAACCTATCTTTTAGCATACCAATCGGAACGCATCAGATTTTTGGCGCCGTTGCCGGGGAAATATCATAATGAATTTAGGATTCCTGATCAAAATTCTAAAGGCTTATGATAGGTAACGGTAGTAACCTAGACCTTAACCCAACACTTATGTTATACCAGTTAGACAATCAATTTCCGAAATATAGGATTATCATAACTAATTGATTTTAGATATCATCTGAAATTAAGACACTTAGGATAATCAAATTTTAGAAAATGATTCTAAAACCATATTGAGGAAATTTAACTGCTTTCGAAAAAAAAAAGAAAAATAATTTTAAAATTAAAAATCGAAAAAAAAATGTATTTTTCTCGCTCAATGGTAATGTTTTTTTCCCATCTCTTGTTCTTTCTTAATTGTTTTCTTAGTTGCTCTTTTTCGTGTTTTTCTTCTATTCAATTTCGAATAAAAAATAAAAATGGGAATGAGGATAAAATATATTTTCTTCTGAGTTGTAAAATTTTGGCTTAGATTTTTTGGGAAGAAATTCCATTTTAGAATCTTCTTAGAGTCATACCGGCATTATTAGGACGAGTTATGGAATAATTTTTCCTTAATAGCCAGACCTCTGAATGTTCTATTGAAAAAAAGGATGTTCCTTTTGTTTTGCTGATAATTGCATGAGATCTTTTAAACCAAAAGGAATTACTGTACCCATTATGGCATCACCTGATTGGAATCTGCTTTTTGAATTAATATATGATGTAATGATGTAGTACGAATTGTTTTAGGACAGAAACATGATAAGAAAGTTCATGCATGATAAATTCCGATCTTATCTAGTCTTGTCTAGAAACAATAGGTTACACTGATCACTCTGAGATATCCGTGTTCAATAAAACTGATGCTGAACCATAATTGATTAAGTTAGGTTTTATTGTTACTTGAACTTGATATAGAATAAAGGGATAAGAAAAAGGGTTGAAAATCTAGAAAGCAAATAATTGGTCTAGATTAGAAAACCCCGAGTTAGAGGCTAGTGTAATACTGATAAATTTTTGGATGAAAACTTATTTGCATTGTTTGCTATGTATAATAATTCTCATCTGTGGTTTATTACAAATTATCTAGTCATTGAATAAGTTCCAAGTGATATGACTTATCAGCAAAAGAAGAAATTCTTTGCTGATTTGAAATATTACTACTGGGCAGTTTCTCTTCTATTTCAAATTTTTGCAGATCAGTTGATCAGAAGATGTGTCTCAGAAGATGAAGGACACAAGATTTTGGAGCATTGCCCTAAAGAATCTACGGGAGACCAATTGATGGCTATCAACACTGTCCGGAAAGTGTTGAAAGCAAGATCTTGTTTACCCACCATACTCAAGGACTTTTGTATCTCTGATACAGTCCTGCGATGCTTGCCAAATAACAGGTAACACATCTTCCAGAGATCATCTACCCCAGCGACGTACACAGAATGTTGCAACCGTTGATATCAAGGGTATTTCGAATCCTTTTCTCTTTCTTCCTTTGAACATAATTACATCATAGTAGTCGTGGAACACTTTTCAAAATGGCATGAACCACAGGCATTACCTACTAATGATGTTAAAGTCATGTGCAGATTCTAGTTGTTTTCCAGATTCAGAGTGCCAATGTTTTAGGAAGAAATGTTCAGCCTGTGTATCAAATCTGTGAAGTCTGCTAAGTACCACACTTTAGCAGGGATTGCTATGGGAATAACTGACCATTCCAAAAGAGGTAGGAGTAGGTTACTGCAGAATGCTGCTCCAATGGGAGATGCATACAATCCCAACTAGAGGAATCATACGGGATTTAGCTGAGGAGTAATTCGGAAGCTGGAAACTTTCAGAAGACACCACCACAGCAAAACCCCTACTCGTAGAAGCAATAGATGAGATACTGGCAACAATTAAAGCCAGACCAGTGCAAGCAAGTGATATACCAAGTGGTATCGAACGGTCAAAGGATATAGAGGAATTTGGCGTTGTATCAGGAGCATAGCAATGGAGGAGCTTGCAGTCCCTGCATACCAATCAGCTGTGAGAAACTTCCCCGAGGAAGTCTCAAATACTTGGGCCCAAATCTACACAACTGGAGCCCCCTACCACCACAGTTTCGCCAAAACTTCAGGTATCTTTTCTTCCATTCAAGACTTGCATGCAATACCATTACTAACATGGGCAGGAAGGCACACAAATCCCAAGAAATCTCATTCCTAGACACGTTTCCCCTGGACACGTTGCTATGATTATGAGAAATCTTACAAATGATTCGAGGAAATAGTCCTTGGGGATTGAGCCATTCCTCAAATGGATATGCCACTACTTGGAGCTCGACAATGAAGGATCAGAGCTGACGTCATCCATTCCAATATCTAGAGCTTGTAGAGTCAAGAACACCTCAGCAATAGCACATGGCTAAGGTGAAAAGCCAATTGACAGATCAGAGAAGACCCTTCTGCTCACGACATGAAGGGAGTTTTTCTAATCCTCATATTCCTTTACTTCTATTTTATTTGCTTTGTGTTCTGTTTTGATATCCTTCTTGTTTCGTTTCCTTATTTTCTCTCTTACCCTTAGTTAGTCGAATAAGTGTGGGGTATGAGCTATCTGTTTTGTTTTTATTTCTTCTTGTTTTCAAATAAGTGTGGGGTAGTTTAGCTATGCATGAACACTGAGGACAGTGTCAGACTTCAGTGTGGGGTAGTAGTGCATGGTGCACTGTAGCAGTTTGCAAATTTTTTTGCATGATTTTGCTTATTTTCTCCGTATTTTCAAACCCTTCCAAAAGTTTTCAAAATTTTTCCGTCTTTCAGACTTCTAAATGCAGTATGCTTGGTTAAACAATTGCTTATGTCTATGATATGTAGGTAGTATGTATGGTCAGTAGGAGATAATTGATGACTACTGCTGAACTAATTGATTAGGAATAGGGAATTCCTGATAACTGAGCACAACTTTGTCTAGATTAGAGACCTCAGCCAATTGCCTTTTCAAAACTTAACTAGATAAAATTAGACCAGTTGTGGATATATTGGCAGTTAGAATGACTAGATGAGACTCTGAGCTAAAAGTGAAAAGAAACAAAAGGAAGTTAATCAAATAAGGGTAGTTTGCCAGCGGCCTTCGCTACTCGAGCACCACTCCTTCGGGGAACTTAAAGCCTGATGCCCTAAGGTCGTGTAGATCTGGGAGTCATCGGAGTGGGACTCGCTACATGGGTAGTTGAAGTTGACGTGTCCTAAGCAGACTCAATACCCTGAATCTATAAAGAAAATAACTAAATGCTAAAACATTAAAAATCTAATCACCAAAGCTTAGAACTCAAAACGTTGTCTGCTGTTAATATGTCTAGCGATGGGTCGAAGTGTTATCTGGTAGTAGTTAAGACAAGAATACATTGTGTTGACTAACTGGTCTAGACTAGTACACACACTACACATCAGGAAGACCCTGTGACTAAGAAAAAAGTTCAACCTAGTTGTTGATTTGTTTTCTGCCTGATCATAACAAGCTACTAAAAACATCTGAGACCTTGTCATAGCAACCTAACCAGCCAGACCTGTGTTAAGACTTGTCTGAAGAATTTTTGGAATAAAAACATGACTAGGAATTTAAGTGACTGCACTACGGTTTAGAATCACTAACTTCAGCTAGACTTTGCTTGAGGACAAGCAAAAAGCTAAGTGTGGGGTTATATGATACGCGAAAATCGTATCACTTTTTTAGCATGTTTTTATGTATGATTTCGGGTGAAATTGAGGGCAAATTGATCTTAATTGTTTGTTATTTACTCAATTTCACGGTTTTTATGATTTTGGAAGTGTCAGGTGAAAAGTAGACGAAAACATCAAATTTTGGGGCAAAAACGCAATTTTTGGAAATGTTGACTTGGTCAAAGGGTCAGGACGGGCGTCCCGACCCAGTCAAACCGCCGGGACGGGCGTCCCGACCTGGTCAACAGATCAGGACGGGCGTCCCGAACCCCCAGAACCAGTCCCACATCGAATGTTTGATGAAAAATCACCCCGGGAAGCTGCTATAAATACCCCAGGCCTCCAGCAGTTGAATTCATCCCTCTCCACTCGATCTGAGTCATTCAGAGACTTCTAGTGTACAATTCTCGAGTACACAAGTCTCTGAGAGACTCGGGTTTCAGTTTCAGTTTTCTTTCTTTCTTTAGTGTTTCGTTTTCTTAGTTTCTGAGAAATAGTCTCAGATCTTAGGCTTCGATAGATAGGTTCGTTTTTGGTATTCATAGAATACCGGGATTTCGTTAGGAGATCCTAAGAGAGAGATAGGGTGCGTGTTCTTAGTCAGATTAGGGCAATTTGCTTAAGCCCGGGATGTAAGGTAAATCAATTGCTACTAGGTCTGAGGAGCGTTCTCCGAAGGCTCTGCCGAGCAGAGTAGGATCGAGCAGTCAGGAGCATACAGGAGCTGCAGTGCCTGCTGGACCTGCATAGAGTGGTGATTACTTTATGACAGTGGGTCCCCTAGACAAGGTTCTGTATGTTTACGAATTGTTTTATCTAAATATTAATTTGAATATCAGATTACGATTCTTATGAATATCTGTTTTATATGTTGAAGTTCTTATGATTTTCCGGAAATGGCCACCTGCTTAAATATTCATTATGTCTGCATGTCTAATGCCGTTCTTTTAAACTGAAATTAGGGTTATAGACAATTCCTAACCACGGTCTAATCATAACCTGTTTAGTTTAACATGCATCAATTAGTATTGGTGTCTGCCATACTAGATAAAATAATCTGCGGAACACCCTGTTGGTTGAAAGTAGTCTAGGTAGGCTGAGTAGAGTGTTATGCCGGCGGTTAAGAGACGAGCAGCATGATACCTAAGTGACATAGGGTACCGTTCATTGCTGACTTTTGTCCGAGCCGTGAGTAGGGCCGTTACCCTTAACGATGGGGCGGTAGCGTAGAGACTCAGATGTGGTACACTTTTAGACTCAGAACATAGTTGCAATCCAGGCCAAGACATGTCTAAAATACTCGAATATAGGTCAATCAACATATAGGAACAGTATAACATAGAATCAGGACTCATCTATAAAACACTTTTGGGATTAATTAGACTTAAACCTAGTGGAGAATGGATCACCCTCTCATCAAAGTATTTGATGAAGATTGCATAACTGGATCAAAAGATAGGAGTTAGGATAAAAGGCTAGTTACTACTAAGCCGTTGCCACTTCCCTGGGAGTACGATATTTAACTTAATAAAATCGTAGATACTTTCCAACAGACTAGCTACACAATTGGTACTCTGCCTTAGGTTCTTGTTGATTAAGTGACAATAATTGAATGCTAAGTGACAGTTAGTAAGACCCAGTCCTTAATTACTCATAATCGACATAGGTAAATAAAGCCTATCTTTTAGCATACCAATCGGAACGCATCAAGTAGTCTAAGTAGGTTGAGTTGAGCGTTTATGTCGGCGGTTAGGGGCAAGCGGCATGATCCCCAAAGTGACATAGGGCTTTCATGGATGTCTTTTGCTCGAACCGTGAATAGGGCCGTTAACCTTAACGATGGGGCGATTTATCAAAGACCTCGGATGTGGTACACCTTTAGACTCAGAGCATAGTTGCAATCTAGGCTAAGATATATCTAAAATACTCGAAGATAGGTCAATCAACATATAGGAACAGTATAACATAGAATCAGGACATTATCTATGAAACACTTTAGGCTTAAATAGACTTAAACCTAGTGGAGAATGAATCACCCTCTCATCAAAGTTATTGATGAAGATTGCATAACTGGATCATAAGATAAGAGTTAGGATAAAAGGCTAGTTACTACTAAGCCGTTACCACTTCCCTGGGAGTACGATATTAACTTAATAAAATCGTAGATACTTTCCAACAGACTAGCTACACGATAGGTACTCTGCCTTAGGTTCTGACTGATTAAGTGACACTATAAAGACTAAACGTGACAATTAGTCAATCCCAGTCCTTAATTAGTCATAATCGACATAGGGTAAATCAACACCTATTTAGCATATCAGTCGGGAAGCCATCATATTTTTGGCACCGTTGCCGGGGAAATATCATAATGAATTTAGGATTCGTGATCAAAATTCTAGAGACTTATGATAGGTAGCGGTAGTAACCTAGACCTTAGACCTAACACTTATTTGCTGCTAGTTAGACAATCAATTTCCGAAATATAGGATTATCACAACTAATTGATTTTAGATATTATCTGAAATTAAGACACTTAGGATAATCAAATTTTAGAAAATCATTCTAAAACCATATTGAGGAAATTTAACTGCTTATAAAAAAAAAATTTAAAATTTAAAACTCGAAAAAAATGTATTTTTCTTGCTCAATGGTAAGTTGTTCTTTTCCCTATCTCTTGTTCTTTCTTGGTTGTTTTCTTAATTGCTCTTTTTCGTGTTTTCCTATTATTTCGAAGAAATAAAAATGGAAATGAGGATAAAATATATTTTCTTCTGAGTTGTAAAATTTTGGCTTAGATTTTTATTGGGAAGAAATTCCATTTTAGAATTTTCTTAGAATCATGCCGGCTTTATTAGGACGAGTTATGAAATAATTATTCCTTAATAGCCAGACCTTTGAGTGTTCTATTGAAAAAATGATGTTCCTTTTATTTTGCTGATAATTGCATGAGATCTTTTAAAACCAAAAGGAATTACTGCACCCATTATGGCATCACCTGGTTGGAATCTGCTTTTTGAATTAATATGTGATGTAATGATGTAGTAAGAATTGTTTTAGGATAGAAACATGATAAGAAAGTTCATATGTGATAAATTCGGATCTTATCTAGTCTTGTCTAAAAATAATAGGTTACACTGATCACTCTGAGATATTTATGTTCAATAAAACTAATGTTGAACCATAATTGATTAAGTTAAGTTTTATTGTTACTTGAATTTGATATAGAATGAAGGGATAAGAAAAAGGGTTGAAAATCTAGAAAGCAAACCATTTGTCTAGATTAGAAAACCCCGAGTTAGAGGCTATTGTAATACTGATAAATTTTTGGATGAAAACTTATTTGCATTATTTGCTATGTATAATAATTCTCATATGTGGTTTATTGTTGTTGCAAATTATCTAGTCACTGAATGGGTTCCAAGTAATATGACTTATAAGCAAAAGAAGAAATTCTTTGCTGATTTGAAATATTACTACTGGGCAGATTTCTCTTCTATTTCAAATCTTTGCAAATCAGTTGATCAGAAGATGTGTCTCGAAAGATAAAAGGCCACAAAATGTTGGAGCATTGTCATCGACGATCTACGAGAGGCTATTTGACTGCTAGCAACACTGTCCGAAAAGTGTTGGAAGCATGAAATTACTGGCTCACTATTCAAAGGTTTTGTATCCTTGATACAATCCGATGACGCTTGAAAAATAACAAGTAACACGTCTTCCGGAGATCGTCTACCCCAATAAGATTCTATGAGAAGTTGTTTTCTAGATTCAGAATGCCAATGTCTTAGGAAAAAAATGTTCAGTCACTTTATCGAATCTGTGAAGACTGCCAAGTACTTCACTTTAGCGGAAGTTGCTATGGAATACTGACCATTCCAAAATAGATAGAGTAGGTTACTGCAGAATGCTACTCCAATGGGAAATGCATACAATCCCAGCTGGAGGAATCATACGGGATTTAGCTGAGGAATAATTCGGAAGCTGGAAACTTTCAGAAGATACCACCACAGCAAAACCCCTACCCGCAGAATCAACAGATGAGATACTGGCAACAATTAAAGCTAGACCTTCTAAATGCAGTATGATTGGTTAAACATTGCTGATGTCTATGATATGTAGGTAGAATGTTATGGTTAGTAGGAGACAATTGATGACTATTTTGAACTTGTTGATTAGGAATAGGGAATTCCTGATAGCTGAGCACAATTTAGTTTGGATTAGAAACCTCAGCCAATTACCTTTTCAAGACTTAACTAGATAAGATTAGACCAATTGTGGATGTATTGGCAATTAGAATGACTAGATGAGACTCTGAGCTAAACGTGAAAAGAAACAAAAGAAAGTTAATTAAATAAGGGTAGTTTGCCAGCGGCCTTCGCTACTCGAGCACCACTCCTTCGGGGAACTTAAAGCCTGATTCCCTAAGGTCGTGTAGGTCTGGGAGTCATCGGAGTGGGACTCGCTACATGGGTAGTTGAAGTTGACGTGTTCTAAGCAGACTCAAAATATCCTGAATCTATAAAAGAAAAAATCAATAAATACTAAATAATTAAAATCTAATCACAAAGGCTCAGAACTCAGAAAGTTGTCTGTTGTTAGTATGTCTAGCGACGGATCGAAGTTTTATCTGGTAGTAGTTAAGACGAGAGTAATTTGTGTTGACTATCTAGTCTAGACTAGTACACACACTACACATCAGGAAGACCTTGTGACTAAGAGAAGAGTTCAACCTAGTTGTTAAGTTGTTTTCTGCTTGATTTTAATAATCTACTAAAGGCATTTGAGACCTTGTCATAGTAACCCAACCAGTCAGACCTGTGTTAAGAATTGTCTGAATAATTTTTGGAATAAAAACATGACTAGGAAATTTAAGTGACTGCACTATGATTTAGAATCACTAACTTCAGGTAGAATTTGCTAGAGGACAAGCAAAAAGCTAAGTGTGGGGTTATCTGATATGCATAAATCATATCACATTTTTAGCATGTTTTTAGGCATGATTTAGGGTGAAATTGATAGGAAATCAGTCTTAATTGTTTATTATTAACTCAATTTCACAGTTTTTATGATTTTGGAAGTGTCAGGTGAAAAGTAGAAGAAAATGGCAAATTTCGGGGCAAAAATGCAATTTTTCAGAAGTTCGGACTTCGGGGAGGGCGTCCGGAATCAGGACGGGCGTCATGACCTGGTCAACAGGCCAGGACGGGTGTCCAGGACTCAGGACGGCCGTCCTGACCTGGTCAACAGTCCTGGACGGGCGTCCCGAGCAAAAATTCCAAGGCCCACATCGAATTTTTGAAGAAAAATCACTCCAGAAAGCTGCTATAAATACCACAGGCCTTCCTCAGTTGAAATCATTCACCTCCACTCGATCTGAGTCATTTAGTGACTTCAAGTGTATATTTTTCTCGAGTACATAAGTCACTGAGAGACTCGGGTTCAGTATAAGTTTTCTTTCTTTCTAGTTAGTGTTTTATTTTCTTAGTTTCTGAGAATTAGTCTCAGATCTTAGGCTTCGATAGATAGGTTCGTTTCTGGTATTCATAGAATACCCAGGATTTCGTTAGGAGATCCTAAGAGGGCTCTAGGCGTTCGAAGAGTCAGTCCACATGGCTGGACTTAAGCTGGGTATTAAGGTAAAGCCCAGTTACTAGGCTGAGGAAGCGTCCTCCGAAGGTTCTGTCGAGCAGAGTCGGGTCGAGCAGTACGACATATACAAGCAGTTGCTCCATCGACGAGACTAAGTAAAGGGTGATTTCTTTATGGCATCAGTCCCCCTGTCCCTCTCTTTATATGTTTGTATTGCGTTTGCCCAAAACTTTATTATGAATATGAGATTATGATTCCTATGAATATTTGTTTTATACGTTGAAGCTTTTATAATATTCCGGAAATAGCCACCTACTTAATATTCACTATGTCTGCATGTCTAATGTGTTCTTTTAAACTAAAATTAGGGTTATAGACAATTCCTAACCACGGTCTAATCATAACCTGTTTAGTTTAACAGGCATCAATTAGTATTGGTGTCTGCCATATTAGATAAAATAACCTACAGAACACCCTGTTTGTTAGAGTAGTCTAAGTAGGCTGAGTTGAGCGTTTATGCCGGTGGTTAGGGGCGAGTGGCATGATCCCCAAAGTGACATAGGGCTTTCATGGATGTCTTTAGCTCGAACTGTGAGTAGGGCCGTTAACCTTAACGATGGGGCGGTTTATCAAAGACCTCGGATGTGGTACACCTTTAGACTCAGAGCATAGTTGCAATCCAGGCTAAGATATATCTAAAATACTCGAAGATAGGTCAATCAACATATAGGAACAGTATAACATAGAATCAGGACATTATCTATGAAACACTTTAGGCTTAAATAGACTTAAACCTAGTGGAGAATGAATCACCCTCTAATCAAAGTTATTGATGAAGATTGCATAACTGGATCATAAGATAAGAGTTAGGATAAAAGGCTAGTTACTACTAAGCCGTTACCACTTCCCTGGGAGTACGATATTTAACTTAATAAAATAATAGATACTTTCCAATAGACTAGCTACACGATAGGTACTCTGCCTTAGGTTCTGACTGATTAAGTGACACTAGAAAGACTAAACGTGACAATTAGTCAATCTCAGTCCTTAATTACTCATAATCGACATAGGGTAAATCAAGACCTATTTAGCATATCAGTCGGGAACGCATCAATATCCTTACTTCCTATTTAACAAAAATTCTAGAAAAACAAAAGACTAAATTCACACAATTTAATTATTGAAAAATAAATTGTATTTTTAACATATTTGTTTTTTGCAAAGAATTGATAAATAAAATGTCTGAAGAAAATTTTCTAAATAAAATAAAAGACCCTTTTAAATTTTGAAAATAAAAAGTAGGGGTTAGTTTTTAAACTTTAGTTCAAATAATTTGTTTGCTAAAAAATAAAAAGAATCTTCCATTTTTCTATCGGTCTTTGTTCCTTATCTCTCGCAGTTCAGCTCGTATGACTCTCATCTCTTCCTGCTGTTTCCTTTGCTCCTCTAGGATTGCGGTTACCTCCTGGAATATACGTGCACCTTGACTCTCTTGGAGATCTACTGTGGTTTTGAGTTGGTTCACGTCAGAAATTATGGCTAGAACATTCTGATCTGAGCGACTGAATCTGCTTCCTATTGTCTGAGCCATGGCGCATATCCTGTGAGTCATATCATTTACCTGGGCAGACAAGGCTGATTGGAAACCGTTAGTGCTATCCCCTGATGAAGGTGTTTGATTGTTAGGTGCTGGGGATGCAGGAGTGTACTTAGGAGATTTTGGAGTATACTCTGGAGATGCAGGAGTATATTTAGGAGATTTTGGAGTATACTCCGGAGATGCAGGTGTGTACTCAGGTGATACAGGAGCTGTTTGGATCTCTAGGAAAGGGTTAATATTGTTTTCTAATTTGTCCAAAATATTCCGGGCCCTTGTTCTAATGGTCTCCAAGAATGTAAGCATTTTTATTCCGCCTTCCTCATCGGAACTTTCTATTGGATCGGGGCACCTTTTTAATCTTTTGGCTCTACGGAAGAAGGGTTGTGGCTTACTCAATCTTTCTCTCTTCATCTATGAGTGTAAAGTCTGGTTAGAAATAAAACGAATAATGAAAAAAAAATAAAAATAGACTAAAACAAACAAAATATGGGAGATTTTTAAAACAAGAAAATATTTTTTGGGTTTTTATAAATTTATTTCAAAAGCAATTAAATTTCCTTAATAAGGTTTTAGAATAATTTTCTAAAATTTAATTATCCTAAATGTCTTAATTTTAGATAATTTCTAAAATTAATTAGTCATGATAACCCTATATTTCAGGAAACTGATTGTCTAACTAGCATAAAGTGAGTGTTATGTCCAAGGTATAGATTACTACCGTTACCTATCATAAGTTTTTAGAATTTTGATCAGGAATCCTAAATTCGTTATGATATTTCCCCGGCAACGGCGCAAAAAATCTGGTGTGATTCCGACTGATATGCTAAAAAAAGGTTTTGTTTACCCTATATCGATTATGAATAACTAAGGACTTAGAATTACTAATTGTCACATTTAGCATTTATGTTGTCACTTAATCAATCAGAACCTAAGGCAGAATACCTATCGTGTAACTAGTCTGTTGGAAAGTACCTACGATTTTAATTTAAGAATTTATCGTACTCCCAGGGAAGTGGTAACGGCTTAGTAGTAACTATCCTTTTACCCTAACTCTCATTTTATTATCCAGTTATGCAATCATTCATCAATATCTTTGATGAGAGGTTGACCTATTCTACACTAGGTTCAAGTTTACTTAAGCATGCAAGAGTGTTTTACAGATAGTGTTCTGATATATGTTATATTTTTCCTACATATTGATTGACCTATCTTCGAGTATTTTAGATAGATCTTGGTCTAGATTCCAATTATATACTGATTCTACTTGTGTACGACATCTGAGTTATCTAATAAACCACCCCATCGCCATTGACGGCCCTACTCACTGTTCGAGTTAAAGGCATCCATGAAAGACCCGTGTCACCCAGGAGATCATGCCGCTTGCCCTAACGCCGGCATAAACACACGAACTCGGCCTACTTAGACTACTTTAACAAACATGGTGATCTATAGGTTATTTCATCTAATATGGCAGACCTTAATGCTTTCGTCCTCACACAAAGCCCTAAATTAAGGCCTGATAAACTAGATAGGTTATGATTAGACCGTGGTTAGGAGTTGTCTATAACCGTTCATCTAATTTAAAAGAGCAAGTAGATATACAGTCATAATGATAGTTAAGCTGGTGACCTTTCCAGAAAAATGTAAATACCTTCAACATGCATAACATATATTCATAATATCATAATTTAATATTCAAATAGGTCTTTGGACAAACACAGTACAAACATATAAACAGAGGGACAAGGGGACCACCACCATAAAGTATTCACCCTTTATTAGGTCTGCTGATGGAGCAACTGCTTGTATATCCTAGACTGCTTGACCCGACTCTACTCGACAGAACCGTCGGAGAACGCCTCCTTACTCTAGTAGCTTTTGTCGTGCCTTCCTTCCCTTCCCTCCGCTGGCTTAACAAAGCCTTGTGGAGCAATTCTTCTAACGCCTAGTGCTCTCTTAGGATCTCCTAACGAAATCCCGGGTATTCTATGAATACTAAACACAAACCCTATCTAGTCGTATTCTAAGATCTGAGACAGACTCTTAGAAAACAAAGAACACGAGAAAATCTCGAATACTAAAAATCTACTTGAACGAAAACACCTGAAATCACTGAATGACTTGCAAATAGTAGAAAATTGTGTACTGGAAGCCACTGAATGATTCAGATCAAGTGGAGAGGAATGATTTCAACTGTGAAAGGCTTGGGGTATTTATAGCAGGGGAATTGAGTGATTTTTTATGCGAAAACGATGTGGGAGTCTGTACAGGGGTTCGGGACGCCCGTCCTGACTTGTTGACTGGGTTAGGACGCCCGTCCCGGTTCTTTGACTGGGTCGGGACGCCCGTCCTGGTCTTGGGACGCCCATCCTAACTTCTGAACTTTCGTAAATCACGTTTTTGCCCCAAAATTTGCCATTTTCTTGAATATTTCACATGAAGCTTTCAAAATCACAAAAACTGCGAAATTGCATTAATAACAGTCAATTGAGAACGATTTAACTCCAATTTCGCCCTAAATTGTGCCTAAAAACATGCTTAAAAACTGATATGATTTGTGCATATCAGCAAAGCTTGATCAGCCACTTCTGACTCCAAAGCAGCTAAGTGAGGCTCATTGAACACCTGCCACTCTTCGTTGGCCGTTGCTCGCTCAGTTTGCTCTGAGGTACGAGACTTGGAAATGTAGAGAATAAGGGAAGAAGCCTGTTAAAAAAAGTTATGAAAGTTTCATAAACACTTAGGAAAAAGAGAAGCAAAAAGTGAAGGATAATGCTTACCCGAGCTAGCAGAGCACCAACTCGGTTGGTGGCCTCATCCACGCCCGTCTCACCCATCCCGGCCAAGCTCTCTGCGTCCGTAGCCCGACTCAGAATGGCGCCACCAAGGTAGGAAGCAGCATAAAGGTTGTTGAAGCAGAGATTGTGCAGAGGATAAGTCATGTTGATGATTTCTGAGGATAAAGCCCACAAAGCTTCCTCCTCTATTGGTAGCTGAAACCCCGGCTGCAACCAAGATGAACTAGACTCGGCAGGAGCCTCACCCGTAGCAGATGGAGTGGGAAGCATCTCCCAGGGGCCTCCAAAAGTAAAGTCCCCTCTGGAACCTCCGTAGGAAGAGAAGGCATGGAATCAGCAGAGACAACAATCGGACGACGTGGCGAAGTCCTTCGCCTCTAACGAGGGCAAAGTTGCTCCTCCTCATCACCCCCGTCAGAGTGAGCTGCAAGAGTCTAAGCAGGCTCCACTTCCCCACGGGACTCAGGAGCAGATCAAGGAGTCCTATCTCTTACTCCCTCGTCCCTTGTCCGTCTGGGATTCCTACTTCTCCCAGACGGGGTACTAGCAGAGGGATAAGTGAGAGGAGTATCCCCTGCTGCACCCCGATCTATCAAATGTGGAGGAAACCGGGGTAAGGAGTCCAAGTGTGATATGCGGACATCCCTACCCTCTACGCGGTTTCCCCAAGCATTGCCAAACATAGTGGGACCTGCAATAAAATAACCAAGTCTAAATCATTACGAAGTAAAAAAAACCATTTTCTAGTTACCCCGGCCATTGCAACATCCACGGGCAGTGGAAGTACACAGATCACACTGAAAAGAAAAAACATCCCCGGGGTGTGTGGTCCAGTCCCTATTCGGTCTTTCCTCCTCAAAACCCAACTCTTTCTTCCGCTCAGTCAAACCAGCCCCTATGCCACACCACTTTAGGCTGGACTCACTTAGCAGGTCGGCAGAATAATACACCCGGGATTGGTGTTGGCGACTATCTCCTAATCTCGGGTAATGGTTTCTAAGAAGGATTTTTCAAAATAGCTAAGGGAAGAAAGATTTTGGATTTGGGACCACTGATAGTCCTCACTAGCACATGGACGAAAAGGAAAATCTATTCGGGACTCTACAATTAACCACCTTCCCTTGAAATTGATATGCACAAATCATATCACTTTTTAGCATGTTTTTAGGCACAATTTAGGGCGAAATTGGAGTTAAATCGTTCTCAATTGACTGTTATTAATGTAATTTCACAGTTTTTGTGATTTTGGAAGTGTCAGGTGAAATATGCAAGAAAATAGCAAATTTCGGGGTAAAAACTTGATTTTCGGAAGTTCAAAAGTCAAGACGGGCATCCCAAGACTAGAACGGGCGTCCCGACCAGGTCAAAGACCTGGGACGGGCATCCTGACCTGTTCAACCGGTCGGGATGGACATCCCGAATTCATGAACAGTGTCCCACAACGATTTCTGAAGAGAAATTCACTCAATTCCCTTGCTATAAATACCCCAGGCCTTTCACAATTGAAATCATTCCTCTCCACTTGATCTGAGTCATTCAGTGACTTCCAGTACACAGTTTTCTACTGTTTACTAGTCATTCAGTGATTTCAGGTGACTTCGTTCAAGTAGATATTTCTAGTTTTCGAGAGTGTCACGTGTTCTTCGTTTCTGAGAGTCTGTCTCAGATCTTAGAATACAACTAGATAGGTTCATTTTTAATATTCATAGAATACCTGAGATTTCGTTAGGAGATCCTAAGAGAGCACTAGGTGTTAAAAGAGTTAGTTAATAGGGCTTTGCTTAAGTCCGGGACGTAAGGTAAAGCAATATCTACTAGGCTGAGGAAGCGTCCTCCGAAGGTTCTGTCGAGCAGAGTCGGGTCAAGCAGTCCAAGATATACAAACAGTTGCTCCATCAGCAGACCTAATAAAGGGTGAATACTTTATGGCGGTGGTCCCCTTGTCCCTCTCTTTATATGTTTGTACTGTGTTTGTCCAAAAATATATTTGAATATTAAATTATGATACTATGAATATGTGTTATGCATGTTGAAGCTATTACATTTTTCCGGAAAGGTCACCAGCTTAATTAACATTATGTTTGTATATCTATTTTCTCTTTTAAATTAGATGAACGGTTATAGACAACTCCTAACCACGGTCTAATCATAACCTGTCTAGTTTATCAGGCCTTAATTTAGGGCTTTGTGAGGACGGAAGCATTAAGGTCTGCCATATTAGATGAAATAACCTATAGATCGCCATGTTTGTTAAAGTAGTCTAAGTAGGCTGAGTTCGTGTGTTTATGCCGGCGTTAGGGCGAGCAGCATGATCTCTTGAGTGACACAGGACTTTCATGGATTCCTTAGCTCAAACCGTGAGTAGGGCCGTCAATGGCGATGTGGCGGTTTATTAGATAACTCAGATGTGGTACAAAAGTAGAATCAGTACATAATTGCAATCTAGACCAAGATATATCTAAAATACTCGAAGATAGGTTAATCAACATGTATGAACAATATAACATATATCAGAACACTGTCTGTAAAACACTTTTGTAGGCTTAAGTAAACTTGAACCTAGTGTAGAGTGAATCAATCTCTCATCAAAGATTTTGATGAACGATTGCATAATTGGATAATAAAATAAGAGTTAGGGTAAACGGATAGTTACTACTGAGCCGTTACCACTTCCCTGGGAGGTACTTTCCAACAGACTACCTACACGATATGTACTCTGCCTTAGGTTCTGATTGATCAAGTGACAACATAGATGCTAAATGTGACAATTAGTAATTCTAAGTCCTTAGTTATTCATAATCGATATAGGGTAAATAAAACCTATTTTTAGCATATCGATCGGAACGCATCAAATTTTTGGCGCCGTTGCCGAGGAAATATCATAACAAATTTAGGATTCCTGATCAAAATTCTAGAGACTTATGATAGGTAACGGTAGTAATCTATACCTTAGACATAACACTCATTTTATGCTAATTAGACAATTAGTTTCCGAAATATATGGTTATCATAACTGATATGCATAAATCATATCACATTTTTAGCAAGTTTTTAGGCATGATTTAGGGTGAAATTGATATGAAATTGGTCTTAATTGATTATTATTAACTCAATTTCACAGTGTTTGTGATTTTGGAAGTATCAGGTGAAAAGTAGAAGAAAATGGCAAATTTCGTGGCAAAAACGCAATTTTTCAGAAGTTCAGAAGTCGGGGTGGGCTTCCCGAATCAGGATGGGTGTCCTGACCTGGTCAACAGGCCAGGATAGGCATCCAGGAATCGGGACGGCCGTCCTGACCTGGTCAACAGGCCGGGACGGGCGTCCCGGATGCCTAGTTCAAGTCCCACATCGAAATTTTTGGAAACATTCATTCCAAAAAGCTGCTATAAATACATCAGGCCTTCCTCAGGTGAATTCATTCCTCTCCACTCGATCTGAGTCATTTAGTGACTTCAAGTGTACATTTTTCGTGAGTACACAAGTCACTTAGAGACTCGGGTTCAGTATAAGTTTTTTTTATTTCTAGTTAGTGTTTTGTTTTCTTAGTTTCTGAGAATTAGTCTCAGATCTTCGGCTACGATAGATAGGTTCGTTTTTGGTATTCATAGAATACTCGAGATTTCATTAGGAGATCCTAAGAGGGCTCTAGGCGTTCGAAGAGTCAGTCCACAGGGCTGGGCTTAAGCTGGGTATTAAGGTAAAGTCCAGCTACTAGGCTGAGGAAGCGTCCTCCGAATGTTCTGTCGAGCAGAGTCGGGTTGAGCAGTAAGACATATACGAGCAGTTGCTCCATCGGCGAGACTAAGTAAAGGGTGATTTCTTTATGGCATCAGTCCCCCTGTCCCTCTCTTTATATGTTTGTATTGTGTTTGTCCAAAGATTGATTATGAATATTAGATTATGATTTTTATGAGCATCTGTTATATGTGTTGAAGTTCTTATGATTTTCTGGAAATGGCCACCTGCTTAATATTCATTATGTCTGCATGTCTAATATAGTCTCTTTTAAACTAAAATTTAGGGTTATAGACAATTCCTAACCACGGTCTAATCATAACCTGTTTAGTTTAATAAGCATCAATTAGTATTGGTGTCTGCCATATTAGATAAAATAACCTACAGAACACCCTATTTGTTAGAGTAGTCTAAGTAGGCTGAGTTGAGCATTTATGCCGGCGTTAGGGCGAGCGGCGTGATCCCCGGAGTGACATAGGGCTTTCATGGATGCCTTTAGCTCAAACCGTGAGTAGGGCCGTCATTAAGGTAGGGCGGTTTATTAGTTGACTTCGATGTGGTACACCTGTAGACTCAGAACATAGTTGCAATCCAAGCCAAGACATGTCTAAAATACTCGAAGATAGGTCAATCAACATGTAGGAACAGTATATGATGGGTTTCCAGCCTATATGCTAACTAGGTGTTATTTTACCCTATGTTGATTATGAGTAATTAATTCAGAACATAGTTGCAATCAACATAGGGTAAAATAACACCTATTTAGCACATCGACCGGAAACCCCATCAATACTCCTGCATCCCCCGCACCTAACAAACCAACCACCTTCATCAGAGGATAGCACTAACAGTTCTCAATCAGCCTTGGCTGCCCAGGTAGGTGATATATCTCACAGGATAAGCGCCATGACTCAGACAATACCAGGCAGACTAAGACGGTCATATCAGGCTGTTCTAACCGTAAGTTCTGAAGTAATCCAACTCAGAACCACAATAGAACGCCAAAATGTGCAAATACTCCGAGAGGTGATGGAAATATTAAAGGAACAAAGGAACCAGCAGGAGGAGATGCGAAACATACGAGTAGAACTACAAGAGATGTGAAACATTCAGGCAGAGTTACAGGAGATCAGAGATAAGGGTCGTTGAAAAAGGGAAGATTCTTTTACTTTTATTCTCAGCAAATAAATTGTTTGAACTAAACCTGAATAATTGACCACTATTTTCTAATTTCAAACGTTTTAAAGGGTCCTTTATTTTATTCAACAATTTTTCTCCAGACATTTTATTTTCAAATTTCTATGAAAAACAAAAGTTTTGCAAATGCAGTTTATTTTTCACTAATTAATTGCATAAACTCAGTTTTTGTTTTTCTGAAATTCTTGCTGAAATTCAATTTGGGATAAAATTAGGGTAGTCATGATTTTCGAAAAAGGTTGAGGAATTTTTACATAGAGTTTTTTTAACAGCTTCTGAATTTGATTGGATAAACATGAAGACTTGTTAAAAATTATGATTATTTTTGGTATCCTGAGATTTGCAGGGAATTACGAAAAAAAAAATTTCAGAATTGGCACGCATCCCGAAGCAACCCGGGACGGGAGTCCTGCCTCCGGGACGGGCGTCCCGAAGGCCGCCCCTCCTACAAATAATCCATTTTTTTCATTTCCCCTCAAATCAACTTTCAAAAAATTCATCTCTCTCAAATAGTTCTCTCTATCTTCTCTCTACAAATTTTTGGCAAACTTCCCAAAGTTCAAAAATTCAAATTTCCCTCCAAATTTTGAATTTTAAACTTCTTTCTAGAATTCGAATTTCCCTCCAAAATTCAAATTTCCCGCCAAAAATTCAAAATCATTCCCTAACCAAAAATTCATCCTCCCGAATTCAAATTCACCTCCAGAATTCGAATTTGAATCTTCCTTCCTGCCTAAATTCTCAAAATCTCTCAAACGCTCTCAACCCAAATGGCTCCCAAACGCGCCCGTATCACATCTACCATGACCGTCACATCGGTGGCACATCCTTTTATGCTGTTTCGCTCCAGCCCAGCATACCAGGAGAGATGTCACGGATACATCGGACGCACCATACTGACGGGCAAAGCACTTGACTGGGCCGCAGTACAGACGCTAGAGGTGGAGTAGGAAGTCAGACGCATGCTCGACGTACTACCCTACAATCGAGTATTCATCGTCACTGAACCAACATACCTAGAGTTGGTATGTGAGTTCTATGCGTCATTTACGTACCATCAGGAGCAGATCACATTCCGCTTGGGCGGAATAGATCGGTCGATGAGCATGGCTGAGTTCGGCATTGCCCTGGGTATCTGGCAGAGAGACGAGCTGGATACGCCCGCCTATACCACGGCAGTTCGAGACTTCACGTCTGCAGACGTCTCAACTGCTTGGGCTCAAATCTGTATGACGGGTGTCCCATACCAGCATGGCTTTGCGAAAGCCACAGGTATTTATCCTGCTCTTCGATACTTGCGTGCTATTATTGCACACACTTTGTCAGGACGACGGACGGCCCCCGGGAATGTCACCCAAATGGAGACATTCCTCTTGGCTAACATGCACATGGGATCCATAGTGGAGATGGCTCGACTTATCACGGTCATCATGCGGGGTTTCGCTACGGCCACTCGGAAACAGTGTCTAGGACTCGGGCCATTCATCACCAGGATAGCTCACTACCTGGAGTTGGACATCGAGGGCTCGGAGCTGACCCAGATTGCCCCAACCACCATTCCTACGGAACATGGGAATAGTTGTAAGGGATGCAAATGGACGCTACTCCATCCACACGGAGTAGCCAGGACAGGCCTCGGCACCAGGAGCAGTTCCAGCACACATACCTCCGTCCGAGACGTTTGTTCCACGCACTGCCTTCGAACGACACATGTCGCACAGATTGGCAGAACTCTCAGCCCGATACAGCCGAGATATGGATAGGATCGAGAGACGGCTGACGTTGATAGAGGACAGAGTCACTATGAACACCAGCAGGATCGATGAGATTCATCAGCATACCTCCCACCTGGTGGAAAACTCCGAGGTCCACTTTCCGGTAGACTTTCCGGTAGACTTTACGGCAGCCTTCGGTCCAACTAATGACGGCGAGCCGGGTTCTTAGTTTTTCTTTCCTTTTCTTTTCCTTTTGTTGTCTTCATTCTATGTGTGTGATCATGTCTGGGCTGTATGAATTATGAATCTCTCTGTAACATTGATTGATATGACATAACAACATTGTTTTCTCTATGTTTTCTTGTTAGTTCTGTTATTTACTTATTTTTCCTTCTTACCCATAGTCATTCAAATAAGTGTGGGGTAAGAGCTTTTTTTTTTAGTTTTGTTTCTTGTTTTCAAATAAGTGTGGGGTAGCTTAGAAATGCATGAACACTGAGGACAGTGTCAGATTTAAGTGTGGGGTAGCAGTGCACAGTGCACTGTAGTGAGAAAATGTTTGCATGATTTTGCTTGTTTTCCCCATATTTTCACACCCTTCCAAAATTTTTCAAAATTCTCATTCTTTCAGACTTCTAAATGCAGTATGATTGGTTAAACATTGCTTATGTCTATGATATGTAGGTAGAATGTTATGGTTAGTAGGAAGCAATGTGATAGCTATCTTGAACTAATTTATTAGGAATAGGGAATTCCTGATAACTGAGCACAACTTAGTCTGGATTAGAGACCTCAGCCAATTACCTTTTCAAGACTTAACTAGATAAAATTAGACCAGTTGTGGATGTTTTGACAATTAGAATAACTAGATGAGACTCTGAGCTAAAAGTGAAAAGAAATCAAAGAAAGTTAATTAAATAAGGGTAGTTTGCCAGCGGCCTTCGCTACTCGAGCACCACTCCTTTGGGGAACTTAAACCCTGATGCCCTAAGGTCGTGTAGGTCTGGGAGTTATCGGAGTGGGACTCGCTACATGGGTAGTTGAAGTTGACGTGTTCTAAGCAGACTCAAAATACCCTACATCTATAAAGAAAATCAATAAATACTAAATCATTAAAAATCTGATCACCAAGGCTCAGAACTCAGAAAGTTGTCTATTGTTATTATGTCTAGCGACAGGGTCGAAATATTATCTGGTAGTAGTTAAGACGAGAGTATATTGTGTTGACTATCTGGTCTAGACTAGTACACACACTACACATCAGGAAGACCTTGTGACTACGAAAGGATTTCAACCTAGTTGTTAAGTTGTTTTCTACTTGACTATAACAATCTGCTAGAGACATTTGAGACCTTGTCATAGCAACCTGACCAGTCAGACCTGTGTTAAGAATTGTCTGAATAAATTTTTGGAATAAAAACATGACTAGGAATTTAAGTGACTGCACTATGATTTAGAATCACTAACTTCAAGTAGACTTTGCTTGAGGACAAGCAAAAAGCTAAGTGTGGGGTTATATGATATGCATAAATCATATCACATTTTTAACATGTTTTTAGGCATAATTCAGGGTGAAATTGAGGGTAAATTGATCTTAATTGTTCATTATTAACTCAATTTCACATTTTTTATGATTTTGGAAGTGTCAGGTGAAAAGTGGAAGAAAATGGCACATTTCGGGGAAAAAACGCAATTTTTCAGAAGTTCGGACTTCGGGGAGGGTGCCCCGGTTCAGGACGGGCGTCCAGGACTCGGGACGGCCGTCCTGACCTAGTCAATAGACCGGGACGGGTGTCCGAACCAGAAATTCAAGTCCCACATCGAATTTTTGAGAGAAAATCACTCCAGAAAGCTGCTATAAATACCCCAGGCCTTCCTTAGTTGAAATCATCCCTCTCCACTCGATCTGAGTCATTCAGTGGTTTCTAGTGTATAATTCTTGAGTACACAACTCACTCGGAGACTCAGATTTTAGTATAAGTTTTCTTTCTTTCCTTTTTGTGTTTCGTTTTTCTTAGTTTATGAGAAATAGTCTCAGATCCTAGGGTTCGATAGATAGGTTCGTTTCTGGTATTCATAGAATACCTGGGATTTCGTTAGGAGATCCTAAGAGGGCTCTAGGCATTCGAAGAGTCAATACACAGGGCTGGGCTTAAGCTGGGTATTAAGGTAAAGCCCAGTTACTAGGCTGAGGAAGCGTCCTCCGAAGGTTCTGGCGAGGAGAGTCGGGTCAAGCAGTATGACATATACAGCAGTTCGCTCCATCGGCGAGACTAAGTAAAGGGTGATTTCTTTATGGCATCAGTCCCCCTGTCCCTCTCTTATATGTTGTTATTGTGTTTGTCCAAATAGCAATTTTGAATACTGGATTTTCATTATTATGAATAGTTGTTATATATGTTGAAGTTATTATGTTTTTCCGGAAATAGCCACTTGCTAAATATTCATTATGTCTGCATGTCTAATGTAGTTTCTTTTAAACTAAAACTAGGGTTATAGACAATTCCTAACCACGGTCAAATCATAACCTGTTTAGTTTAACAGGCATCAATTAGTATTGGTGTCTGCCATACTAGATAAAATAACCTGCGGAACACCGTGTTTGTTAGAGTAGTCTAGGTAGGCTGAGTAGAGCGTTTATGCCTGCGGTTATGGGCAAGCGGCATGATCCCCGAAGTGACATAGGGCTTTCATAGCTGTCTTTAGTTGTAACCGTGAGTAGGGCCGTTTACCTTGGTGATAGGGCGGTATATCAGATTACTCAGATGTGGTACACCTTTAGACTCAGAACATAGTTGCATTCCAGGCTAAGATATATCTAAAACACTCGAAGATAGGTCAATCAACATATAGGAACAGTATAACATATAATCAGAACTTTGTCTATAAACACTTTTAGGCCTGATTAGACTTAAACCTAGTGAAGAATGGATCACCCTCTCATCAAGATTATTGATGACGATTGCATAACTGGATCATAAGATACGAGTTAGGATAAAAGGCTAGCTACTACTAAGTCGTTACCACTTTCCTGGGAGTATGATAATTATTTAATAAAATCGTAGATACTTTCCAACAGACTAGCTACACGATAGGTACTCTGCCTTAGGTTCTGGCTGATTAAGTGATACCTTAGAGATTAAATGTGACAATTAGTCAATCACAGTCCTTAATTACTCATAATCAACATAGGGTAAAATAACACATATTTAGCATATTGGCTGGAAACACATCAATCATAATCTAATATTCATAATCAATCTTTGGACAAACACAATACAAACATATAAAGAGAGGGACAGGGCGACTGATGCCATAAAGAAATCACCCTTTACTTAGTCTCGTCGATGGAGCAACTGCTTGTATATGTCGTAGTGCTCGACCCAACTCTGCTCGACAGAACCTTCGGAGGACGCTTCCTCAGCCTAGTAGCTGGACTTTACCTTAATACCCAACTTAAGCCCAGCCATGTGGACTGACTCTTCGAACGCCTAGAGCCCTCTTAGGATCTCCTAACGAAATTTCGGGTATTCTATGAATACCAGAAACGAACCTATCTATCGTAGCCTAAGATCTGAGATTAATTCTCAGAAACTAAGAAACGAAACACTAACTAGAAATAAAAGAAAACTTATACTGAACCTGAGTCTCTAAGTGACTTGTGTACTCGAAAAAAATGTACACTTGAAGTCACTAAATGACTCAGATCGAGTGGAGAGGAATGAATTCAACTTAGGAAGGCCTGGGGTATTTATAGCAGCTTTCTGGAGTGAATGTTTCCAAAAATTTCGATGTGGGACTTGAACCAGGCATCTGGGACGCCCGTCCCGGCCTGTTGACCAGGTCAGGACGGCCGTCCCAAGTCCTAGACGCCCGTTCTGGCCTGTTGACCAGGTCAGGACGCCCATCCTAATTCGGGACGCCCACCCCGACTTCCGAACTTCTGAAAAATTGCATTTTTGCCCCGAAATTTGCCATTTTCTTCTACTTTTCACCTGAGACTTCCAAAATCACAAAACTGTGAAATTGAGTTAATAATAATCAATTAAGACCAATTTCCTATCAATTTCACCCTAAATAATGCCTAAAAATATGCTAAAAATGTGATATGATTTATGCATATCAGATAACCTCCCACTTAGCTTTTTGCTTGTCCTCAAGCAAAGTCTACCTGAAGTTAGTGATTTTAAATCATATGTGCAGTCACTTAAATTTCCTAGTCATGTTTTTATTCCAAAAATTACTCAGACAATTCACAACACAGGTCTGACTGGTTAGGTTGCTATGACAAGGTCTCAAATGTCTCTAGTAGATTGTTACAATCAAGCAGGTTTAACAACTTAACAACTAGATTGAACTCTTCTCTCAGTCACAAGGTCTTCCTGATGTGTAGTGTGTGTACTAGTCTAGACCAGATCGTCAACACAATATACACTCGTCTTAACTACTACTAGATAACATTTCGACCCGTCGCTAGACATACTAACAACGGACAACTTTCTGAGTTCTGAGCCTTGATGATCAGATTTTAATTATTTAGCATTTATTGATTTTTTCTTTTATAGACTTAGGGTATTTTGAGTCTGCTTTAACACGTCAACTTTAACTACCCATGTAACGAGTCCCACTCCGATGACTCCCATACCTACACGACCTTAGGGCATCAGGCTTTAAGTTCCCCTAAGAAGTGGTGCTCGAGTAGCAAAGGCCGCTAGCAAACTACCCTATTTAATTAACTCTCACTTTTTTCTTTTCACTTTCAGCTCAGATCCTCATCTAGTCATTCTAATTGTCAATACATCCTCAACTGATCTAATCTTATCTAGTTAAGTTTTGAAAAGGTAATTGGTTGAGGTCTCTGATGCGTTCCGATTGGTATGCTAAAAGATAGGCTTTATTTACCTATGTCTATTATGAGTAATTAAGGACTGTGTCTTACTAACTGTCACTTAGTGATGCGATTCCGGTTGACATGCTAAATAGGTGTTTATTTTACCCTATGTTGATTATGAATAATTAAGGACTGTGATTGACTAATTGTCACATTTAGTCTCTATGGTGTCACTTAATCAGCCAGAACCTAAGGCAGAGTACCTATCGTGTAGCTAGTCTATTGGAAAGTATCTACGATTTTATTAAATAAATATCGTACTCCGAGGGAAGTGGCAACGGCTTAGAAGTAACTAGCCTCTTATCCTAACTCTAATCTTATGATCCAGTTATGCAATCTTCATCAATATCTTTGATGAGAGGGTGATCCATTCTCCACTAGGTTCAAGTCTAATTAATCCTAAAAGTGTTTTAAAGATGAGTTCTGATTCTATGCTATACTGTTCCTATATGTTGATTGACCTGTCTTCGAGTATTTTAGATGCATCTTAGCCTGGATTGCAACTATGTTCTGTGTCTAAAGGCGTACCACATCCGAGGTCTCTAATAAACCGCCCTACCTTAATGACGGCCCTACTCACGGTTCGGGACGAAGGCATCCATGAAAGCCCTATGTCACTTCGGGGATCATACCGCTTGCCCTAGCCGCCGGCATAATCGGACTCAGCTCGACTCCTACCTAGACTACTTTAACAAGCAGGGTGTTCAGCATGTTATTTTATCTAGCATGGCAGACACCAATACTAATTGATGTCTGTTAAACTAAACAGGTTATGATTAGACCGTGGTTAGGAATTGTCTATAACCCTAACGTTAGTTTAAAAGAGCACATTAAACATGCAGACATAGTGAATATTTAGCAGGTGGCTATTTCCGGAAAAACATAATAACTTCAACATACAAAACAACTATTCATAAAATCGTAATCTGATATTCATAATTCATATTTAGAACAAAACAATAACACATATAAGAGAGGGACATGGGGACCGATGCCATAAAGAAATCACCCTTTACGAAGTCTCGCCTACGGAGCGTACTGCTGTATATGTCGTATTGCTCGCCCTGACTCTGCTCACCAGAACCTTCGGAGGACGCTTCCTCAGCCTAGTAGCTAGACTTTACCTTACATCCTGGGCTTAAGCCTAGCCCTGTGGACTGACTCTTCGAACGCCTAGAGCTCTCTTAGGATCTCTAACGAAATCCCGGGTATTCTATGAACACCAGAAACGAACCTATCTATAGAAACCTAAGATCTGAGACTATTTCTCAGAAACTAAAACAAACACTAATAAGAAAGAAAACTGAGATCCGAGTCTCTGAGTGAGTTGTGTACTGGAAAATTGTACACTGGAAACCACTTAATGACTCAGATCGAGTGGAGAGGGATGATTTCAACTGCTGGAGGCCTGGGGTATTTATAGCAGCTTCCTGGAGTGAAAATCTCCAAAAAATTCGATGTGGGACAGCTTCTGGCGGCTCGGGACGCCCGTCCAGATTCGGGACGCCCGTCCTGATTCGGGACGCCCGTCCTGATTCGGGACGCCCGTCCTGATTCGTTGACCAGGTTCGGGACGCCCTTCCCGGTTCAGGACGCCCGTCCTGGCGGTTTGACTGGGTCAGGACGCCCGTCCCGGACCTTTGACCGGGTCAACATTTCCAAAAATTACGTTTTTGCCCCAGAATTTGCTGTTTTTGTCTACTTTTCACCTGACACTTCCAAAATCATAAAAACCGTGAAATCAAGTAAATAGTAAACAATTAATGTCAATTTACTCTCAATTTCACATTAAAACATATATAAAAACATGCTAAAAATGTGATACGATTTTCGCGTATCAGATAACCCCACACTTAGCTTTTTGCTTGTCCTCAAGCAAAGTCTACATGGAGTTAGTGATTTGAAACCGTAGTGCAGTCACTTAAATTCCTAATCATGTTTTTATTCCAAAAATTCTTAGATAATTCTTAACACAGGTATGACTGGTTAGGTTGCTATGACAAGGTCTCAAATGTTTCTAGTAGCTTGTTATGATGAGGCAGAAAACAAATCAACAACTAGGTTGGACTTTTTTCTTAGTCACAGGGTCTTCTTGATGTGTAGTGTGTGTACTAGTCTAGACCAGATAGTCAACACAATGAACTCTTATCTTAACTGCTACCAGATAATACTTCGACCTATCGCTAGACACACTGACAACAGATAACTTTCTGAGTTATGAGCTTTGGTGATAAGATTTTTAATGCTTTAGCACTTAGTTATTTTCTTTATAGATTCAGGGTATTTCGAGTCTGCTTAGAACACGTCAACTTCAACTACCCATGTAGCGAGTCCCACTCCGATGACTCCCAGATCTACACGACCTTAGGGCATCAGGCTTTAAGTTCCCCGAAGGAGTGGTGCTCGAGTAGCGAAGGCCGCTAGCAAACTACCCTATTTTAATTAGCTCATTTTTTTTCCTTTTCACTTTTGGCTCAGAGTCTCATCTAGTCATTCCAATTGTCAATGCATCCTGCACTGGTCTAATTTTATCTAGTTAAGTTTTGAAAAGGTAATTGGTTGAGGTCTCTAATCCAGACTAAGTTGTGCTCAATTATTAGGAATTCCCTACTTCTAATCAATGGGTTCAACAATAGTTATCAATTATCTCCTACTAACCATAACATACTACCTACATATCATAGACATAAGCAATTGTTTAACCAAGCATACTGCATTTAGAAGTCTGAAAGAATGAAAAATTTTGAAAAAATTTGGAAGGGTGTGAAAATACGGGGAAAACAAGCAAAATCATGCAAAAAGTTTATCAAAAACTACTACAGTGCACCGTGCACTGCTACCCCACACTTAAGGCTGGCACTGTCCTCAGTGTTCATGCATATCTAAATTACCCCACACTTATTTGAAAACAAGGAGAAACAAAACACAAAACAGAAATTTCTTACCCCCACTTATTTGACTGACTAAGGGTAAGAAAGAAATAAGGCAGCAAAACAAGAAGGATAGCAAAACAGAACACAAAACAAATAAAATAAAAGGAATATGAGGATTAGAAAAACTCCCTTCCTGTCGCGAGCAGAAGGGTCTTCTCTGATTTGTCAATTGGCTCTTCACCTTAGCTATGTGCTATTGCTGAGGTGTTTCTGACTCTACAAGCTCTAGACACTGGAACGGATGACGCCAGCTCCGATCCTTCATTGTCAAGCTCTAGGTAGTGGCATATCCATTTGATGAATGACTCAAGCCCCAAGGACTGTTTCCTCGAATCATCTGCAAAGTTTCTCGTAATCGTAGCAACGTGTCCAGAAGGAACGTGTCTAGGAATGAGACTTCTTTGGATTGGTGTGCCTACCTGCCAATGTTAGTAAAGGTATTGCATGCAAGTCTCGAATGGAAGAAAAGATACCTGAAGTTTTGGCGAAGCTGTGGTGGTAGGGGGCTCCAGTTATGTAGATCTGGGCCCAAGTATTTGAGACTTCCTCGGGGAAGTTTCTCACAGCTGATTGGTATGCAGGGAATGCAAGCTCCTCCATTGCTATGCTCCTGATACAACGCCAAATTCCTCTATATCCTTCGACCCTTCGTTACCTCTTGGTAGATCACTTGCTTGCATTGGTCTGGCTTTAATTGTTGCCAGTATCTCATCTATTGATTCTGCGAGTGTGGGTTTTGCTGTGGTGGTGTCTCCTCTTTTGCAATGGTCAGTCATTCCCATAGCAATCCCTGCTAAAGTGTGGTACTTAGCAGACTTCATAGATTTGATACACATGCTGAACATTTCTTCCTAAAACATTGGCATTCTGAATCTGGAAAACAACTAGAATCTGCACATGACTTTAACATCATTAGTAAGTAATGCCTGTGGTTCAGGCCATTTTGAAAAGTGTTCCACGACTACTATGATGTAATTATGTTCAAAGGAAGAAAGAGAAAAGGATTCGAAATACCCCTGATATCAACGGTTGCAACATTCTGTGTACGTCGCTGGGGTAGATGATCTCTGGAAGATGTGTTACCTGTTATTTGGCAAGCATCGCAGGACTGTATCAGAGATACAAAAGTCCTTGACTATGGTGGGTCAACAAGATCCTACTTTCAACACTTTCCGGACAGTGTTGATAGTAGTCAATTGGTTTCCCGTAGATTCTTTAGGGCAATGCTCTAAACTCTTGTGGCCTTCGTCTTCTGAGACACATCTTCTGATCAACTGATCTGCAAAAATTTGAAATAGAAGAGAAACTACCCAGTAGTAATATTTCAAATCAGCAAAGAATTTCTTCTTTTGCTGATAAGTCATATCACTTGGAACTTATTTAGTGACTAGATAATTTGCAATAAACCACAGATGAGAATTATTATACATAGCAAACAATGCAAATAAGTTTTCATCCAAAAATTTATCATTATTACACTAGCCTCTAACTCAGGGTTTTCTAATCTAAACCAATGGTTTGCTTTCTAGATTTTCAACCCTTTTTCTTACCCCTTCATTCTATATCAAACTCAAGTAACAATAAAACCTTACTTAATTAATTATGGTTCAGTATCAGTTTTATTGAACACAGACATCTCAGAGTGATCAGTGTAACCTATTGTTTTTAGACAAGACTAAATAAGATTAGGATTTATCATACATGAACTTTCTTATCATGTTTCTGTCTAAAACAATTCTTACTACATCACATATTCATTCAAAAAGCAGATTTCAATCAGGTGATGTCATAATGGGTGCAATAATTCCTTTTGGTTTTAAAAATTCTCATGCAATCATCAGCAAAACAAAAGGAACATCATTTTTCCAATAGAACATTCAAAGGTCTGGCTATTAAGGAAAAACTATTTCATAACTCATCCTAATAAGGCCGGCATGACTCTAAGAAAATTCTAAAATAGAGTTTCTTCCTGATAAAAATCTAAGCCAACATTTTACAACTCAGAAGAAAATATATTTTATCCTCATTTCCATTTTTATTTCTTCGAAATTAAATAAAGGAAGAAAAACACGAAAAAGAGCAACTAAGAAAACAAAAAACAAGAGATAGGGAAAAGGAACAACTCACCGTTGAGCAAGAAAGATACATTCTTTTTGGGATTTTAAATTTTAAAAAAAAATTTTCTTTTTTTTTTCGAAAGCAATTAAATTTCCTCAATATGGTTTTAGAATGATTTTCTAAAATTTGATTATCCTAAGTGTCTTAATTCCAGATAATATCTAAAATCAATTAGTTATGATAATCCTATATTTCGGAAACTGATTGCCTTACTAGCATAAAACAAGTGTTAGGTCTAAGGTCGAGGTTACTACCGCTACCTATCATAAGTATCTAGAATTTTGATCAGTGTCTAGAATTTTGATCAGGAGTCCTAAATTCATTATGATATTTCCCCGGCAACGGCGCCAAAAATCTGATGCGATTCCGGTTGACATGCTAAATAGGTGTTTATTTTACCCTATGTTGATTATGAATAATTAAGGACTGTGATTGACTAATTGTCACATTTAGTCTCTATGGTGTCACTTAATCAGCCAGAACCTAAGGCAGAGTACCTATCGTGTAGCTAGTCTATTGGAAAGTATCTACGATTTTATTAAATAAATATCGTACTCCGAGGGAAGTGGCAACGGCTTAGTAGTAACTAGCCTCTTATCCTAACTCTTATCTTATGATCCAGTTATGCAATCTTCATCAATATCTTTGATGAGAGGGTGATCCATTCTCCACTAGGTTCAAGTCTAATTAATCCTAAAAGTGTTTTAAAGATGAGTTCTGATTCTATGCTATACTGTTCCTATATGTTGATTGACCTGTCTTCGAGTATTTTAGATGCATCTTAGCCTGGATTGCAACTATGTTCTGTGTCTAAAGGCGTACCACATCCGAGGTCTCTAATAAACCACCCTACCTTCATGATGGCCCTACTCACGGTTCGGGACGAAGGCATCCATGAAAGCCCTATGTCACTTCGGGGATCATACTGCTTGCCCTAGCCGCCGGCATAATCGGACTCAGCTCGACTCCTACCTAGACTACTTTAACAAGCAGGGTGTTCAGCATGTTATTTTATCTAGCATGGCAGACACCAATACTAATTGATGCCTGTTAAACTAAATAGGTTATGATTAGACCGTGGTTAGGAATTGTCTATAACCCTAACGTTAGTTTAAAAGAGCACATTAAACATGCAGACATAGTGAATATTTAGCACGTGGCTATTTCCGGAAAAACATAATAACTTCAACATACAAAACAACTATTCATAAAATCGTAATCTGATATTCATAATTCATATTTAGAACAAAGCAATAACACATATAAGAGAGGGACATGGGGACTGATGCCATAAGGAAATCACCCTTTACGATGTCTCGCCTACGGAGCGTACTGCTGTATATGTCGTATTGCTCGCCCTGACTCTACTCACCAGAACCTTCGGAGGACGCTTCCTCAGCCTAGTAGCTAGACTTTACCTTACATCCTGGGCTTAAGCCTAGCCTTGTGGACTGACTCTTCGAATGCCTAGAGCTCTCTTAGGATCTCCTAACGAAATCCCGGGTATTCTATGAACACCAGAAACGAACCTATCTATAGAAACCTAAGATCTGAGACTATTTCTCAGAAACTAAAACAAACACTAATAAGAAAGAAAACTGAGATCCGAGTCTCTGAGTGAGTTGTGTACTGGAAAATTGTACACTGGAAACCACTTAATGACTCAGATCGAGTGGAGAGGGATGATTTCAACTGCTGGAGGCCTGGGGTATTTATAGCAGCTTCCTGGAGTGAAAATCTCCAAAATATTCGATGTGAGATAGCTTCTGGCGGCTCGGGACGCCCGTCCTAATTCGTTGACCAGGTTCGGGACGCCCGTCCCGGTTCAAGACGCCCGTCCTGGCGGTTTGACTGGGTCGGGACGCCTGTCCCGGACCTTTGACCGGGTCAACATTTCCAAAAATTGCGTTTTTGCCCCAGAATTTGCTGTTTTCGTCTACTTTTCACCTGACACTTCCAAAATCATAAAAACCGTGAAATCAAGTAAATAGTAAACAATTAATGTCAATTTACTCTCAATTTCACATTAAAACAGATATAAAAACATGCTAAAAATGTGATACGATTTTCGCGTATTACTTAGCATTCAATTATTGTCACTTAATCAATTAGAACCTAAGGCAGAGTACCTATCGTGTAGCTAGTCTGTTGGAAAGTATCTACAATTTTATTAAGTTAAATATCGTACTCCCAGGGAAGTGGTAACGGCTTAGTAGTAACTAGCCTTTTATCCTAACTCCTATCTTATGATCCAGTTATGCAATCTTCATCAATAACTTTGATGAGAGGGTGATCCATTCTCCACTAGGTTTAAGTCTAATTAATCCCAAAAGGGTTTTATAGATGAGTCCTGATTCTATGTTATATTGTTCCTATATGTTGATTGACCTATATTCGAGTATTTTAGACATGTCTTGGCCTGGATTGCAACTATGTTCTGTGTCTAAAGGCGTACCACATCCGAGGTCTCTAATAAACCGCCCTACCTTAATGAAAGCCCTATGTCACTTCGGGGATCATACCGCTTGCCCTAGCCGCCGGAATAATCGGACTCAGCTCGGCCTACCTAGACTACTCTAACAAGCAGGGTGTTCAGCATGGTATTTTATCTAGCATGGCAGACACCAATACTAATTGATGCTTGTTAAACTAAACAGGTTATGATTAGACCGTGGTTAGGAATTGTCTATAACCCTAACTTTAGTTTAAAAGAGCACATTAGACATGCAGACATAGTGAATATTAAGCAGGTGGCCATTTCCGAAAAAACATAACAACGTCAACATATAAAACAAATATTCATAAAAAATCGTAGTCTTGTATTCATAATCAATTTTTGGAACAACACAATAACAACATATAAGAGAGGGACAGGGGGACTGATGCCATAAAGAAATCACCCTTTACGTAGTCTCGCCGATGGAGCGTACTGCTGTATATGTCGTATTGCTTGCCCCGACTCTGCTCGCCAGAACCTTCGGAGGACGCTTCCTCAGCCTAGTAACTGGACTTTACCTTAATACCCAGCTTAAGCCTAGCCATGTGGACTGACTCTTCGAACGCCTAGAGCCCTCTTAGGATCTCCTAACGAAATCCCGGGTATTCTATGAATACCAGAAACAAACCTATCTATCGAACCCTAGGATTTGAGACTATTTCTCAGAAACTAGAAAAAATGAAAACAAAAAGGAAAGAAAGAAAACTTCTACTGAAATCTGAGTCTCCGAGTGAGTTGTGTACTAGAGAATTGTACACTGGAAACCACTAAATGACTCAGATCGAGTGGAGAGGGATGAATTCAACTGCTAGAGGCCTGGGGTATTTATAGCAGCTTCTCGGGGTGATTTTTCATCAAAAATTCGATGTGGGACTTGATTTAGGGGTTCGGGACGCCCGTCTCGGTGCTTTGACTGGGTCGGGACGCCTGTCCTGAGCCTTTGACCAAGTCAGCATTTCCAAAAATTGCGTTTTTGCCCCAAAATTTGCTGGTTTCGTCTACTTTTCACCTGACACTTCCAAAATCATAAAAACTATGAAATTAAGTAAATAATAAACAATTAAGATCAATTTACCCTCAATTTCACCCTAAATCATATATAAAAACATGCTAAAAAGGTGATACGATTTTCGCGTATCAGTCTCTAATCCAGACTAAGTTGTGCTAAATTATCAGGAATTCCCTATTCCTAATCAATAAGTTCAAAATAGTCATCACATTGTCTCCTACTCATCATAACTTCTACACACATATCATAGACATCAGCAATATTTTACCAATCATACTGCATTTTGAGGTCTGAAGGAATGAAAAATTTTGAAAATTTTTGGAAGGGTGTGAAAATATGGGGAAAACATGCAAAACATTTTCTCAAATTACTACAGTGCACCGTGCACTGTTACCCCACACTTAAGTCTGACACTGTCCTCAGTGTTCATGCATATCTAAATTACCCCACACTTATTTGAAAATAAGAAGAATCAAAAACAAAACTCTTACCCCACACTTATTCGACTAACTAAGGGTAAGAGGGAAAATAAAGCAATAAAACAAGAAGGATAATCAAAACAGAACACCAAACAAATAAAATAAAAGTAAAGGAATATGAGGATTAGAAAAACTCCCTTCATGTCTCGAGCAGAAGGGTCTTCTCTGATCTGTCAATTGGCTCTTCACCTTAGCCATGTGCTATTGCTGAGGTGTTCTTGACTCTACAAGCTCTAGATATTGGAACGAATGACGTCGGCTCTGATCTTTCAATGTCGAGCTCCAGGTAGTGGCCTATCCATTTGATGAATGACTCAAGCCCCAAGGACTGTTTCCTCGAATCATTTGCAAAGTTTCTTGTAATCGTAGCAACGTGTCAAGAAGGAACGTGTCTAGGAATGAGACTTCTTTGGATTGGTGTGCCTACCTGCTAATGTCAGTGAAGGTATTGCATGCAAGTTTCGAATGGCATAAAAGATACCTGAAGCTTTGGTGAAGCCGTGGTGGTAGGGGGCTCCAGTGGTGTAGATCTGGGCCCAAGTATTTGAGACTTCCTCGGGGAAGTTTCTCACAGCTGATTGGTATGCAGGGGATGCAAGCTCCTCCATTGCTATGCTCCTGATACAACACCAAATTCCTCTATATCTGTCGACCGTTTGATACTACTTGGTAGATAACTTGCTTGCACTGGTCTGGCTTTAATTGTTGCCAGTATCTCATCTCTGGATTCTGCGGGTAGGGGTTTTGCTGTGGTGGTATCTTTTGAAAGTTTCCAGCTTCTGAATTATTCCTCAGCTAAATCCCGTATGATTTCTCCAGATGGGATTGTATGCGTCTCCCATTGGAGTAGCATTCTGCAGTAACCTACTCCTACCTCTGTTGGAATGGTCAGTATTCCATTCACATAGAAATTCCCGCTAAAGTAAAGTACTTGGCAGACTTCACAGATTTGATACACAGACTGAACATTTCTTCCTTAGACATTGGCACTCTGAATCTGGAAAACACTTCTCATAGAATCTGTTATTTGGCAAGCATCGCAGGACTGTATCAAGGATACAGAATTCTTGAATATTGATTTCAACACTTTTCAGACAGTGTTGATAGCTATCAATTGGTCTCCCGTAGATTCTTGCAATGCTTCAGAATCGTGTGGCCTTCGCCTTCTGAGATACATCCTCTGCTCACTTACTCTGCAACAATTCGAAATAGAAAAAACAGATCTTCCTAGTAATAATATTCCAAATCAACAAAGAATTTCTTCTTTTGTTGATAAGTCATATCACTTGGGAATAATTAGCAACTAGATAATTAGTAATATCAGTAAACCACGGAGGAGAATCATTATTCATAGCAAACAATGAAAATAAATTCTCATTCAGAAATTTATCAGATACTACTGTCTCGTCAATAGTCTCTAACTCGGGGTTTTCTAATCTAGACCAAAGGTTTGCTTTCTAGATTTTTAGCCCTTTCTCTTATCCCGTTTTTCTATATTAAATTCAATAGAACTTAACTAATCAATCTTGGTTCATCATTAGTTTTATTGAACAGATATCTCAGAGTAAAGTAATCAAATAAACCTAGCATGACCTAAGAAAATGATATTTTTTTCCAAATTAACACCTAAGCCAAAAATTGACAGCTCAAAAGAAAAAAAAAATATTCTTTAGTCATTTCCAAAATTTTTTTTTTCGAAAATAGAAATAACACGAAAAAGAGCAGCAAATGTACAACTAAGGAAAAAACAAATAAGGCAAGAGATAGGGTTGAAGAACAACTTACTGTTGAACGAGAAAAATACAAATTTTTTTTTCGGGTTTTTAAATTTTTAAATTTTTTTTCTTTTTATATTTTATTTCGAAAGCAGTTAAATTCCCTCAATATGGTTTTAGAATAATTTTCTAAAATTTGATTATCCTAAATGTCTTAATTTCAGATATTGTCTAAAATTAATTAGTTATGATAACCCTATATTTCGGAAACTGATTGTCTAACTAGCATAAAATAAGTGTTAGGTCTAAGGTCTAGGTTACTACCGTTACCTATCATAAGTCTCTAGAATTGTGGCCAATAATCCTAAATTCATTATGATATTCCCCCGGCAACGGCGCCAAAAATCTGATGTGCTTCCAACTAATTTGCTAAATAGGTGTTGTTTTACCCTATGTTGATCGATATGCATAAATCATATCACATTTTTAGCATGTTTTTAGGCATGATTTAGGGTGAAATTGAGGGCAAATTGGTTTTAATTGTTTGTTATTAACTCAATTTCACAATTTTTATGATTTTGGAAGTGTCATGTGAAAAGTAGAAGAAAATGGAAATTTCGGGGCAAAAACGCAATTTTTCAGAAGTTCAGAAGTCGGGGAGGGCGTCCCGAATCAGGACGGGCGTCCTGACCTGGTCAACAGTTCAGGATGGGCATCCAGGACTCAGGACGGCCGTCCTGACCTGGTCAATAGTCCAGGACGGGCGTCCCAAGCTGTAATTCCAAGTCCCACATCGAATTTTTGAAGAAAAATCACTCCAGAAAGCTACTATAAATACCTCAGGCCTTCCTCAGTTGAATTCATCCCTCTCCACTCCATCTGAGTCATTTAGTGACTTCGATTGTACACTTTCCTCGAGTACATAAGTCACTGAGAGACTCGGGTTCAGTATAAGTTTTCTTTCTTTCTAGTTAGTGTTTCGTTTTCTTAGTTTCTGAGAATTAGTCTCAGAACTTAGGCTTCGATAGATAGGTTCGTTTCTGGTATTCATAGAATACCCGAGATTTCGTTAGGAGATCCTAAGAGGGCTCTAGGCATTCGAAGAGTCAGTCCACAGGGCTGGGCTTAAGCTGGGTATTAAGGTAAAGCCCAGTTACTAGGCTGAGGAAGCGTCCTTCGAAGGTTCTGGCGAGCAGAGTTGGGTTGAGTAGTACGACATATACAAGCAGTTGCTCCATCAGCGAGACTAAGTAAAGGGTGATTTCTTTATGGCATCAGTCCCCCTATCCCTCTCTTTATATGTTTGTATTGTGATTGTCCAAATACTAATTATGTTTACGAGATTATGATTTTTATGAGTATTTGTTTTATATGTTGAAGTTCTTATGATTTTCCGGAAATGGCCACCTGCTTAAATATTCATTATGTCTGCATGTCTAATGTATTCTTTTAAACTAAAATTAGGGTTATAGAAAATTCCTAACCACGGTCTATTCATAACCTGTGTAGTTTTACAGGCATCAATTAGTATTGGTGTCTGCCATACTAGATAAAATAACCTACAGAACACCCTGTTTGTTAGAGTAGTCTAGGTAGGTTGAGTTGAGCGTTTATGCCGGCGGTTAGGGGCGAGCGGCATGATCCCCGAAGTGACATAGGGCTTTCACGGATGTCTTTAGCTCGAACCGTGAGTAGGGTCGTTAACCTTAACGATGGGGCGGTTTATCAGAGACCTCGGATGTGGTACACCTTTAGACTCAGAACATAGTTGCAATCCAGGCTAAGATGCATCTAAAATACTCGAAGATAGGTCAATCAACATGTAGGAACAATATAACATAGACTCAGGACGTTATCTATAAAACACTTTTAAGCTTAATTAGACTTAAACCTAGTGGAGAATGGATCACCCTCTCATCAAAGTTATTGATGAAGATTGCATAACTGAATCAAAAGATAAGAGTTAGGATAAAAGGCTAGTTACTACTAAGCCGTTACCACTTCCCTGGGAGTACGATCTTTAACTTAATAAAATCGTAGATACTTTCCAACATACTAGCTACACGATAGGTACTCTGCCTTAGGTTCTGACTGATTAAGTGACACTATAAAGACTAAACGTGACAATTAGTCAATCACAGTCCTTAATTACTCATAATCAACATAGGATAAATCAACACCTATTTTAGCATATCAGTCGGGAACGCATCAGATTTTTGGCGCCGTAGCCGGGGAAATATCATAATGAACTTAGGATTCCTGATCAAAATTCTAGAGACTTATGATAGGTAACGGTAGTAACCTAGACTTTAGACCCAACACTTATCTTATGCTAGTTGAACAATCACTTTCCGAAATATAGGGTTATCATAAGTAATTAATTTTAGATATTATCTGGAATTAAGACACTTAGGATAATCAAATTTTAGAAAATTATTCTAAAACCATATTGAGTCAATGTAATTGCTTTCGACATATAAAAGAAAAAAAATGTTAAAATTAAAATCCGAAAAAATTGTACTTTTCTTGTTCAAATGGTAAGTTGTTCTTTCTCCTATCTCTTGTATGATTTTCTTTTTCCTTTTCATAATTGAATAGTTGTTTTCTTCCGAATTCTTAATTTTTTGCTTTCCGTGTAATTCCACTAACCAGTTTGCTCAGGCTTAAACATATTATTCTCTGTAGTTGCATGATTCGAACTTCAGAAGCTAACCTTGAAACACCAGTTGAGAATCCTGAACGTCTCATCTATACAGCTAACAGGCGAAGAACAGAAATGGCTGCTGAAAGACCTCCCCTCGAATCCTACATCCAGCCACAAACTGTTCTAGTATCATCCGCCATCCAAATCCCTCGGAACCCTCGCTATGATCTTAAACCGAATGTGATCCAGTTGATTATTAATCGGGTTCAGTTTGGAGGAACTGCAGCCGAAAATCCGCTAGAACACTTATCTGATTTCTCTTCTCTCAGCGAAGGCCTCAAGGGAGATCATACGGCAGAAGTAACTAAACTAAACCTCTTTCCCTACTCACTGAGGGACATGGCTAAGAGATGGTTGGCCCAGCTACCCAATAACTCCATCACCTCTTGGGACGAGTTAAGCAAAGCCTTCCGGGAAGAGTACTACTCTACAGCAAGGGTCCTAGAATATCGAAGGGCTCTGTCTAGTTTTACTCAAGCTGCTGATGAGACAGTGATCGAAGCTTGGGACACATTGAAGGAGCTACTTAGGCTCTGCCCCCAACATGGACTTACCGAAGCATTGTTGATCCAGCAATTTTACGGGGGTATGACAGACATTGGTAAACAAGTTCTTGATGGACTCAACCCTCAAAGCGGTTTCAATGGAATGAGTGATGTAGATGCTAGAAACGCTCTGGAGAGGGTATATAGAAATAGAAAGAACTGGCGCACGAGTGGCTGAGCTACGAAGCAACCAGTAAATGTGGTTGTCGCCTCCACTGATGATCAATTTGAGGCACTAAAGGCCATCATTACTAGTCAACTGAATGCTTTCCAACAAGGGAAAAGCGTTCAGTCAGTGTATCAAATCTGTGAATTTTGCCAAGGATATCATTTCAGTAGAGATTGTTATTGATGCGTTCCGATTGGTATGCTAAAAGATAGGCTTTTATTTACCTATGTCGATTATGAGTAATTAAGGACCGAGTCTTACTAACTGTCACTTTAGCATTCAATTGTTGTCACTTAATCAATCAGAACCTAAGGCAGAGTACCTATCGTGTAGCTAGTTCTTGGAAAGTATCTACGATTTTAATTTATTAATATCGTACTCCCAGGGAACTAGTAACGGCTTAGTAGCAACTATCCCTTAATCCTAACATTCATCTTATTATCTAATCAGTTAATCGATAATCAATACTTTGAGATTGATTGGTGATCCCAATCACCCATAACAAGCAAATAGCATTCAAGAGTAGACACGCATTCATCAATTTAAGCTCAGTTATTACAATTTGTTTGACCTTATCTTCGAACATTTTCGATATATCTTGATCTCTAATGTAATTATGAAATGTAACCATCTGTTTACCATATCCGAGTTATCTGGTGTATTCACCCCTACCTTGGGATGATCCTTCTCATCTGTCGGATTAAAGTATCCATGAATGGAACCCTATGTCACTTCGGTATCATGTCACTTAACCCTAGGATTGGCCTAGCATACAAACTCAGCTTTATTAGGGTACTCTAACAAACATGGTGATCTGTTTTGTTATTTCTTCCTAATCTGGCAGACCTTTTACAGTCTGTTAAACTAAACCGGTTATGATTCAGACCTTGGTTAGGAGTTGTCTATAACACTAGTTTAATTTAAAAGGACACGACAGTTCAACATTCATAATGATAATTCTAGCTCTATGATCTTCCCGGGAAAATGAACAGTATCTCAAATTGTAAAACATGTATGATAATAAATTCAGTATCAAATTAATATTCAGATAAAACAATTTGTAAACATATAGAACCTCGTCTAGGGGACCCACTATCATAAAGTAGTCACCGCTTTATGCAGGTCCAGCCGGCGCTGCAACTCCTGCATGCTTCTGACTGCTCGATCTTACTCTGCTCGGTAGAGCCTTCGGAGAACGCTCCTCAGACCTAGTAGCAATTGCTTTACCTTACATCCCGGGCTTAAGCAAATTGCCCTAATCTGACTAAGAACACGCACCCTATCTCTCTCTTAGGAACTCCTAACGAAATCCAGGTATTCTATGATACCAAAAACGAACCCTATCTAGTCGTAATATAAGATTCTAAGACAGACTCTTAGAAAACAAAGAAAACGAGAAACTCTCTAAGAATAGAAATAAACTTATACTGAGCCCGAGTCTCTCAGTGACTTATGTACTCGAGAAAAATGTACAATCAAAGTCACTAAATGACTCAGATCGAGTGGAGAGGGATGATTTCAACTCTTGGAGGCCTGGGGTATTTATAGCAGCTTCCTGGAGTGAAAATGTCAAAACATTTTGATGTGGGACAACTTCTGGTGCTCGGGATGCCCATCCTGAGCTTGGGACGGCAGTCCTGGTGCTTTGACTGGGTCAGGACGCCCGTCCTGACCCGTTGACCAAGTCAACATTTCCAAAAATTGTATTTTTGCCCCAAAATTTGTTGTTTTCATCTACTTTTCACCTGACACTTCCAAAATCATAAACATTGTGAAATTGAGTAAATAACAATCAATTAAGACCAATTTCCTTTCAATTTCACCCTAAATTATGCCTAAAAACATGCTAAAAAGTGATATGATTTATGCATATCATATAACCACACACTTAGCTTTTTGCTTGTCCTCAAGCAAAGTCTACTCGAAGTTAGTGATTCTAAATCATAGTGCAGTCACTTAAAATCCTAGTCATGTTTTTATTCCAAAAATGTATTCAAACAATTCTTAACACAGGTCTGACTGGTCAGGTTGCTATGACAAGGTCTCAAATATCTCTAGCAGATTTATAGTCAAGCAGAAAACAACTTAACAACTAGGTTGAACTCCTTTCTTAGTCACAAGGTCTTCCTGATGTGTAGTGTGTGTACTAGTCTAGACCATATAGTTAACACAATATACTCTCGTCTTAACTACTACCAGATAACATTTCGACCTTGTTGCTAGACATAATAAAATAGACAATTTTCTGAGTTCTGAGCCTTGGTGATCAGATTTTTAATGATTTAGCATTTATTTATTTTCTTTATAGATGTAGGGTATTTTGAGTCTGCTTAGAACACGTCAACTTCAACTACCCATGTAGCGAGTCCCACTCCGATGACTCCCAGACATACACGACCTTAGGGCATCAGGCTTTAAGTTCCCCGAAGGAGTGGTGCTCGAGTAGTGAAGGCCGCTGGCAAACTACCCTTATTTAATTAACTTTCTTTTATTTCTTTTCACTTTTAGCTCAGAGTCTCATCTAGTCATTCTAATTGCCAATACATCCACAACTGGTCTTAATTTTATCTAGGTGAGTCTTGAAAAGGTAATTGGCTGAGGTCTCTAATCCAGACTAAGTTGTGCTCAGTTATCAGGAATTCCCTATTCCTAATCAATAAGTTCAAAATAGTCATAAATCATCTCCTACTAATCATAACACTCTACCTACATATCATAGACATAAGAAATGTTTAACCAATCATACTGCATTTAGAAGTCTGAAAGAATGAATAATTTTGAAATTTTTTTGGAAAGGTGTGAAATTACGGGGAAAACATGCAAAATCATGCAAAAAGTTTCTCAACTGCTACAGTGCACCGTGCACTGCTACCCCACACTTAAGTCTGACACTATCCTCAGTGTTCATGCATAGCTAACCTACCCCACACTTATTTGAAAACAAGAACAAAAACAAAACAAAGAACTCAAGAACAAAACAAAGAACTCTTACCCCACTGATACGCGAAAATCGTATCACATTTTTAGCATGTTTTTATGTATGTTTTAATGTGAAATCGAGAGTAAATTGACATTAATTGTTTACTATTTACTTGATTTCACGGTTTTTATGATTTTGGAAGTGTCAGGTGAAAAGTAGACGAAAACAGCAAATTCTGGGGCAAAAACGCAATTTTTTGAAATGTTGACCCGGTCAAAGGTCCGGGACGGGCGTCCCGACCCAGTCAAACCGCCAGGACGGGCGTCCTGAACCGGGACGGGCGTCCTGAACCTGGTCAATGAATCAGGACGGGCGTCCCGAGCAGCTAGAAGCTGTCCCACATCGAATTTTTCAGAGATTTTCACTCCGGGAAGCTGCTATAAATACCCCAGGCCTCCAGCAGTTGAATTCATCCCTCTCCACTCGATTTGAGTCATTAAGTGGTTTCCAGTGTACAGTTTTCCAGTACACAACTCACTCAGAGACTCGGATCTCAGTTTTCTTTCTTATTAGTGTTTGTTTTAGTTTCTGAGAAATAGTCTCAGATCTTAGGTTTCTATAGATAGGTTCGTTTCTGGTATTCATAGAATACCCGGGATTTCGTTAGGAGATCCTAAGAGAGCTCTAGGCGTTCGAAGAGTCAGTCCACAGGGCTAGGCTTAAGCCCAGGACGTAAGGTAAAGTCTAGCTACTAGGCTGAGGAAGCGTCCTCTGAAGGTTCTGGTGAGCAGAGTCAGGGCGAGCAATACGACATATACAGCAGTACGCTCTGTAGGCGAGACTAAGTAAAGGGTGATTTCTTTATGGCATCAGTCCCCATACCCCTCTCTTATATGTTTTATTGCTTTGTCCTAAACATCAATTATGAATATCAGATTATGATTTTATGAATAGTTGTTTTGTATGTTGAAGTTATTAGTTTTTTCCGGAAATAGCCACCTGCTAAATAATCATTATGTCTGCATGTCTAATGTAGTTTCTTTTAAACTAAAATAGGGTTATAGACAATTCCTAACCACGGTCTATTCATAACCTGTTTAGTTTAACAGGCATCAATTAGTATTGGTGTCTGCCATACTAGATAAAAACATGCTGAACACCTGGCTTGTTAGAGTAGTCTAGGTAGGCTGAGTAGAGCGTTATGCCAGCGATTACGAGCCTTCAGAGTGATCCCCAAAAGTGACATAGGGCTTTCATAACTGTCTTTGTTCGTACCTAGTGGTAGGGCCGTTTACCTTAATGATAGGGGGCGGTAGCATAGAGACTCGGATGTGGTACACCTTTAGACACAGAACATAGTTGCATTCTAGGCTAAGATATATCTAAAACACTCGAATATAGGTCAATCAACATATAGGAACAGTATAACATAGAATCAGAACTTATCTTTAAAACACTTCTAGGGTTAATTAGACTTGAACCTAGTGGAGAATGGATCACCCTCTCATCAAAGTATTTGATGAAGATTGCATAACTGGATCATAAGATAAGAGTTAGGATAAGAGGCTAGTTACTACTAAGCCGTTGCCACTTCCCTGGGAGTACGATAATTAACTTAGTAAAATCGTAGATACTTTCCAATAGACTAGCTACACGATAGGTACCCTGTCTTAGATTCTGGCTGATTAAGTGACACCATAAGACTAAACGTGACAGTTAGTCAATCACAGTCCTTAATTAATCATAATCGACATAGGGTAAAATAACACCTATTTAGTACGTCGGTCGGAATCGCATCAGATTTTTGGCGCCGTTGCCGGGGAAATATCATAATGAATTTAGGATTATTAGCCACAATTCTAGAGACTTATGATAGGTAACGGTAGTAACCTAGACCTTAGACCTACACTTATCTTATACTAGTTAGACAATCACTTTCCTGAATATAGGATTATCATAACTAATTAATTTTAGATAATATCTGGAATTAAGACACTTAGGATAATCAAATTTTAGAAAATTATTCTAAAACCATATTAAGGAAATTTACCTGCTTTCTAAATAAATCAAAATCCATAAAAATATTTTTCTTACTTTCTTGTTTCACTGTCCTACTTTTTGCTATTTGTTTCTAACCAGACTTTGCACTCAAAGATGAAGAGAACAAGAGCAGCTACTAATCAGGCAAAGAAAACAGAAAACCCTGACACTCCAGGACCAAAGAAGACGAAACCAGAAGGCCCCTCTAGACCCGCACCAGAAGTACCACGAGGGACTCTACCCTCACAACCAGTGGAAGTAACCTCAAGCCCTGATGCTAGTGAACTAGTGAGACGATTCCTGAACACCCGTGAGCATAGTCCCACGGAAGAAGATCCTTCTGAGGATACCTTCCCTCCTAGAGAAGAACCCCAGAGATCTCCAATTCACCCTCCTGCCCAGAGAGTTCCTATAAATCCACCACCCACTGACCAAACCCAAAATTCACCGACCTCTCCTGCATACACCCCAACACCTCACGAGCGCACCCCTTCATCTGCGGGGAGTACTAACGGTTATTATTCACTGTTGTCCGTGCAGATAGACACACTAACTCAAAGGGTCTATGAGATGGACCAAGGGATTGCCAGCAGACTGTGTCATTTAGACCAACTCAGTCTGAACATCACAACTAACGTAGACCGACTCAGAGCCACGGTCAATCTCCAGGAGAACCAAGGTGCACAACTACTCCGAGAGATGGCTGATCTACGCAGTGAGCAAAACAGGCAGAGGGATGAGATGCGAACAATACGCATAGAAATGCGAAGCATTCGGACAGAACTACAGGAGATCAGAGACAGGATTCATTAAAAAGGGAAGATTCTTTTACTTTTATTTTCAGCAATAAATTCGTTTGAACTGAAACTTGAATAATTGACCCATATTTTTCTATTTTTCAAACATTTTTTTAAGGGTCCTTTATTTTCAACAATTTTCTTCAGACATTTTATGAAAAACGAAAATTTTGCAATTGCAGTTTATTTTTCATTAACTAAATTGTATAAATTCAAATTTTTGTTTTTCTTGCTGAATTTAAATAGGAATAAAATTAGGGTAGTATGATTTTCGAAAAAGTGAGACTGAGGAATTTTTGCATAGAGTTTTTTTTAACAACTTCTGAATTTCATTGGATAAACATGAAGCCTTGTTAAAAATTATGATTATTTTTGGTATACTGAGATTTGCAGGAATTAGAAAAAAATATATATATATTTTCGGAATTGGCATGCGTCCCGAGGCAACCCGGGACGGGCGTCCAGCGGGATGGGAGTTGATACGCGAAAATCGTATCACATTTTTAGCATGTTTTTATATATGTTTTAATGTGAAATTGAGAGTAAATTGACATTAATTGTTTACTATTTACTTGATTTCACGGTTTTTATGATTTTGGAAGTGTCAGGTGAAAAGTAGACGAAAACAGCAAATTCTGGGGTAAAAACGCAATTTTTGGAAATGTTGACCCGGTCAAAGGTCCGGGACGGGCGTTCCAACCCGGTCAAACCGCCAGGACGGGCGTCCTGAACCGGGACGGGCGTCCCGAACCTGGTCAACGAATCAGGACGGGCGTCCCGAACCGGGACGGGCGTCCCGAGCCGCCAGAAGCTGTCCCACATCGAATTTTTCAGAATTTTTCACTCCGGGAAGCTGCTATAAATACCCCAGGCCTCCAGCAGTTGAATTCATCCCTCTCCACTCGATCTGAGTCATTAAGTGGTTTCCAGTGTACAATTTTCCAGTACACAACTCACTCAGAGACTCGGATCTCAGTTCTCTTTCTTATTAGTGTTTGCTTTAGTTTCTGAGAAATAGTCTCAGATCTTAGGTTTCTATAGATAGGTTCGTTTCCGGTATTCATAGAATACCTGGGGTTTCGTTAGGAGACCCTATGAGAGCTCTAGGCGTTCGAAGAGTCAGTCCACAAGGCTGGGCTTAAGCTGGGTATTAAGGTAAAGCCCAGTTACTAGGCTGAGGAAGCGTCCTCCGAAGGTTCTGGTGAGCAGAGTCAGAGGAGGCAGTACAACATATACAGCAGTACGCTCTGCGGCGAGACTACGTAAAGGGTGATTTCTTTATGGCATCAGTCCCCATACCCCTCTCTTATATGTTGTTATTGTTTTTTCTCTAAATACTTATTATGAACATCTGATTATGATTTTTATGAATAGTTGTTTTATATGTTGAAGTTGTTATATTTTTCCGGAAATAGCCACCTGCTAAATATTCACTATGTCTGCATGTTTAATGTGCTCTTTTAAACTAAAGTTAGGGTTATAGACAATTCCTAACCACGGTCTAATCATAACCTGTTTAGTTTAACAGGCATCAATTAGTATTGGTGTCTGCCATGCTAGATAAAATAACATGTTGAACACCCTGCCTGTTAAAGTAGTCTAGGTAGGGGCCGAGCTGAGTCCGATTATGCCGGCGGCTAGGGCAAGCGGTATGATCCCCGAAGTGACATAGGGTTTTATGTATGCCTTCGTCCCGAACCGTGAGTAGGGCCGTCATTAAGGTAGGGCGGTTTATTAGAGACCTCGGATGTGGTACGCCTTTAGACACAGAACATAGTTGCAATCCAGGCTAAGATGCATCTAAAATACTCGAAGACAGGTCAATCAACATATAGGAACAGTATAGCATAGAATCAGAACTCATCTTTAAAACACTTTTAGGATTAATTAGAATTGAACCTAGTGGAGAATGGATCACCCTCTCATCAAAGATATTGATGAAGATTGCATAACTGGATCATAAGATAAGAGTTAGGATAAGAGGCTAGTTACTACTAAGCCGTTGCCACTTCCCTGGGAGTACGATATTTAATTAATAAAATCGTAGATACTTTCCAACAGACTAGCTACACGATAGGTACTCTGCCTTAGGTTCTGGCTGATTAAGTGACACCATAGAGACTAAATGTGACAATTAGTCAATCACCGTCCTTAATTATTCATAATCAACATAGGGTAAAATAACACCTATTTAGAATGTCAACCGGAATCGCATCAGATTTTTGGCGCCGTTGCCGGGGAAATATCATAATGAATTTAGGATTCCTGATCAAAATTCTAGATACTTATGATAGGTAGCGGTAGTAACCTAGACCTTAGACCTAACACTTGTTTTATGCTAGTTAGACAATCAGTTTCCGAAATATAGGATTATCATAACTAATTAATTTTAGATGTTATCTAGAATTAAGACACTTAGGATAATCAAATTTTAGAAAATTATTCTAAAACCGTATTGAGGAAATTTAATTGCTTTCGAAATATAAAAAGAAAAAAAATGTTAAAAATTTAAAATAAAAAAAGAATGTATTTTTCTTGCTCAATGGTAAGTTGTTTTTTTTTTCCCTATCTCTTGTTCTTTCTTAGTTGTTTTCTTAGTTGTACATTTGTTGCTCTTTTTCGAAAAAATAAAAATGGAAATGAGGATAGAATATTTTTCTGAGTTGTCAATTTTTGGCTAAGGTTTTAATCTGGAAGAAATCTCATTGTGGAGTTTTCTTAGGTCATGCTTAGTCTATTAAACAGAATCATGAAATAAAATTTTCTTTAATAGACAGACCTCTGAGTATTCTAATGAGAAAGGATGTTCCTTTTGTTTGATGATAAATGCATGAGATTGTTTAAACCGAAAGGAATTACTGCACCCATTATGGCATCACCTGATTGAAATATGCTTTTTGAATGAATATGTGATGTAATTATGTAGTAAGAATTGTTTTAGGACAGAAACATGATAAGAAAGTTCATATGTGATAAAATTCCGATCTTATCTGGTCTTGTCTAAAAACAATAGGTTTCTTATGAAAATAATTACATCATAGTAGTTGTGGAACACTTTTCAAAATGGCCTGAACCACAGGCATTACCTACTAATGATGTTAAAGTCATGTGCAGATTCTAGTTGTTTTCCAGATTCAGAGTGCCAATGTTTTAGGAAGAAATGTTCAGCATGTGTATCAAATCTGTGAAGTTTGCTAAGTACCACACTTTAGCAGGGATTGCTATGGGAATGACTGACCATTCCAAAAGAGGTAGGAGTAGGTTACTGCAGAACGCTGCTCCAATGGGAAACGCATACAATCCCAACTAGAGGAATCGTACGGGATTTAGCTGAGGAGTAATTCGGAAGCTGGAAACTTTCAGAAGACACCACCACAGCAAAACTCACACTCGCAGAATCAATAGATGAGATACTGGCAACAATTAAAGCCAGATCAGTGCAAGCAAGTGATCTACCAAGAGGTAACGAACAGTCGGCAGATATAGAGGAATTTGGCATTGTGTCGGGAGCATAGCAATGGAGGAGCTTGCATTCCCTGCATACCAATCAACTGTGAGAAACTTCCTCGAGGAAGTCTCAAATACTTGGGCCCAGATCTACACAACTGGAGCCCCCTACCACCACAGCTTCGCCAAAACTTCAGATGATTCGAGGAAACAGTCCTTGGGGCTTGAGTCATTCATCAAATGGATATGCCACTACCTAGAGCTCGACAATGAAGGATCGGAGCTGGCGTCATCCGTTCCAATATCTAGAGCTCGCAGAGTCAAGAACACCTCAGAAATAGCACATGGCTAAGGTAAAAAGCCAATTGACAGATCAAAGAAGACCCTTCTGCTCGCGACATGAAGGGAGTTTTTCTAATCCTCATGATCCTTTTCTTTTGTTTTCTTTGTTTTGTGTTCTGTTTTGTTTATCCTTCTTGTTTTATTTTCTCTCTTACCCTTAGTTAGTCAAATAAGTGTGGGGTAAGAGTTTTCTATTTTATTTTCATTTCTTCTTGTTTGCAAATAAGTGTGGGGTAGTTTAGCTATGCATGAACACTGAGGACAGTGCCAAACTTAAGTGTGGGGTAGCAGTGCATGGTGCACTGTAGCAGTTTGAAGCAGTTTGAAAAAAAAAAAAATTTTTCGCATGCTTTTGCTTGTTTTCCCTGTATTTTCACACCCTTCCAAAATTTTTTCAAAATTTTTCCGTCTTTCAGACTTCTAAATGCAGTATGCTTGGTTAAACAAATTGCTTATGTCTATGATATGTAGGTAGTATGTTATGGTTAGTAGGAGATAATTGATAGCTATCTTGGACTAATTGATTAGGAATAGGGAATTCCTGATAACTGAGCACAACCTTGTCTGGATTAGAGACCTCAACCAATTGCCCATTCGAGACTCCACTAGATAAAATTAGACCAGTTGTCGATATATTGGCAGTTAGAATGACTAGATGAGACTCTGAGCTAAAAGTGAAAAGAACTTAAGGAAGTTAATTACAATAGGGTAGTTTGCCAGCGGCCTTCGCTACTCGAGCACCACTCCTTCGGGGAACTTAAAGCCTGATGCCCTAAGGTCGTGTAGATCTGGGAGTCATCGGAGTGGGACTCGCTACATGGGTAGTTGAAGTTGACGTGTTCTAAGCAAACTCGAAATATCCTGAATCTATAAAGAAAATAACTAAGTGCTAAAACATTAAAAATCTGATCACCAAAGCTCAGAACTCAGAGAGTTATCTGTTGTCAGTATGTCTAGCGATAGGTCAAAGTATTATCTGGTAGCAGTTAAGATAAGAGTTCATTGTGTTGACTATCTGGTCTAGACTAGTACACACACTACACATCAGGAAGACCCTGTGACTAAGAAAAAGTCCAACCTAATTGTTGATTTGTTTTCTGCCTGATCATAACAAACTACTAGAGACATGTGAGACCTTGTCAAAGCAACCTAACCAATCAGACCTGTGTTAAGAATTGTCTGAAGAATTTTTGGAATAAAAACATGATTAGGAATTTAAGTGACTGCACTACGGTTTAAAATCACTAACTCCATGTAGACTTTGCTTGAGGACAAGCAAAAAGCTAAGTGTGGGGTTATCTGATACGCGAAAATCGTATCACATTTTTAGCATGTTTTTATATATGTTTTAATGTGAAATTGAGAGTAAATTGACATTAATTGTTTACTATTTACTTGATTTCACGGTTTTTATGATTTTGGAAGTGTCAGGTGAAAAGTAGACGAAAACAGCAAATTCTGGGGCAAAAACGCAATTTTTGGAAATGTTGACCCGGTCAAAGGTCCGGGACGGGCGTCCCGAACCCGGGACGGGCGTTCCGACCCGGTCAAACCGCCAGGACGGGCGTCCTGAACCGGGACGGGCGTCCCGAACCTGGTCAACGAATCAGGACGGGCGTCCCGAGCCGCCAGAAGCTGTCCCACATCGAATGTTTCAGAATTTTTCACTCCGGGAAGCTGCTATAAATACCCCAGGCCTCCAGCAGTTGAATTCATCCCTCTCCACTCGATCTGAGTCATTAAGTGGTTTCCAGTGTACAATTTTCCAGTACACAACTCACTCAGAGACTCGGATCTCAGTTCTCTTTCTTATTAGTGTTTGCTTTAGTTTCTGAGAAATAATCTCAGATCTTAGGTTTCTATAGATAGGTTCGTTTCCGGTATTCATAGAATACCCGGGGTTTCGTTAGGAGACCCTAAGAGAGCTCTAGGCGTTCGAAGAGTCAGTCCACAGGGCTGGGCTTAAGCTGGGTATTAAGGTAAAGCCCAGTTACTAGGCTGAGGAAGCGTCCTCCGAAGGTTCTGGTGAGCAGAGTCAGAGGAGGCAGTACAACATATCAGCAGTACGCTCTGCGGCGAGACTACGTAAAGGGTGATTTCTTTATGGCATCAGTCCCCATACCCCTCTCTTATATGTTGTTATTGTTTTTTCTCTAAATACTTATTATGACATCTGATTATGATTTTTATGAATAGTTGTTTTATATGTTGAAGTTGTTATATTTTTCCGGAAATAGCCACCTGCTAAATATTCACTATGTCTGCATGTTTAATGTGCTCTTTTAAACTAAAGTTAGGGTTATAGACAATTCCTAACCACGGTCTAATCATAACCTGTTTAGTTTACAGGCATCAATTAGTATTGGTGTCTGCCATGCTAGATAAAATAACATGTTGAACACCCTGCCTGTTAAAGTAGTCTAGGTAGGGGCCGAGCTGAGTCCGATTATGCCGGCGGCTAGGGCAAGCGGTATGATCCCCGAAGTGACATAGGGTTTTATGTATGCCTTCGTCCCGAACCGTGAGTAGGGCCGTCATTAAGGTAGGGCGGTTTTATTAGAGACCTCGGATGTGGTACGCCTTTAGACACAGAACATAGTTGCAATCCAGGCTAAGATGCATCTAAAATACTCGAAGACAGGTCAATCAACATATAGGAACAGTATAGCATAGAATCAGAACTCATCTTTAAAACACTTTTAGGATTAATTAGAATTGAACCTAGTGGAGAATGGATCACCCTCTCATCAAAGATATTGATGAAGATTGCATAACTGGATCATAAGATAAGAGTTAGGATAAGAGGCTAGTTACTACTAAGCCGTTGCCACTTCCCTGGGAGTACGATATTTAATTAATAAAATCGTAGATACTTTCCAACAGACTAGCTACACGATAGGTACTCTGCCTTAGGTTCTGGCTGATTAAGTGACACCATAGAGACTAAATGTGACAATTAGTCAATCACCGTCCTTAATTATTCATAATCAACATAGGGTAAAATAACACCTATTTAGAATGTCAACCGGAATCGCATCAGGAGTCCTGCCTCTGGGACGGGCGTCCCGAAGTCCTCCCCTTCTATAAAATCTCAATTTTTTCATTTTTCCCTCAAAATTCACTTCCAAAAATCCACCTCTCTCAAATAACTCTCTCTCTTTACCTTTGGCAAACTTCTCAAATTTAAAATTTCAAATTTCCCTCCAAAATTTAAATTTTAAATTTCCTTCCAAATTCGAATTTCTCTCCAAAATTCGAATTTCCCGCCAAAAATTTCAAAATCTTTCCCTAGCCTAATTTCATCCTTTGGAATTCAAATTCACCTCCAGAATTCAAATTCGAACCTTCCTTCCTACCTAAACTCCCCAAAAGTCTCTCAAACACTTTCAAACCAAATGGCTGCCAAACGTGCTCGTACCCCATCCACTATGGCAGTTACCTCAGTGGCACATCCTTTTATGTTGTTTCCCTCCAGCACAGCATATCAGGAGAGATGCACTGGGTACATCGGACGCACGATACTGACGGGCAGAACGCTGGATTGGGCAGTAGTACAGACACTGGGAGTAGAGGTTGAGGTCAGACGCATACTCGATGTACTACCCTACAGTCGAGTATTCGTCGTCACAAAGCCCACGTACCTGGAGCTGGTATGTGAGTTCTATGCATCCTTTGCATGCCATCAGGAGCAGATCACATTCCGCTTAGGCAGAATAGATCGGTCGATGAGCATGGCCGAGTTCGGCATCGCTTTGGGTATCTGGCAGAGAGAGGAGCTGGATACGCCCGCCTACACCACAGCAGTTCGGGACTTCACTTCTGCAGATGTCTCCACTGCTTGGGCTCAGATCTGTATGACGGGTGTTCCCTACCAGCATGGCTTTGCGAAAGCCACAGGTATCTATCCTGCTCTTCGCTACTTACATGCCATTATTGCACACACTTTGTCAGGACGACGGACGGCCCCCGGGAATGTCACCCAGATGGAGACATTCCTCTTGGCCAACATGCATATGGGATCCACAGTAGAGATGGCTCGACTTATCACACTCATCATGCGGGGTTTTGCTACGGACACTCGGAAACAGTATCTGGGGCTCGGGCCATTCATCACCAGGATAGCCCGCTACCTGGAGTTGGACATAGAGGGCTCGGAGCTTACTCTGGTCACCCCAACCACTATTCCCACAGACGTTACCATCCTACGGAACATGGGAATAGTTGTCCGGGATGCGAGCGGCCGCTACACCATCCACACAGAGCAGCCAGGACAGGTTTCGGCATCAGAAGCAGCTCCACCGCATATCCATCCATCCGAGACGTTCGTGCCACGTACTGCCTTCGAACGACACATGTCGCACGGATTGGCAGAACTATCGGCACGATACAGTCGAGACATGGACCGGATCGACAGACGGCTGGCCATGATGGATGACCGGATTGACAGACGACTGGCGGTGATGGATGACAGGATCGCCATGATCACCAGTAGGATTGAGGAGATACATCAGCAGACTGCCCGAGTAGCGGAGAACTTCGAGTTTGACTTAGCAGACATCGGTCCATTGGATGGCGACCCGCCGGGTTCTTAGTCTCTCTCTCCCCTTCTTTCCTTTCTTTTGTCTTTTGTTTATCTTGTTCTTTGTGTATGTCTGGGCTGTATGACTATGAATCTTTGTACAAAATTGATTTATATGACATACAGAATTGTTGCTTATTATGTTTTATTTCTTGTTTTCAAATAAGTGTGGGGTAATTAGCTATGCATGAACACTGAGGACAGTGCCAAACTTAAGTGTGGGGTAGCAGTGCACGGTGCACTGTAGCAGTTTGAAGCAGTTTGAAAAATTTTTCGCATGCTTTTGCTTGTTTTCCTTGTATTTTCACACCCTTCCAAAATTTTTCAAAATTTTTCCGTCTTTCAGACTTCTAAATGCAGTATGCTTGGTTAAACAAATTGCTTATGTCTATGATATGTAGGTAGTATGTTATGGTTAGTAGGAGATAATTGATAGCTATCTTGGACTAATTGATTAGGAATAGGGAATTCCTGATAACTGAGCACAACCTTGTCTGGATTAGAGACCTCAACCAATTGCCCATTCGAGACTCCACTAGATAAAATTAGACCAGTTGTCGATATATTGGCAGTTAGAATGACTAGATGAGACTCTGAGCTAAAAGTGAAAAGAACTTAAGGAAGTTAATTACAATAGGGTAGTTTGCCAGCGGCCTTCGCTACTCGAGCACCACTCCTTCAGGGAACTTAAAGCCTGATGCCCTAAGGTCGTGTAGATCTGGGAGTCATCGGAGTGGGACTCGCTACATGGGTAGTTGAAGTTGACGTGTTCTAAGCAAACTCGAAATACCCTGAATCTATAAAGAAAATAACTAAGTGCTAAAACATTAAAAATCTGATCACCAAAGCTCAGAACTCAGAAAGTTATCTGTTGTCAGTATGTCTAGCGATAGGTCGAAGTATTATCTGGTAGCAGTCAAGATAAGAGTTCATTGTGTTGACTATCTGGTCTAGACTAGTACACACACTACACATCAGGAAGACCCTGTGACTAAGAAAAAAGTCCAACCTAGTTGTTGATTTGTTTTCTGCCTGATCATAACAAACTACTAGAGACATTTGAGACCTTGTCATAGCAACCTAACCAATCAGACCTGTGTTAAGAATTGTCTGAAGAAATTTTGGAATAAAAACATGACTAGGAATTTAAGTGACTGCACTACGGTTTAAAATCACTAACTCCATGTAGACTTTGCTTGAGGACAAGCAAAAAGCTAAGTGCGGGGTTATCTGATACGCGAAAATCGTATCACATTTTTAGCATGTTTTTATGTATGTTTTAATGTGAAATCGAGAGTAAATTGACATTAATTGTTTACTATTTACTTGATTTCACGGTTTTTATGATTTTGGAAGTGTCAGGTGAAAAGTAGACGAAAACAGCAAATTCTGGGGCAAAAACGCAATTTTTGGAAATGTTGACCCGGTCAAAGGTCTGGGACGGGCATCCCGAGCCGCCAGAAGCTGTCCCACATCGAATGTTTCAGAGATTTTCACTCCGGGAAGCTACTATAAATACCCCAGGCCTCCAGCAGTTGAATTCATCCCTCTCCACTCGATCTGAGTCATTAAGTGGTTTCCAGTGTAAAGTTTTCCAGTACACAACTCACTCAGAGACTCGGATCTCAGTTTTCTTTCTTATTAGTGTTTGTTTTAGTTTCTGAGAAATAGTCTCAGATCTTAGGTTTCTATAGATAGGTTCGTTTCTGGTATTCATAGAATACCCGGGATTTCGTTAGGAGATCCTAAGAGAGCTCTAGGCATTCGAAGAGTCAGTCCACAGGGCTAGGCTTAAGCCCAGGACGTAAGGTAAAGTCTAGCTACTAGGCTGAGGAAGCGTCCTCTGAAGGTTCTGGTGAGCAGAGTCAGGGCGAGCAATACGACGTATACAGTAGTACGCTCTGTAGGCGAGACTAAGTAAAGGGTGATTTCTTTATGGCATCAGTCCCCATACCCTCTCTTATATGTTTTATTGCTTTGTCCTAAACATCAATTATGAATATCAGATTATGATTTTATGAATAGTTGTTTTGTATGTTGAAGTTATTATGTTTTTCCGGAAATAGCCACCTGCTAAATAATCATTATGTCTGCATGTCTAATGTAGTTTCTTTTAAACTAAAATAGGGTTATAGACAATTCCTAACCACGGTCTATTCATAACCTGTTTAGTTTAACAGGCATCAATTAGTATTGGTGTCTGCCATACTAGATAAAATAACATGCTGAACACCTGGCTTGTTAGAGTAGTCTAGGTAGGCTGAGTAGAGCGTTATGCCAGCGATTACGAGCCTTTAGAGTGATCCCCGAAAGTGACATAGGGCTTTCATAACTGTCTTTGTTCGTACCGTGAGTAGGGCCGTTTACCTTAATGATAGGGGGCGGTAGCATAGAGACTCAGATGTGGTACACCTTTAGACACAGAACATAGTTGCATTCCAGGCTAAGATATATCTAAAACACTCGAATATAGGTCAATCAACATATAGGAACAGTATAACATAGAATCAGAACTTATCTTTAAAACACTTCTAGGGTTAATTAGACTTGAACCTAGTGGAGAATGGATCACCCTCTCATCAAAGTATTTGATGAAGATTGCATAACTGGATCATAAGATAAGAGTTAGGATAAGAGGCTAGTTACTACTAAGCCGTTGCCACTTCCCTGGGAGTACGATAATTAACTTAGTAAAATCGTAGATACTTTCCAATAGACTAGCTACACGATAGGTACTCTGCCTTAGATTCTGGCTGATTAAGTGACACCATAAGACTAAACGTGACAATTAGTCAATCACAGTCCTTAATTAATCATAATCGACATAGGGTAAAATAACACCTATTTAGTACGTCGGTCGGAATCGCATCACCCACACTTATTCGACTAACTAAGGGTAAGAGAGAAAATAAGGCAACAAAACAAGAAGGATAGCAAAATAGAACACAAAACAAATGAAATAAAAGGAATATGAGGATTAGAAAAACTCCCTTCATGTCGCGAGCAGAAGGGTCTTCTCTGATCTGTCAATTGGCTCTTCACCTTAGCCATGTGCTATTGCTGAGGTGTTTCTGACTCTACAAGCTCTAGATATTGGAACGGATGACATCAGCTCCGATCCTTCAATGTCGAGCTCCAGGTAGTAGCTTATCCATGTGAGGAATGGCTGAAGCCCCAAGGACTGTTTGCTTGAATCATTTGTGAAGTTTCTCGTAATCGTAGCAACGTGTCCAGAAGGAACGTGTCTAGGAACGAGACTTCTTTGGATTGGTGTGCCTACCTGCCAATGTCAATGAAGGTATTGCATGCAATTTTTGAATGGCAGAAAAGATACCTGAAGCTTTGGCTAAGCCGTGGTGGTATGAGGCTCCAGTGGTGTAGATCTGGGCCCAATCATTAGAAACTTCCTCGGGGAGGTTTCTCACAGCTGATTGTATGCAGGGGATGCAAGCTCCTCCATTGCTATGCTCCTGATACAATGCCAAATTCCTCTATATCCTTCGACCGTTCGATGTCACTTGGTAGATCACTTTCTTGCACTGGTCTGGCTTTAATCGTTGCCAGTATCTCATCTGTTGATTCTGCGGGTAGGGATTTCGCTGTGGTGGTATCTTCTGAAAGTTTCCAGCTTCCGAATTACTCCTCAGTTAAATCTCATATGATTCCTCTAGTTGGGATTGTATGCATTTCCTATTGGAGCAGCATTCTGCAGTAACCTACTCCTACCTCGGTTGGAATGGTCAGTATTCTATTCACATAGCAACTCCCGCTAAAGTTTTTACTTGGCAGACTTCACAGATTCGATACACAGACTGAACATTTTTTTTCTAAGACATTGGCATTCTGAATCTGGAAAACAACTTCTCATAGAATCTGCACATGACTTTAACATCATTAGTAGGTAATGCCTGTGATTCAGGCCATTTTTGAAAAGTGTTCCACGACTACTATGATGTAATTATTTTCACAGGAAGAAAAGAAAAGGATTCAATACCCCAGATATCAAAGATTTCAAGACTCTATATACCTTGTTGGGGTAGGCGATCTCTGGAAGAGGTGTTACCTTTTATTTGGCAAGCATTGCAGGATTGTATCAGAGATACAAAATCCTTAAATATGGTGGGTCAATAATATTCTACTCCCAACACTTTCCAGACAGTGTTGATAGCAGTTAATTGGTCTCCCATAGATTCCTGTGATACGCGAAAATCGTATCACTTTTTTAGCATGCTTTTATATATGATTTCGGGTGAAATTGAGGGCAAATTGATCTGAATTGTTTGTTATTTACTCAATTTCACGGTTTTTATGATTTTGGAAGTGTCACGTGAAATGTAGATGAAAACAGCAAATTTTGGGGCAAAAACGCAATTTTTGGAAATATTGACTTGGTCAACGGGCCAGGACGGGCGTCCCGACCCAATCAACCCGCCGGGACGGGCGACCAGGACTCGGGACGGGCGTCCCGACCTGGTCAACAGATCAGGACGGGCGTCCCAATCCGGGACGGGCGTCCCGAACCCCCAGAACCAGTCCCACATCGAATTTTTGATGAAAAATCACCCCGGGAAGTTGCTACAAATACCCCAGGCCTCCAGCAGTTGAATTCATTCCTCTCCACGTGATCTGAGTCATTAAGTGGTTTCCAGTGTACTCTTCTCTAGTACACAACTCACTTAGAGACTCGGATCTCAGTTTTCTTTCTTATTAGTGTTTTGTTTTAGTTTCTGAGAAATAGTCTCAGATCTTAGGATTACATAGATAGGTTCGTTTTTTGTATTCATAGAATACCCAGGATTTCGTTAGGAGATCCTAAGAGGGCTCGAGGTGTTCGAAGAGTCAGTCCACAGGGCTGGGCTTAAGCCGGGTTGTTAAGTAAAGCCCAGTTACTAGGCTGAGGAAGCGTCCTCTGAAGGTTCTGACGAGCAGAGTCGGATCAAGCAGTAAGGCATATACAGCAGTACGCTCCAACGGCGTGACTACGTAAAGGGTGATTTCTTTATGGCATCAGTCCCCCCTGTCCCTCTCTTTATATGTTATTACTGTATTTGTCCAAATACTGATTTGAATACCAGATTATGTTTTTATGAATATTTGTGATATATGTTGAAGATATTTTGTTTTTCTAGAAATGTCCACCTGCTTAAATATCCATTATGTCTGCATGTCTATTGCCGTTCTTTTAAACTGAATTTAAGGTTATAGACAATTCCTAACCACGGTCTATTCATAACCTGTTTAGTTTAACAGACATCAATTAGTATTGGTGTCTGCCATACTAGATAAAATAATCTGCGGAACACCCTGTGGGTTGAAAGTAGTCTAGGTAGGCTGAGTAGAGTTTTATGCCGGCGGTTATGAGACGAGCGGTATGATCCCCAAAGTGACATAGGGCATTCATTGCTGACTTTAGTCCGAGCCGTGAGTAGGGCCGTTTACCTTGGCGATGGGGCGGTAGCATAGAGACTCAGATGTGGTAACCTTTAGACACAGAACATAGTTGCAATCCAGGCCAAGACATGTCTAAAATACTCGAATATAGGTCAATCAACGTATAGGAACAGTATAACATAGAATTAGGACTCATCTATAAAACACTTCTAGGATTAATTAGACTTAAACCTAGTGGAGAATGAATCACCCTCTCATCAAAGTATTTGATGAAGATTGCATAACTGGATTATAAGATAAGAGTTAGGAATAAAGGCTAGTTACTACTAAGCCTTTGCCACTTCCCTGGGAGTACGATATTTAACTTAATAAAATCGTAGATACTTTCCAATAGACTAGCTATACGATAGGTACTCTGCCTTAGGTTCTGGCTGATTAAGTGACACCATAGAGACTAAATGTGACAATTAGTCAATCACAGTCCTTAATTATTCATAATCAACATAGGGTAAAATAACACCTATTTAGCACGTCAACCGGAATCGCATCAGATTTTTGGCGCCGTTGCCAGGGAAATATCATAATGAATTTAGGATTATTGGCCACAATTCTAGAGACTTATGATAGGTAACGGTAGTAACCTAGACTTTTGAATTGCACTTATCTTATGTTAGTTAGACAATCACTTTCCTAAATATAGGATTATCATAACTAATTAATTTTAGATAATATCTGAAATTAAGACACTTAGGATAATCAAATTTTAGAAAATTATTCTAAAACCATATTAAGGAAATTTACCTGCTTTCTAAATTAAACATAAAAAGAAAAAAAATGTTAAAAATTTAAAATCCCAAAAAGAATGTATCTTTCTTGCTCAACGGTGAGTTGTTCCCTTTCCCTATCTTTTTTTTAAGTTGTTTTCTTAGTTGCTCTTTTTCGTGTTTTTCTTCCTTTATTTAATTTCGAAGAAATAAAAATGGAAATGAGGATAAAATATATTTTCTTCTGAGTTGTAAAATGTTGGCTTAGATTTTTATCGGGAAGAAACTCTATTTTAGAATTTTCTTAGAGTCATGCCGGCCTTATTAGGATGAGTTATGAAATAGTTTTTCCTTAATAGCCAGACCTTTGAATGTTCTATTGAAAAAAGGATGTTCCTTTTGTTTTACTGATAATTGCATGAGAACTTTTAAACCAAAAGGAAATACTGCACCTATTATGGCATCACCTGATTGAAATATGCTTTTTGAATAATATGTGATGTAATGATGTAGTACGAATTGTTTTAGGACAGAAACATGATAAGAAAGTTCATGCATGATAAATTCCAATCTTATCTAGTATTGTCTAAAAACAATAGGTGACACTGATCACTCCGAGATATCTGTGTTCAATAAAACTAATGTTGAACCATACTTGATTAAGTTAAGTTTTATTGTTACTTGAACTTGATATAGAATAAAGGGATAAGAAAAAGTGTTGAAAATCTAGAAAGCAAACCATTGGTCTAGATTAGAAAACCCCGAGTTAGAGGCTAGTGTAATACTGATAAATTTTTGGATGAAAGCTTATTTGCATTGTTTGCTATGTATAATAATTCTCATCTGTGGTTTATTGCAAATTATCTAGTCACTGAATAAGTTCCAAGTGATATGACTTATCAGCAAAAGAAGAAATTCTTTGCTGATTTGAAATATTACTACTGGGCTGTTTCTCTTCTATTTCAAATTTTTGCAGATCAGTTGATCAGAAGATGTGTCTCAGAAGACGAAGGACACAATATTTTGGAGCATTGCCCTAAAGAATCTACGGGAGACTGATACGCGAAAATCGTATCACATTTTTAGCATGTTTTTATGTATGTTTTAATGTGAAATCGAGAGTAAATTGACATTAATTGTTTATTATTTACTTGATTTCACGGTTTTCATGATTTTGGAAGTGTCAGGTGCAAAGTAGACGAAAACAGCAAATTTTGGGGCAAAAACGCAATTTTTGGAAATGTTGACTCGGTCAAAGGTCCGGGACGGGCGTCCCGACCAAGCCAAGCCAGAGGGACGGGCGTCCAGAACCAGGGACGGGCGTCCCGACCTGGTCAACAGACCAGGACGGGCGTCCCAATCCGGGACGGGCGTCCCGAGCTGCCAGAAGCTGTCCCACATCGAATTTTTCAGAGATTTTCACTCCGGGAAGCTGCTATAAATACCCCAGGCCTCCAGCAGTTGAATTCATCCCTCTCCACTCGATCTCAGTCATTAAGTGGTTTCCAGTGTACAATTTTCCAGTACACAACTCACTCAGAGACTCGGATCTCAGTTTTCTTTCTTATTAGTGTTTGTTTTAGTTTCTGAGAAATAGTCTCAGATCTTAGGTTTCTATAGATAGGTTCGTTTCTGGTATTCATAGAATACCCGGGATTTCGTTAGGAGATCCTAAGAGAGCTCTAGGCGTTCGAAGAGTCAGTCCACAGGGCTAGGCTTAAGCCCAGGACGTAAGGTAAAGTCTAGCTACTAGGCTGAGGAAGCGTCCTCCGAAGGTTCTGGTGAGCAGAGTCAGGGCGAGCAATACGACATATACAGTAGTACGCTCCGTAGGCGAGACTTCGTAAAGGGTGATTTCTTTATGGCATCGGTCCCCATGTCCCTCTCTTATATGTGTTATTGCTTTGTTCTAAATATGAATTATGAATATCAGATTACGATTTTATGAATAGTTGTGTTATATGTTGAAGTTTTTATGTTTTTCCGGAAATAGCCACCTGCTAAATATTCATTATGTCTGCATGTCTAATGTAAGTCTCTTTTAAACTAAAACTAGGGTTATAGACAATTCCTAACCACGGTCTATCCATAACCTGTTTAGTTTAACAGGCATCAATTAGTATTGGTGTCTGTCATACTAGATAAAATAACCAACGGAACACCTTGTTTGTTAGAGTAGTCTAGGTAGGCTGAGTAGAGAGTTATGCCGGCGGTTTTGCAACGAGCAGCATGACCCCGAAGTGACATAGGGTACCGTTCATTGCTAACTTTAGTCCGGGCCGTGAGTAGGGCCGTTTACCTTAATGATGGGGCGGTAGCGTAGAGACCTCAGATGTGGTACACCTTTAGACACAGAACATAGTTGCATTCCAGGCTAAGATATATCTAAAACACTCGAATATAGGTCAATCGACATATAGGAATAGTATAACATAGAATCAGAACTCATCTTTAAAACACTTTTAGGATTAATTAGACTTAAACCTAGTGGAGAATTGATCACCCTCTCATCAAAGTATTTGATGAAGATTGCATAACTGGATTATAAGATAGGAGTTAGGATAAAAGGCTAGTTACTACTAAGCCGTTGCCACTTCCCTGGGAGTACGATAATTAAATTAATAAAATCGTAGATACTTTCCAATAGACTAGCTACACGATAGGTACTCTGCCTTAGGTTCTGGCTGATTAAGTGACACCATAAAGACTAAATGTGACAATTAGTCAATCACAGTCCTTAATTATTCATAATCAACATAGGGTAAAAAAACACCTATTTAGCATATCGGTCGGAAACCGCATCAGATTTTTGGCGCCGTTGCCGGGGAAATATCATAATGAATGTAGGATTATTGGCCATAATTCTAGAAACTTATGATAGGTAGCGGTAGTAACCTAGACTTTTGACTTACACTTATCTTATACTAGTTAGACAATCACTTTCCTAAATATAGGATTATCATAACTAATTAATTTTAGATAATATCTGAAATTAAGACACTTAGGATAATCAAATTTTAGAAAATTATTCTAAAAACAATATTAAGGAAATTTACTTGCTTTCTAAATAAATCAAAATCCATAAAAATATTTCTTACTTTCTTGTTTCACTGTCCTACTTTTTGCTATTTGTTGTTTCTAACCAGACTTTGCACTCAAAGATGAAGAGAACAAGAGCAGCTACTAATCAGGCAAAGAAGACAGAAAACCCTGACACTCCAGGACCGAAGAAGACAAAACCAGAGGGCCCCTCTAGGCCTGTACCAGAAGTACCACGAGGGACTCTTCCTTCACAACCAGTAGAAGTAAACTCAAGCCCTGATGCCAGTGAACTAGTGAGACGATTCCTGAACACCCGTGAGCATAGTCCCACGGAAGAAGATCCTTCTGAGGATACCTTCCCTCCTAGATTAGTACCCCAGAGATCTCCAATTCACCCTCCTACCCAGAGAGTTCCTCTAAATCCACCCCCTACTGATCAAACCCAAAATTCACCAACCTCTCCTGCATACACCCCAACACCTCACGAGCGCACCCCTTCATCTGCGGGGAGTACTAACGGTTATTATTCAATGTTGTCCGTGCAGATAGACACACTAACTCAAAGGGTCTATGAGATGGACCAAGGGATTGCCAGCAACTGTGTCATTTAGACCAACTCAGTCTGAACATCACAACTAACGTAGACCGACTCAGAGCCACGGTCAATCTCCAGGAGAACCAAGGTGCGCAACTACTCCGAGAGATGGCTGATCTACGCAGTGAGCAAAACAGGCAGAGGGATGAGATGCAAACAATACGCATAGAAATGCGAAGCATTCGGACAGAACTACAGGAGATCAGAGATAGGATTCGTTAAAAAGGGAAGATTCTTTTACTCTCAACAAATAATTCGTTTGAACTGAAACTTGAATAATTGACCCTTATTTTCTATTTTTCAAACATTTTTAAAGGGTCATTTATATTCAACAATTTTCTTCAGACAGTTTATTTCGAATTTCTATGAAAAACAAGAGTTTTGCAAATACAGTTTATTTTCCACTAATTACATTGCACAAACTCAGTTTTATTTTTCTGAAATTCTTGCTGAATTTAAGTTAGGATAAAATTAGGGTAGTCACAATTTTCGAAAAGAGACTGAGAATTTTTTTTTCATAGAGTTTTTAACAACTTCTGAATTTTATTGGATAAACATGAAGCCTTGTTAAGAATTATGATAATTTTTGGTATTTTGAGATTTTCAGGGAATTACGAAAAAAAAAAAATTTCCCAGAATTGGCACGCGTCCCGATGCAACCCGGGACTAGCGTCCAGGTTCTGGACGGGCGTCCCGAAGGTCACCCTTCTATAAAAATTCCATTTTTTCATTTTCTCTCAAATCTACAACCAAAAATTCATCTCTCTAAAAAAACATTTCTCTCTAGCCTCTCTCTACAAATTTTGGGCAAACTCCTCAAAGTTTAAAAATTCGAATTTGCCTCCAAAATTTGAATTTTAAACTTCACCAAAAAATTCGAATTTCCCTCCAAAATTCGATTTTCCCGCCAAAAATTCAAAATTCGCCCCTAACCTAATTTCATCCTTCTGAATTCAAATTCACCTCCAGAATTTGAGTTTAAAGCTTTCTTCCCCACCTACACTCTCTCATACGTTTTAAATGGCTCCCAAACGTGCTCGTACCACATCTACCATGACAGTTACCTCAGTGACACATCCTTTTATGCTGTTTCCCTCCAGCACAGCATACCAAGAGAGATGCACTGGGTACATCAAGGCGTACGATACTAACGGGCAGAACGCTGGATTGGGCAGCAGTACAGACACTGGGAGTAGAGCTGGAAGTCAGACGCATACTCGACGTGCCACCCTACAGTCGAGTATTCATCGTCACCGAGCCCACATACCAGGGAGCTGGTATGTGAGTTCTATGCGTCTTTTACCTGCCAACAGGAGCAGATCACATTCCGTTTAGGCGGAATAGATCGATCGATGAGCATGGCCGAGTTCGGCATCGCCCTTGGCATCTGGCAGAGAGATGAGCTGGATACGCCCGCATACACCACAGCAGTTCGAGACTTCACGTCTGCAGACGTTTCCACTGCTTGGGCTCAGATCTGCATGATGGGTGTCCCATACCAGCATGGCTTTGCAAAAGCCACAGGTATTTATCCTACTCTTCGTTACCTGCATGCTATCATTGCACACACATTGTCAGGACGACTGACAGCGCCCGGAACTGTCACCCGGATGGAGACGTTCCTTCTTGCCAACATGCACATGGGATCTACAGTAGAGATGGCTAGACTCATAGCGGTCGTCATGCGAGGATTCACTACAGACACTAGGAAACAGTGTCTGGGACTCGGACCATACATCACCAGGCTAGCCCGCTACCTGGAGTTGGACATAGAGGGCTCGGAGCTTACTCTGGTCGCCCCAACCACTATTCCCACAGATGTTACCATTCTACGGAACATGGGAATGGTTGTACGGGATGCGAATGGCCGCGACACCATCCACACGGAGCAGACAGGACAGGCATCGGCATCGGAAGCATTTCCAGCGCATATCCCACCATCCGAGACGTTCGTGCCACGTACTGCCTTCGAACGACACATATCGCACGGATTGGCAGAACTATCGGCCCGATACAGTCGAGACATGGACAAGATTGACAGACGGCTGACGATGATGGAGGACAGGATTGACAGACGGTTGGCGATGATAGATGATAGGATCGCCATGAACACTAGCAGGATTGAGGAGATACATCAGCAGACTTCCCGAGTAGCGGAAAACTTTGAGTTTGACTTAGCAGACTTAGGTCCACTGGACAACGATCCGCCGGGTTCTTAGTCTCTCTCTCCTTCTTTCCTTTTCTTTCTTTTTCTTTTGTTCTGTTTTTCTTGTTCTATGCGTATAAACATGTCTGGGCTGTATGACGTATGAATCCATGTACAAATTTGATTTATATGACATACAGAATTGTTTGCATTATTTTATTTTATGTCTTACTTACCCATAATAGAATCCTTTATTTTTTTGTTTTATTTCTTATTTTCAAATAAGTGTGGGGTAGCTAGATATGCATGAACACTGAGGACAGTGCCAGACTTAAGTGTGGGGTAGCAGTGCACGGTGCACTGTAGCAGTTTGCAAAACTTTTCGCATGAATTTGCTTGTTTTCCCCGTATTTTCACACCCTTCCAAAAACATTTTTCCAAACTTTTTCCGTCTTTCAGACTTCTAAATGCAGTATGCTTGGTTAAACAATTGCTTATGTCTATGATATGTAGGTAGTATGCTATGGTTAGTAGGAGATAGTTGATAGCTATCTTGGACTAATTGATTAGGAATAGGGAATTCCTGATAACTGAGCACAGCTTTGTCTGGATTAGAGACCTCAACCAATTACCTTTTCAAGACTGAACTAGATGAAATTAGACTAGTTGTGGATGTTTTGACAATTAGAATAACTGGATGAGACTCTGAGCTAAAAGTGAAAGGAAACAAAAGATAGTTAATCAAATAAGGGTACTTTGCCAGCGGCCTTCGCTACTCGAGCACCACTCCTTCGGGGAACTTAAAGCCTAATGCCCTAAGGTCGTATAGATCTGGGAGTCATCGGAGTGGGACTCGCTACATGGGTAGTTGAAGTTGACGTGTTCTAAGCAGACTCAAAATACCCTGAATCCATAAAGAAAATAACTAAGTGCTAAAACATTAAAAATCTTATCACCAAACCTCAGAACTCAGAAAGTTATCTGTTGTCAGTGTGTCTAGCGATAGGTCGAAGTATTATCTGGTAGCAGTTAAGATAAGAGTTCATTGTGTTGACTATCTGGTCTAGACTAGTACACACAATACACATCAGGAAGACCCTGTGACTAAGAAAAAAGTCCAACCTAGTTGTTGATTTGTTTTCTGCCTGATCATAACAAGCTACTAGAGACATTTGAGACCTTGTCGTAGCAACCTAACCAATCAGACCTGTGTTAAGAATTGTCTGAAGAATTTTTGGAATAAAAACATGACTAGGAATTTAAGTGATTGCACTACGGTTTAGAATCACTAACTCCATGTAGACTTTGTTTGAGGACAAGCAAAAAGCTAAGTGTGGGGTTATCTGATACGCGAAAATCGTATCACATTTTTAGCATGTTTTTATGTATGTTTTAATGTGAAATCGAGAGTAAATTGACATTATTTTTTTATTATTTACTTGATTTCACGGTTTTTATGATTTTGGAAGTGTCAGGTGCAAAGTAGACGAAAACAGCAAATTTTGGGGTAAAAACGCAATTTTTGGAAATGTTGACTCGGTCAAAGGTCCGGGACGGGCGTCCCGACCAAGCCAAGCCAGAGGGACGAGCGTCCAGAACTAGGGACGGGCGTCCCGACCTGGTCAACAGGCTAGGACGGGCGTCCCGAGCCGCCAGAAGCTGTCCCACATCGAATTTTTCAGAGATTTTCACTCCGGGAAGCTGCTATAAATACCCCAAGCCTCCAGCAGTTGAATTCATCCCTCTCCACTCGATCTGAGTCATTAAGTGGTTTCCAGTGTACAATTTTCCAGTACACAACTCACTCAGAGACTCGGATCTCAGTTTTCTTTCTTATTAGTGTTTGTTTTAGTTTCTGAGAAATAGTCTCAGATCTTAGGTTTCTATAGATAGGTTCATTTCTGGTATTCATAGAATACCCGGGATTTCGTTAGGAGATCCTAAGAGAGCTCTAGGCGTTCGAAGAGTCAGTCCACAGGGCTAGGCTTAAGCCTAGGACGTAAGGTAAAGTCTAGCTACTAGGCTGAGGAAGCGTCCTCCGAAGGTTCTGGTGAGCAGAGTCAGGGTGAGCAATACGACATATACAACAGTACGCTCCGTAGGCGAGACTTCGTAAAAGGTGATTTCTTTATGGCATCGGTCCCCATGTCCCTCTCTTATATGTGTTATTGCTTTGTTCTAAATATGAATTATGAATATCAGATTACGATTTTATGAATAGTTGTGTTATATGTTGAAGTTTTTATGTTTTTCCAGAAATAGCCACCTGCTAAATATTCATTATGTCTGCATGTCTAATGTAAGTCTCTTTTAAACTAAAACTAGGGTTATAGACAATTCCTAACCACGGTCTATCCATAACCTGTTTAGTTTAACAGGCATCAATTAGTATTGGTGTCTGCCATACTAGATAAAATAACCAACGGAACACCTTGTTTGTTAGAGTAGTCTAGGTAGGCTGAGTAGAGAGTTATGCCGGTGGTTTTGCGACGAGCAGCATGACCCCGAAGTGACATAGGGTACCGTTCATTGCTGACTTTAGTCCGGGCCGTGAGTAGGGCCGTTTACCTTAATGATGGGGCGGTAGCGTAGAGACCTCAGATGTGGTACACCTTTAGACACAGAACATAGTTGCATTCCAGGCTAAGATATATCTAAAACACTCGAATATAGGTCAATCAACATATAGGAACAGTATAACATAGAATCAGAACTCATCTTTAAAACACTTTTAGGATTAATTAGACTTAAACCTAGTGGAGAATGGATCACCCTCTCATCAAAGTATTTGATGAAGATTGCATAACTGGATTATAAGATAGGAGTTAGGATAAAAGGCTAGTTACTACTAAGCTGTTGCCACTTCCCTGGGAGTACGATAATTAAATTAATAAAATCGTAGATACTTTCCAATAGACTAGCTACACGATAGGTACTCTGCCTTAGGTTCTGGCTGATTAAGTGACACCATAAAGACTAAATGTGACAATTAGTCAATCACAGTCCTTAATTATTCATAATCAACATATGGTAAAAAAACACCTATTTAGCATATCGGTCGGAAACCGCATCAGAGACCAATTGATGGCTATCAACACTGTCCGAAAAGTGTTGAAAGCAGGATCTTGTTGACCCACCATATTCAAGGACTTGTGTATCTCTGATACAGTCCTGCGATGCTTGCCAAATAACAGGTAACACATCTTCCAGAGATCATCTACCCCAGCGACGTACACAGAATGTTGCAACCGTTGATATCAGGGGTATTTCGAATCCTTTTCCTTTCTTCCTTTGACACTAATTACATCATAGTAGTCGGGGAACACTTTTTCAAAATGGCCTGAGGCACAGGCATTACCTACTAATGATGTTAAAGTCATGTGCAGATTCTAGTTGTTTTCCAAATTCAGAGTGCTGATGTCTTAGGAAGAATTGTTCAGCCTGTGTATCAAATCTGTGAAGTCTGCTAAGTACCACACTTTAGCAGGGATTGCTATGGGAATGACTGACCATTCCAAAAAGAGGTAGGAGTAGGTTACTGTAGAATGCTACTCCAATGGGAAATGCATACAATCCCAACTAGAAGAATCGTACGGGATTTAGCTGAGGAATAATTCGGAAGCTGGAAACTTTCAAAAGATACTACCACAGCAAAACCCCTACCCGCAGAATCAACAGATGAGATACTGGCAACAATTAAAGCCAGACCAGTGCAAGCAAGTGATATACCAAGTGGTATCTAACGGTCGAAGGATATAGAGGAATTTAGCATTGTATCAGGAGCATAGCAATGGAGGAGCTTGCATTCCCTGCATACCAATCAGTTGTGAGAAACTTCCCCGAGGAAGTCTCAAATACTTGGGCCCAGATCTATACAACTGGAGCCCCTACCACCACAGCTTCACCAAAACTTCAAGTATCTTTTCTTCCATTCGAGACTTGCATGCAATACCTTTACTAACAATGGCAGGAAGGCACACAAATCCCAAGAAATCTCATTCCTAGACACGTTGCTATGATTGTGAGAAATCTTACAAATGATTCGAGGAAGCAGTCCGTGGGGATTGAGCCATTCCTCAAATGGATATGCCACTACCTGGAGCTCGACAATGAAGGATCGGAGCTGACGTCATCCGTTCCAATATCTAGAGCTTGCAGAGTCAAGAACACCTCAGCAATAGCACATGGCTAAGGTGAAGAGCCAATTGACAGATCAGAGAAGACCCTTCTGCTCGCGACATGAAGGGAGTTTTTCTAATCCTCATATTCCTTTACTTTACTTTTATTTTATTTGTTTTGTGTTCTGTTTTGCTATCCTTCTTGTTTTGTTGCCTTATTTTCTCTCTTACCCTTAGTTAGTCGAATAAGTGTGGGGTAGCTAGATATGCATGAACACTGAGGACAGTGTAAGACTTAAGTGTGGGGTAGCAGTGCACGGTGCAATGTTGCAGTTTACAAACTTTTTTCGCATGCTTTTGCTTGTTTTCCCCGTATTTTCAAACCCTTCCAAAATTTTTCAAAATATTTTCCGTCTTTCAGACTTCTAAATGCAGTATGCTTGGTTAAACAATTGCTTATGTCTATGATATGTAGGTAGTATGTTATGGTTAGTAGGAAATAATTGATGACTACTGCTGAACTAATTGATTAGGAATAGGGAATTCCTGATAACTGAGCACAACTTTGTCCGGATTAGAGACCTCAGCCAATTGCCTGTTCGAGACTTAACTAGATAAAATTAGACCAGTTGTGGATATATTGGCAGTTAGAATGACTAGATGAGACTCTGAGCTAAAAGTGAAAAGAAACAAAAGGAAGTTAATCAAATAAGGGTAGTTTGCCAGCGGCCTTCGCTACTCGAGCACCACTCCTTCGGGGAACTTAAAGCCTGATGCCCTAAGGTTGTGTAGATCTGGGAGTCATCGGAATGGGACTCACTACATGGGTAGTTGAACTTGACGTGTTCTAAGCAGACTCAAAATACCCTGAATCTATAAAGAAAATAACTAAATGCTAAAACATTAAAAATCTGATCACCAAAGCTCAGAACTCAAAAAGTTGTTTGTTGTTAATATGTCTAGCAATAGGTCGAAGTGTTATCTGGTAGTAGTTAAGACAAGAGTACATTGTGTTGACTATCTGGTCTGGACTAGTACACACACTACACATCAGGAAGACCCTGTGACTAAGAAAAAGTTCAACCTAGTTGTTGATTTGTTTTCTGCCTAATCATAACAAGCTACTAAAAACATCTGAGACCTTGTCATAGCAACCTAACCAGTCAGACCTGTGTTAAGACTTGTCTGAAGAAATTTTTGGAATAAAAACATGACTAGGAATTTAAGTAACTTCAGGTAGACTTTGCTTGAGGACAAGCAAAAAGCTAAGTGTGGGGTTATATGATACGCGAAAATCGTATCACTTTTTTAGCATGTTTTTATATATGATTTCAGGTGAAATTGAGGGAAAATTAATCTGAATTGTTTGTTATTTACTCAATTTCAGGGTTTTTATGATTTTGGAAGTGTCAGGTGAAAAGTAGACGAAAACAGCAAATTTTGGGGCAAAAACGCAATTTTTGGAAATGTTGACTTGGTCAACGGGCCAGGACGGGCGTCCCGACCTAGTCAACCCGCCGGGACTGGCGTCCAGGACTCGGGACGGGCGTCCCGACCTAGTCAACAGATCAGGACGGGCGTCCCAATCTAGGACGGGCATCCCGAACCCCCAGAACCAGTCCCACATCGAATTTTTCATGAAAAATCCCCCCGGGAAGCTGCTATAAATACCCCAGGCCTCCAGCAGTTGAATTAATTCCTCTCCACTCGATCTGAGTCATTTAGTGGTTTCCAGTGTACTCTTCTCTAGTACACAACTCACTTAGAGACTCGGATCTCAGTTTTCTTTCTTATTAGTGTTTTGTTTTAGTTTATGAGAAATAGTCTCAGATCTTAGGATTACATAGATAGGTTCGTTTTTGGTATTCATAGAATACCTGGGATTTCGTTAGGAGATCCTAAGAGGGCTCGAGGCGTTCGAAGAGTCAGTCCACAGGGCTGGGCTTAAGCCGGGTTGTTAAGTAAAGCCCAGTTACTAGGCTGAGGAAGCGTCCTCCGAAGGTTCTGACGAGCAGAGTCGGATCAAACAGTAAGGCATATATAGCAGTACGCTCCAACGGCTTGACTACGTAAAGGGTGATTTCTTTATGGCATCAGTCCCCCATGTCCCTCTCTTTATATGTTATTACTGTATTTGTCCAAATATTGATTTGAATACCAGATTATGTTTTTATGAATATTTGTGATATATGTTGAAGATATTATGTTTTTTTAGAAATGGCCACCTGCTTAAATATCCATTATGTCTGCATGTCTATTGCCGTTATTTTAAACTGAATTTAAGGTTATAGACAATTCCTAACCACGGTCTATTCATAACCTGTTTAGTTTAACAGACATCAATTAGTATTGGTGTCTGCCATACTAGATAAAATAATCTGCGGAACACCCTGTGGGTTGAAAGTAGTCTAGGTAGGCTGAGTAGAGTTTTATGCCGATGGTTATGAGATGAGCGGTATGATCCCCAAAGTGACATAGGGCGTTCATTGCTGACTTTAGTCCGAGCCGTGAGTAGGGCCGTTTACCTTGGCGATGGGGCGGTAGCATAGAGACTCAGATGTGGTAACCTTTAGACACAGAACATAATTGCAATCCAGGCCAAGACATGTCTAAAATACTCGAATATAGGTCAATCAACGTATAGGAACAGTATAACATAGAATCAGGACTCATCTATAAAACACTTCTAGGATTAATTAGACTTAAACCTAGTGGAGAATGAATCACCCTCTCATCAAAGTATTTGATGAAGATTGCATAACTGGATTATAAGATAAGAGTTAGGAATAAAGGCTAGTTACTACTAAGTCGTTGCCACTTCCCTGGGAGTACGATAATTAACTTAATAAAATCGTAGATACTTTCCAACAGACTAGCTACACGATAGGTACTCTGCCTTAGGTTCTGGCTGATTAAGTGACACCATAGAGACTAAATGTGACAATTAGTCAATCACAGTCCTTAATTATTCATAATCAACATAGGGTAAAATAACACCTATTTAGCACGTCAACCGGAATCGCATCAGCAATACTTCAGAATCATGTGGCCTTCGCCTTTCGAGTTACATCTTCTGATCAACTGATCTGCAAAAATTTGAAATAGAAAAGAAATCTGCCCAGTAGTAATATTTCTAATCAACAAAAAATTTCTCCTTTTTCTGATAAGTCATATCACTTGGGAATAATTAGCAGCTAGATAATTAGTAATATCAATAAACCACGGAGGAGAATCATTACTCATAGCAAACAATGAAAATAGTCCTCATTCAGAAATTTATCAGATACTACTGTCTCGTCAATAGCCTCTAACTCAGGGTTTCTTAATCTAGACCAAAGGTTTGCTTTCTAGATTCTTAACCCTTTTTCTCACCCCTGCATTCTATCTCAAACTCAAGTAACAATAAAACCTAACTTAATCAATTATGGTTCAGTATCAGTTTTATTGAACATAGACATCTCAGAGTGATCAGTGTAACCTATTGTTTTTAGAAAAGACTAGATAAGATCAGGATTTATCATACATGAACTTTCTTATCATGTTTCTGTCCTAAAACAATTCTTACTACATCATTATATCACATATTCATTCAAAAAGCATATTTCAATCACGTGATGCCATAATGGGTGCAGTAATTCCTTTTGGTTTAAAAGATCTCATGCAATTATCAACAAAACAAAAGGAACATCTTTTTTTTCAATAGAACATTCAGAGGTCTGGCTATTAAGGAAAAATAACTCGTCTTAATAAAGCCGGTATGACTCTAAGAAAATTCTAAAATGGAGTTTCTTCCCAATAAAAATCTAAGCCAAAATTTTACAACTCAGAAGAAAATATGTTTTATCCTCATTTCCATTTTTATTTCTTCGAAAAAGAGCAACAAATGTACAACTAAAAAACAACTAAGAAAGAACAAGAGATAGGGAAAAGAACTACTTACCATTGAGCAAGAAAAATACATTTTTTTTTAGTTTTGAATTTTAAAATTTTTTTCTTTTTATATTTATTTCAAAAGCAGTTAAATTTCCTCAATATGGTTTTAGAATAATTTTCTAAAATTTGATTATCCTAAGTGTCTTAATTCCAGATAATATCTAAAATTAATTAGTTATGATAATCCTATATTTCGGAAAGTGATTGTCTAACTAGCATAAGATAAGTGTTAGGTTTAAGGTCTAGGTTACTACCGTTACCTATCATAAATCTCTAGAATTTTAATCAGGAATCCTAAGTTCATTATGATATTTCCCCGGCAATGGTGCCAAAAATCTAATGTGTTCCGATTGGTATGCTAAAAGATAGGCTTTTATTTACCTATGTCGATTATGAGTAATTAAGGACTGAGTCTTACTAACTGTCACTTTAGCATTCAATTGTTGTCACTTAATCAATCAGAACATAAGGCAGAGTACCTATCGTGTAGCTAGTTCTTGGAAAGTATCTACGATTTTAATTTATTAATATCGTACTCCCAGGGAACTGGTAACGGCTTAGTAGCAACTATCCCTTAATCCTAACATTCATCTTATTATCTAATCAGTCAATCGATAATCAATACTTTGAGATTGATTGGTGATCCCAATCACCCATAACAAGCAAATAGCATTCAAGAGTAGACATGCATTCATCAATTTAAGCTCAGTTATTACAATTTGTTTGACCTTATCTTCGAACATTTTAGATATATCTTGATCTCTAAGGCAATTATGAAATGTAACCATCTGTTTACCATATCCGAGTTATCTGGTGTATTCACCCCTACCTTGGGATGATCCTTCTCATCTGTCGGATTAAAGTATCCATGAACGGTACCCTATGTCACTTCGGTATCATGTCACTTAACCCTAGGATTGGCCTAGCGTACAAACTCAGCTTTATTAGGGTACTCTAACAAACATGGTGATCTGTTTTGTTATTTCTTCCTAATCTGGCAGACCTTTTACAGTTTGTTAAACTAAACTGGTTATGATTTAGACCTTGGTTAGGAGTTGTCTATAACCCTAGTTTAATTTAAAAGGACACGACAGTTCAACATTCATAATGATAATTCTAGCTCTATGATCTTCCCGGGAAAATGAACAGTATCTCAAATTGTAAAACATGTATGATAATAAATTTAGTATCAAATTAATATTTAGATAAAACAATTAGTAAACATACAGAACCTCATCTAGGGGACCCACTATCATAAAGTAGTCACCGCTTTATGCAGGTCCAGCCGGCGTTGCAGCTCCTGCATGCTTCTGACTGCTCGATCTTACTCTGCTCGGCAGAGCCTCCGGAGAACGCTCCTCAGACCTAGTAGCAATTGCTTTACCTTACATCCCGGGCTTAAGAAAATTGCCCTAATCTGACTAAGAACACGCACCCTATCTCTCTCTTAGGAACTCCTAACGAAATCCCGGTATTCTATGATACCAAAAATGAACCCTATCTAGTCGTAATCTAAGATTCTGAGACAGACTCTCAAAAAACAAAGAAAACGAGAAACTCTCTAAGAATAGAAATAAACTTATATTGAGCCCGAGTCTCTCAGTGACTTATGTACTCGAGAAAAATGTACAATCAAAGACAGTAAATGACTTAGATCGAGTGGAGAGGGATGATTTCAACTCTTGGAGGCCTGGGGTATTTATAGCAGCTTCTTGGAGTCAAAATCTCAAAAACTTTCGATGTGGACAACTTCTGGTGCTCGGGACGCCCGTCCTGAGCTTGGGACGGCCGTCCTGGTGCTTTGACTGGGTCGGGACGCCGGTCCTGACCCGTTGACCAGGTCAGCATTTCCAAAAATTGCATTTTTGCCCCAAAATTTGTTGTTTTCGTCTACTTTTCACCTGACACTTCCAAAATCATAAAAATTGTGAAATTGAGTAAATAACAATCAATTAAGACCAATTTCCTATCAATTTCACCCTAAAGTATGCCTAAAAATATGCTAAAAAAGTGATATGATTTATGCATATCAGTTATGGTAATGGAATATTAACTATTCCAGAGGATATGGAACAAGTGGATGCAGTAAACTCTGCTCCTATAGGAAATACCTACAATCCCACTTGGAAGAACCATCCGGGATTCAGCTGGAGAAATAATTCTGGGACTACTAACTTCCAGAAAAGGGTACCTCAGCAACTACCATATCCGTAGAACCAGCAAGTCGCTCTGCCTGCACCTAGGAACTACATCGTTCCGACTGACCCCATGCAAGAATTCAGGGACATGCTAAAAAGCATTTCCGACTCTAACAAAGAAATGATAGAGTCTAACAGGAAGGTCCAGGAAGCTCACGCAGAAAGAATCCAGCAGAACGAGAATAGACAGAAGCAGGCCGAGCAAACAGTCAGAAATACACAAGCTGCTATACAAACCTTAGAGAGACAAATGGGTCAGCTATCCACCCATCTCTCTCACAGGTCCCAGGGAACGCTACCAAGAAATACTGAGACCAATCCCCAGACTGAATGCAAGACCATCACTCTAAGATCTGGTAAAATTCTATATCCATCTCCACCCAAACCATCTGACCCTCCTATTCTTGTGCAGGAACCAGAAGAAGGCTCCAAGGATCCAACGCCGACGAATGTCGAAATCGAAGTAGCAAGGAAAGGGAAGACATAGTTTATTCCTGAGTACCGGCCAAAAGTACCTTACCCTGCCAGACTTATGCACAATAAAGATAAGGAGCAATTTGAAAAATTTCTTAAGAATTTTAGTCAGATTCATGTTAATTTGCTTTTACTTGATGTTATTTCTAAAATGCCAAAGTATGCTAAGTTTTTAAAAGAAGTCGTTAGTAATAAAAGAAAATTTGACATGGACAAGGTGGTTCTTAATGAAGAGTGTTCGGCGGTTTTGTTGAATAAACTGCCGTCTAAATAGAAAGATCCTGGTTGTTTTACCTTGCCATGTACAATTGGAAATATTACTAACATGCATGCATTAGCAGACTTAGGAGCTAGTATTAATCTCATGCCATCTAGTTTATTTGATAAATTAGGATTGCATGATTTGAAAACGACTAGGATGTGCATACAACTTGCAGATAGGACAGTCAAAATCCCCAAAGGAATAATTGAAGATCTCTTAGTAAAAGTCGGAAAATTTGTGTTCCCTGTGGACTTTGTTGTCATGGATATGAATGGGGAAGCAGGAGTGCCCCTGATCCTAGGTCAACCATTTCTAGCTACCTCAAAAGCATTAATAGACGTCAGTAATGGTCAAATCAAGTTAAGGGTAGGAAATGATGACATCACTTTTGATCTGAATGAGACCCTTAGGTATCCCATGCATTTAGATGATGCTTGCTTTTGTGTGGATGCTATTGAACACTTGATTGCAGTTAACATGACAGACCTATGCTCAAGCTATCAAGTCCTGAGTGAGGACTCCCTAGAATTAGAGGAGACTGAACTTAGCTCTTCTGAAAATGAAATTACTTCTGATAGTTTCACTGAGATAGGTGATGATGAGATGAAGAAAGAACGGACTTCGTTTGAAGATCCACCAGACTTGGAACTGAAGGAACTGCCTACTCATCTGTGCTACGAATTCCTAGATGACAACAAGAAACTTCCCATTATTCTTGCAACTGATCTGACTGCAGAACAAAAGAAGCTGACTGTGGACATATGCAGAAAGTATAGAAGAGCCTTCGCCTACAAAATTGCAGACATTCCAGGTATTAATCCAAGCTTTTGTTCGCATAAGATTCTTCTAGAAACTGAGTATAAGCCATGTGTGCAACCTCAAAGGAGGTTGAATCCTAATGTGTGTGATGTTGTTAAGAAAGAAGTAATCAAACTATTAGATGCAGGACTTATCTACCCTATCTCAGATAGTGAGTGGGTAAGCCCAGTGCAGGTAGTACCTAAGAAAGGCGGGATAACAGTTGTCAGGAATGAACATAATGAACTAATCCCTATGAGAACTGTAACTGGTCACCGTGTATGCATAGACTATAGAAAACTAAATACGGCCACACGAAAAGACCACTTCCCCCTTCCTTTTATTGACCAAATGTTAGAAACATTATCTGGACATATGTTTTACTGCTTTCTTGATGGGTTTTCTGGTTATTTTCAAATTCCTATTTCCCCTGAGGACCAGCATAAAACTACTTTCACATGACCTTTTGGAACATTTGCATATAGAAGGATGCCTTTTGGTTTGTGTAATGCACCTGCTACATTTCAACGTTGTATGACTGCTATCTTTGAGGACATGTTAGGAAAATCAATGGAAGTATTCATGGATGACTTTTCTGTTTTTGGTAATTCATTTGAGGTTTGTCTAAAGAACTTGGAGTTAATGTTGAAACGTTGTATAAAATCTAACTTGGTTTTAAATTGGGAAAAATGCCACTTCATGGTAAAAGAAGGAATCGTTCTAGGACATAAGATCTCACACCTAGGTATGGAAGTAGACAAGGCAAAAATTGAAGTTATTTCGAAACTACCTCTACCCAAAAATGTGAGAGTCGTTAGAAGGTTTTTGGGACACGCTGGCTTTTATCGTAGGTTTATAAAAGATTTCTCATTAATAGCCAGGCCGTTGACCAATTTACTCGGAAAAGATGTTCCATTTGTCTTTGATGAAAGATGTTTAAAAGCTTTTAATAGACTTAAGGAACTTTTAACTACTGCACCTGTCATGACGTCACCTGACTGGAGTCTACCTTTTGAACTTATGTGTGATGCTAGTGACTATGCAGTAGGAGTGGTTTTAGGACAAAGACATGATAAGAAATTTCAGGTAATATATTATGCTAGTAAAACCTTAACTGATGCTTAGGAAAATTACACTACGACAGAGAAGGAATTATTAGCAGTAGTATATGCATTTGACAAGTTTCGATCTTATCTAGTCTTGTCTAAAACTATTGTTTATACTGATCATTCTGCATTAAAATACTTTTTCAATAAAACCGACGCAAAGTCAACATTAATCAGATGGGTTTTATTGCTTCAAGAATTCGACATAGGTATTCGGGATAAGAAAGGGGTAGAAAACCTAGCCGCACACCACTTGTCTAGGCTAGAAAATCCGACCTTAGAAGCTATTGATGAATCAATTATATCTGACAAATTTCCGGATGAGAATATGTGTTCAATGTTTGCTATTTTCTCACCCCCTTGGTTTGCTGATATAGCCAATTACTTGGCAGCTCGGATTCTCCCTGGTGATATAACTGCTCAACAAAGAAGAAAATTCTTTGCTGACCTGAAATATTACTATTGGGAAGATCCTTTTCTATTTCGAATATGTGTAGATCAGATGATCAGGAGATGTGTCTCTCAAGAAGAAGGTTTCCAAATTCTGGAACATTGTCATTGCGGACCAGCAGGCTGTCACTTAGCTGCAGCTAATACCGCCCGAAAAGTATTAGAAGCAGGCTTCTACTAGCCTACTGTGAGCCCCTTTGTCCCGATGGTGCGGGGCAGCTCTGGCAGTGGCCGAGCAAGTGTGACAACGGCCGAGCAAGTGTGACAACGGCCGAGCAAGTGTGCAGCAACGAATGGCTTTGGGGTTGGCTATGCGTCCCTTTTATAGAAGGAAGGCAGGCGTGGGCTGCGGAGTGGTAGTGTGGGCTGAGGCCAGACCCAGAGCGTTGGAAACCCTAATGATGCCTAAGTGGAAAGAGTCAAACCGAGAATGCAGGGAACCCTAGTGTTGCCCTAGTGGCATGGGCCGTGGCCCATGGGTTGACTCAAACCCTACCCATCCCTAGTGGCTATAAATAGGGGCAGATGGGCAAGGGAGAAGGCACCTAGCGAGAGCGTAGCAAGAGTTGAGCGAGAGCACAGCAAGAGCGAGCGAGAGAGATAGAGTGATAGACTAGGTTGTTCTATCTTGTAGGCCTGTGTGGCCGTGCAGCCTTGTGAATGGTTGCGAATACATTGTAATTCCTTACTATTTGATTAATATAGAAAGGTTGGGTGAGTTGCCCGTAAGATCGTTGTCTATCTCTATACTTGTGATTTTATCCGTTGTGTGTGTACCTGTGCGTGCGCACGTACCCGTGCAAGTCGGGTTGAGTGTCGTGAACTGGTGGCCGGACCAGGAAGAGGCACTTCGTGACAAATTGGTATCAGAGCGCAGTCCGACCCTTGCAGAAATGTCTAGTTCGTCCGAAGAATCGCGTAGGGCAATACCGATACGCCTTGACAGTACGTCGAATCCTCATGCGGCTACTGCGGAGCGGTTGACAAGGCTGGAGACCTTGTTCTCGCATCATGTGCAGGTGATTGGTGTGTTGGAGCATGTACAGAATGCTCGTCCCTTGATAGATCAGATCCAAGGGCCGCCAGATGTGGTGGCAGATTTGCACCAACTCCAAGAGATTGTCGACAACATGAAGGCAAGCATCGACGCATTGCAAGCTAGTATTGCGGCACTGCAATCTAATACTGTTGGAACCAGTGTTAGACAACCATTGTTCAGGGTGCCTGAGCCTAGAACATATTCGGGTGTTCGGGATGCGACGGTGAACAGGAGTTTCTTGTGGGATTTGGAGAAGTACTTTGCGACGGCTAGAGTCCCGGAGAGTGAACAAGTGGCGATTATATCGTTGTTCCTCGTAGACACTGCCAAGTTATGGTGGCAGACAAGGGAAGCGGACACTACGAAAGAAGTAGTCCGATCTTTCAGACACATGAAGGAGGAATTGATGGAGAAATTCTTGCCAAAGAATTCTGCGTGGATGGCTCGTGAGAGCTTGAAGAGACTAGAACAGACGGGTACTGTTCGAGAGTACGTGAATCAATTCTCTAGAATCCTTCTGAATATACCTAACATGTCCGAGGAGGATAAGTTGTTCAACTTTTTGTCAGGGTTGAAGAATTGGGCTAGGATCGAGCTAATGAGACAGAACCCTAAAGATGTGAGGGAGGCATATTCAATGGCGGAAAGATTGACGGACTTGCAATCTTCAGCTCCTCCTACTCCCGAGAGAAAGAGTGTTCCATCAAAGAACAAGGGTAAGTCTTGGAATGACAGACCCAAGAAGAGAGATGTGGCTGTTGGGAAAACTAAGGATTTCCGTGTCAAGTGCTTCAATTGTAAGGAGACTTGACACATGTCATATCAGTGCCCTAAGCCGAGGAGAAATCAAAATTTGGCTGTTGTTCAAATTGAAGATGAGACCGAAAGGGATCCACTTGCTCGTGTGAATCCTATTCAGTTGTGCAATGCCATTCAAGTGTTGGAGCGACCACAACCAGTACGTGCGTTGATGTACGTGCAAGTGGTTGTGAATGGTGTGAAGCTGTGGGCAATGATAGACTCTGGCACAACAAGCAACTTTGTGGCTGATCGAGAAGCCACGCGCTTGCAGTTGGCACTGCAAGAGAGTTCCCATACCATTAAGACTGTCAATACCGCACAACAACGGGTGAGAGGCAGTGCCATGGTGTCATTGAATGTGGGAGCTTGGGAAGGCTAGTGCAAGGTGACGGCCGTTCCATTGGATGATTTCGATCTCATTCTAGGGATTGAATTCTTGGCTATGGCCAAGGTGGCAGTGATGCCACATTTGCGTGGATTGATGATTATGGACGAGGGGACACCAAACTTTGTACATTGCACGTATAAAGACTTGGATAAAAAGGATGCAAAGGGAATGTTGTCGGCGATGCAGTTGAAGGATGGGTTGAGACGGGGTGAACCAACATTTGTTGCTGTTTTGTTGGAAGAGACAGCTGGGGATCACTCAGAGTTGCCTGAATCTGTGTCCGATGTGTTGGACGAATTTGCTGATTTGATACCCGACGAGTTGCCCAAGATGCTGCCCCCGAGGCGTGCCATTGATCACCAGATTAAGTTGGTACCTGGAGCTGTACCACCCGCGCAAGAACCATATCGGATGGGACCAGCAGAGTTGTTGGAATTGAGGAAACAGTTGGGAGAATTGCTGGAAGCGCAATTTATCAGACCCTCAAAGGCCCCTTATGGTGCCCCTACCTTGTTCCAGAGGAAGGCAGATGGCTCGATGCAATTCTACGTGGATTACCGAGCCTTGAACAAGTTGACAGTGAAGAACAAGTATCATATCCCAAATCAGTTGGATTTGTTCGATAGGCTAGCAAAAGGGAGGTACTTCACTAAGATTGATCTGCGGTCAGGATATTGGCAAGTGCGAATTGCCAATGGTGATGAAGCCAAAACCACTGTTGTGACAAGGTATGGCTCATTCCAATTTTTAGTGATGTCGTTTGGCTTAACTAATGCTCATGCGACATTTTGCAAATTGATGAATGATGTTCTGTATGAATTTTTGGATAAATTCGTAGTTATCTATTTGGATGATATTGTCATCTATAGTGAGTCCTTAGAGGAGCATGTTAGACATCTAAGTCTTGTGTTTGCAAAATTGAGGGAGTATGTACTCTATGTCAAGAGGGAGAAGTGCGAATTTTGTAAGGAGGAAATTAAGTTCCTCGGGCACATAATTAGCCATGGGTCAGTGAGAATGGATCCTCGAAAGGTGGAGGCTATTGAAAGTTAGCCTGCCTCGTTGTCAGTGGCAGAATTGAGATCTTTCTTAGGATTGGCCAATTATTATTGAAGATTCATTGGTGGGTATGCAAGTGTAGCAAGCCCTTTGACCGACCTCTTGAAGAAGGGAGTAGATTGGAAGTGGAGCAAGGAGTGTGTAGAGGTATTCCAGAAGCTCAAGAGGGCTATTGTGACAGCCCCTGTGCTGTAGTTGCCTAATTTTGATGTGCCCTTTGAGGTGCACACGGATGCGTCTGATCGTGGGATCGGTGGTGTGTTGATGCAAGGACAACACCCAGTAGTATTTGAGAGCCGAAAGATGAAGGATTGTGAGCAGCGTTATTCTGCCCATGAGATGGAGATGACGGCTGTGATCCATTGCTTTACGATTTGGAGGCACTACTTGCTGGGATCGTCTTTCACAGTGGTGACAGACAATGTAGCAAACACATATTTCAAGACGCAGAAGAAGTTGTCCGCAAAGCAAGCTCGTTGGCAAGAGTTCTTGGAAGAATTCGACTTCGAGTGGGTGCATAGGGCGGGCAAGGCAAACGTGGTAGCAGACGCACTGAGTAGGCGAACTGAGTGCATGACATTGTCGGCAGTTTCGATTGTGGAATCGGACTTTGTGGCGAAAATACGTGAGTACGCACCTAAAGACCCTGTCTATCAACAATTGGTATCTTTAGTGCAGGATGGCACTGTGAGAAGGTATTGGCTCGACGATGGCTTGTTGTATGCCAAAGGTGGGCGAGCCTATGTCCCTAGTGGAGAGTTAAGAAGGATGTTGCTTAAGGAAGCACATAACTCGTTCTTTGCAAGCAAAGAAGATTCTTTTGGCCAAAGATGGAGGATGACATCGAAGCATACGTTCGAACGTGTTTGGTGTGTCAACAAGACAAGGTGGAAAGACAACGGGAACCTGGTTTGCTACAACCTCTTCCCATTCCTGAGGGACCGTGGCAGAGTATTTCAATGGATTTCATCTCTGGATTGCCCAAGGTGAACGACCTGAGTTCTATTTTTGTAATAGTGGATAGGTTTTCGAAATATGCTGTATTTGTCCCTGCACCATCATCTTGTCCAGCTGATGTTGCAGTTGAGTTGTTTTTCAAACACATTGTAAAATACTTTGGGATTCCAAAGGACATAGTTAGTGACAGGGATGCCAGATTTACTGGTAGATTTTGGGTGGCGCTGTTCGGGTTATTGGGATCCGAATTGAAGTTTTCGACTGCCAATCATCCTCAGACCGATGGTCAGACGGAGAGGATCAATGCCTTGTTGGAGGAGTACCTGAGGCATTATGTGACGGCTAGTCAGAAGAATTGGGTGAATCTTCTTGACTCAACTCAGTTTTGTTACAATCTTCATCGATCTTCTGCAACGAAGATGAGTCCATTTAAGCTAGTGAATGGACAGCAGCCAACGACGCCACAGGATTTGGCAATGGTTGTGCTAAGTGTTAGAATGTGTCCAGCAGCTCAAAGATTTGCCAAGGCAAAACAGGAGATGATTGCCGAAGCAAGAGACAGTTTGGAGATGGCTCAAAGAAGGATGAAGAAGTATGCTGATAAGCATCGACATGACGTGCAATTTGAGGTAGGTGACTTGGTGTTGCTGAAATTGACCCCTCAAATTTGGAAGAAGATCAATCGGAAAGCTGTTCATCGTGGATTGATACCTCAGTATGATGGACCATTTGAGGTAATCAAAAGGGTAGGCAATGTTGCATATCGACTTAAGCTACCTGACAGGTTCAAGATTCATCCTACTTTCCATGTGAGTTACTTGAAGAAGTACAACAAGGATGAATTCGAGAGAGAAAGGCAGAAGTCTAGGAGGGCTCCACCTGTGATTCGAAAACAGTTTGACAAGCTGGTTGAGAAGATTTTGGACCATCGGACTATGAGCCAAAGTAAGAAGTATCGTAGGACTGACTTCCTTGTACAATGGAAGGCGGAAGCCGAGATTGATGCCACGTGGGAAAGAGATTTGACCCTTTGGCAATTTAAGGATCACATTGCTGACTATTGGAAGCAGCAGAGGTCAACGAGGATGTCAACAGCTTAAGTGGGGGAGGTTTGTGAGCCCCTTTGTCCCGATGGTGCGGGGCAGCTCTGGCAGTGGCCGAGCAAGTGTGACAGCAGCCGAGCAAGTGTGCAGCAGCGAATGGCTTTGGGGTTGGCTATGCATCCCTTTTATAGAAGGAAGGCAAGCGTGGGCTGCGGAGTGGTAGTGTGGGCTGAGGCCCAAACCCAGAGCGTTGGAAACCCTAATGATGCCTAAGTGGAAAGAGTCAAACCAAGAATGCAGGGAACCCTAGTGTTGCCCTAGTGGCATGGGCCGTGGCCCATGGGTTGACTCAAACCCTACCCATCCGTAGTGGCTATAAATAGGGGCAGATGGGCAAGGGAGAAGGCAACTAGTGAGAGCGTAGCAAGAGCTGAGTGAGAGCACAGCAAGAGCGAACGAGAGAGATAGAGTGATAGACTAGGTTGTTCTATCTTGTAGGCCTGTGTGGCCGTGCAGCCTTGTGAATGGTTGCGAATACATTGTAATTCCTTACTATTTGATTAATATAGAAAGGTTGGGTGATTTGCCCGTAATATCGTTGTCTATCTCTATACTTGTGATTGTATCCGCTGTGTGTGTGTACCTATGCGTGCGCACGTACCCGTGCAAGTCGGGTTGAGTGTCGTGAACTGGTGGCCGGACCAGGAAGACGCACTTCATGACACCTACCATATTCAAAGACGCCGCAACGTTCACAGGATCGTGCGATGCCTGTCAGAATGCTGGAACCATATCTTCTCGAGACAGTCTACCCCAATAGGTAATTCAAAGTGTGGAAATATTTGACATATGGGGTATAGACTTCATGGGTCCGTTTCCTCCCTCTTTTGGTATGAAGTACATCATAGTAGCCGTAGAATATTTTTCAAAATGACCTGAGGCACATGCCCTACCTACTAATGATGCTAGAGCCGTATGCAGATTCCTTAAGCAGATTTTCGCCAGATTTGGATGTCCGAAAGCCCTAATCAGTGACCGAGGTACGCACTTCTGCAACTCTCAATTGCAGAAGGTACTTCAGCAATACGGAGTTCAATATCGCATTTCCACAGCCTACCATCCTCAAACCAATGGGCAGGCTGAGGTAACCAATAGGGGAATAAAGAGAATCCTAGAAAAGACTGTGGGTGTTAACCGTAAGGATTGGGCTAATAAGCTGGACGATGCATTATCGGCCTTCCGTATAGCATACAAGACCACTATGGGGTTCTCACCTTATCGACTAGTCTATGGAAAAGCATGCCACCTTCCGGCTGAACTAGAACATAGAGCTTATTGGGCGGTGCAAAAATGCAACCTCGACGATAATTTAACTAAGGAATGCCAGATTCTGCAACTCAACTAACTGGATGAGTGGAGGCTCAAAGCCTATGAAAACTCACATCAGTTTAAGATGACAAGTAAACTCCGGCATGACAGGTGACTCAAAGCCCAGAAGAATTTCGAACTAGGAGATAAGGTATTGTTGTACAACTCAAGTTTCAAATTTTTCCCAGGAAAGCTGCGTAGCTATTGGTCAGGCCCGTTCACAATCACGGAAGTATCACCTTTCGGAGCATGTGACATCATGGATTCTGACGACATTATTCAGAAAGTGAACAAACAACGCCTAAAGATTTACAGAGAGCATTTTGACTTGTCCGAGCAGACTGTTGACTTCGCAGAATAAGGGAGTATCTCTTTCATTTTTATTTCATGTTTTGTTATTTGTTATGTCTTTTCTTGCTCTATTTGCCTTCTTACCCGTAGTTAGTTGAATAAGTGTGGGGTAAGAATTTACTATTTTGTGTTTGTTTCTTGTTTTCAAATAAGTGTGGGGTAGTTTAGATATGCATGAACACTGAGGACAGTGTCAGCCTTAAGTGTGGGGTAGTAGTGCACGGTGCACTGTAGTATTTTGAGAAACGTTTTCCCTGATTTTGCTTGTTTTCCCCGTATTTTCACCCTTCCAAAATTTTTCAAAATTTTTTCATTCTTTCAAACATCTAAATGCAGTATGATTGGTTAAACATTTGCTTATGTCTATGATATGTGTGTAGAAGTTATGTTTAGTAGAAGGAAATATGATGACTATTTTGAACTTATTGATTAGAAATAGGGAATTCCTGATAATTGAGCACAATCTAGTCTGGATTAGAAACCTCAACCAATTACCTTTTCAAGACCTAACTAGATAAGATTAGACTAGTTGTGGATGCATTGACAATTAGAGTAACTAGATGAGACTCTAAGCTAAAAGTGAAAAGAAACAAAAGAGAATTAATTAAATAAGGGTAGTTTGCCAGCGGCCTTTGCTACTCGAGCACCACTCCTTCGAGGAACTTAAAGCCTGATGCCCTAAGGTCGTGTAGGTCTGGGAGTCATCGGAGTGGGACTCGCTACATGGGTAGTTGAAGTTGACGTGTTCAAAGCAGACTCAAAATACCCTGAATCTATAAAAGAAAGAAAATCAATAAACGCTAAACAATTAAAAATCTGATCACCAAGGCTCAGAACTCAGAAAGTTGTCTATTGTTAGTATGTCTAGCGACGGGTCGAAGTGTTATCTGGTAGTAGTTAAGACGAGAGTATATTGTGTTGACTATCTGGTCTAGACTAGTACACACACTACACATCAAGAAGACCTTGTGACTGAGAGAAGAGTTCAATCTAGTTGTTAAGTTGTTATCTGCTTGATTATAACAATCTACTAGAGACATTTGAGACCTTGTTATAGCAACCTAACCAGTCAGACCTGTGTTAAAGAATTGTCTGAATAATTTTGGAATAAAAACATGACTAGGAATTTAAGTGACTGCACATATAACTAACTTCAAGTAGACTTTGCTTGAGGACAAGCAAAAAGCTAAGTGTGGGGTTATCTGATATGCATAAATCATATCACATTTTTAGCATGTTTTTAGGCATGATTTAGGGTGAAATTGAGGGCAAATTGGTCTTAATTGTTTGTTATTAACTCAATTTCACAGTTTTTATGATTTTGGAAGTGTCAGGTGAAAAGTAGAAGAAAATGGAAAATTTCGGGGCAAAGACGCAATTTTTTAGAAGATCGGAAGTCGGGGAGGGCGTCCTGACCTGGTCAACAGTCCAGGACGGGCGTCCCGAGCTGTAATTCCAAGTCCCACATCGAATTTTTGAAGAAAAATCACTCCAGAAAGCTGCTATAAATACCCCAGGCCTTCCTCAGTTGAATTCATCCCTCTCCACTCGATCTGAGTCATTTAGTGACTTCGATTGTACACTTTCCTCGAGTACATAAGTCACTGAGAGACTCGGGTTCAGTATAAGTTTTCTTTCTTTCTAGTTAGTGTTTCGTTTTCTTAGTTTCTGAGAATTAGTCTTAGGACGCCCATCCTGATTCGGGATGTCCGTCCTGACCCGTTGACCAGGTCAGCATTTCCAAAAATTGCATTTTTGCCCCAAAATTTGCTGTTTTCGTCTACTTTTCACCTGACACTTCCAAAATCATAAAAATTGTGAAATTGAGTAACTAACAATCAATTAAGACCAATTTCCTATCAATTTCACCCTAAATTATGCCTAAAAACATGCTAAAAAAGTGATATGATTTATGCATATCATATAACCCCACACTTAGCTTTTTGCTTGTCCTCAAGCAAAGTCTACCTGAAGTTAGTGATATGTGCCGTCACTTAAATTCTTAGTCATGTTTTTATTCCAAAATTTATTCAGACAATTCTTAACACATGTCTAACTGGTCAGGTTGCTATGACAAGGTCTCACATGTCTCTAGTAGACTGTTATGATTGAGCAGAAAACAACTTAACAACTAGGTTGAACTCTTCTCTTAGTCACAAGGTCTTCCTGATGTGTAGTGTGTGTACTAGTCTAGACCAGATAGTCAACACAATTTACTCTCGTCTTAACTACTACCAGATAAAACTTCGATCCGTCGCTAGACATACTAACAATAGACAACTTTCTGAGTTCTGAGCCTTGGTGATTAGATTTTAATTATTTAGTATTTATTGATTTTTTCTTTTATAGATTCAGGATATTTTGAGTCTGCTTAGAACACGTCAACTTCAACTACCCATGTAGCGAGTCCCACTCCGATGACTCCCAGACCTACACGACCTTAGGGCATCAGGCTTTAAGTTCCCCGAAGGAGTGGTGCTCGAGTAGCGAAGGCTGCTGGCAAACTACCCTTATTTAAAAACAAATTCTGTTTCTTTTCACTTTTAGCTCAGAGTCTCATCTAGTCATTCTAATTGCAAATATATCCATAATTGGTCTAATTTTAACTAGGTAAGTCTCGAAAAGGTAATTGGCTGAGGTCTCTAATCCAGACTAAGTTGTGCTCAATTATCAGGAATTCCCTATTTCTAATCAATAAGTTCAAAATAGTCATAAATCATCTCCTACTAATCATAACACTCTACATACATATCATAGACATAAGCAATATTTAACCAATCATACTGCATTTAGAAGTCTGAAAGAATGAAAAATTTTGAAATTTATTTTGGAAGGGTGTGAAATTACGGGGAAAACATGCAAAATCATGCAAAAATTTTCTCAACTGCTACAGTGCACCGTGCACTGCTACCCACACACTTAAGTCTGACACTGTCCTCAGTGTTCATGCATATCTAAACTACCCCACACTTATTTGAAAACAAGAAACAAAACAGAGAACGCTTACCCCACACTTATTTGACTAACTAAGGGTAAGAGAGAAAATAGAGCAACAAAACAAGAAGGATAATGGAAATAACAAAACATAACACAAAACAAAGAAAATAAAATAAAAGTAAAGGAATATGAGGATTAGAAAAACTCCCTTCATGTCGCGAGCAGAAGGGTCTTCTCTGATCTGTCAATTGGCTCTTCACATTAGCCATGTGCTATTGCTGAGGTGTTTCTGACTCTGCAAGCTCTAGATACTGGAACGGATGATGTCAGCTCCGATCCTTCAATGTCGAGCTCCAAGTAGTGGCCTATCCATTTGATGAATGACTCAATCCCCAAGGACTGTTTCCTCGAATCATTTGCAAAGTTCCTCGGAATCGTAGCAACGTGTCCAGAAGGAACGTGTCTAGGAATGAGACTTCTTTGGATTGGTGTGCCTACCTGCCAATGTCAGTGAAGGTATTGCATGCAGGTTTTGAATGGTAGATGATGACGTTCCGGTCGATGTGCTAAATAGGTGTTATTTTACCCTATGTTGATTATGAATAATTAAGGACTGAGATTGACTAATTGTCACATTTAGTCTCTATGGTGTCACTTAATCAGCCAGAACCTAAGGCAGAGTACCTATCGTGTAGCTAGTCTGTTGGAAAGTATCTACGATTTTATTAAATAAATATCGTACTCCCAGTGAAGTGGTAACGGCTTAGTAGTAACTAGCCTTTATTCCTAACTCTTATATTATAATCTAGTTATGCAATCTTCATCAATAATTTTGATGAGAGGGTGATTCATTCTCCACTAGGTTTAAGTCTAACTAAACCTGAAAAATGTTTTATAGACGAGATCCTGATTTTATGTTATACTGTTACTATACGTTGATTGACCTATATTCGAGTATTTTAGACATGTCTTGGCCTAGATTGCAACTATGTTCTGTGTCTAAAGGCTACCACATTTGAGTTTCTACTCTACCGTCCCATCATTAAGGGTAACGGCCCTACTCACAGCTCGGACTAAAGTCAGCAATGAACACCCTATGTCACTTTGGGGATCATACCGCTCGTCTCATAACCGCCGGCATAAAACTCTACTCAGCCAACCTAGACTACTTTCAACCAACAGGGTGTTCCGCAGATTATTTTATCTAGTATGGAAGAAACCAATACTAATTGATGTCTGTTAAACTAAACAGGTTATGAATAGACCGTGGTTAGGAATTGTCTATAACCCTAATTTCAGTTAAAAAGAACGGCGATAGACATGCAGACATAATGGATATTTAAGCAGGTGGCCATTTCTAGAAAAACATAATAACTTCAACATCTATGACAAATATTCATAAAAACATAATCTGGTATTCAAATCGTTATTTGGACAAACACAATAACAACATATAAGAGAGGGACAGGGGGACCGGTGCCATAAAGAAATCACCCTTTACGAAGTCTCGCCGATGGAGTGTACTGTTGTATATGCTGTATTGCTTGACCCGACTCTGCTCGCCATAACCGTTGGAGGACGCTTTCTCAGCCTAGTAACTAGGCTTTACCTTAATACACAGCTTAAGCCCAGCCCTGTGGACTGACTCTTCGAACGCCTAGAGCCCTCTTAGGATCTCCTAACGAAATCCCGGATATTCTATGAATACCAGAAACGAACCTATCTATGTAAGCCTAAGATCTAAGACTATTTCTCAGAAACTAAAACAAAACACTAACAAGAAAGAAAACTGAGATCCGAGTCTCTGAGTGAGTTGTGTACTAGAGAAGTGTACACTGGAAACCACTTAATGACTCAGATCTAGTGGAGAGGAATGATTTCAACTGCTGGAGACCTGGGGTATTTATAGCAGCTTCCCGGGGTGATTTTTCATCAAAAATTCGATGTGGGACTGGATCTGGGGGTTCGGGACGCTCGTCCCGGATTGGGACGCCCGTCCTGACCCTTTGACCAAGTCAACATTTCCAAAAATTGCGTTTTTGCCCCAAAATTTGCTGTTTTCGTCTACTTTTCACCTAACACTTCCAAAATCAGAAAAACTGTGAAATTAAGTAAATAATAAACATTTAAGATCAATTTACTCTCAATTTCACCCTAAATCATATATAAAAACATGCTAAAAATGTGATACGATTTTCGCGTATCATGTAACCCCACACTTAGCTTTTTGCTTGTCCTCAAGCAAAGTCTACCTGAAGTTAGTGATTCTAAACCATAGTGCAGTCACTTAAATTCCTAGTCATGTTTTTATTCCAAAAATTCTTCAAACAAGTCTTAACACAGGTCTGACTGGTTAGGTTGCTATGACAAGGTCTCAGATGTTTTTAGTAGCTTTTTATGATCAGGCAGAAAACAAATCAACAACTAGGTTGGACTTTTTTATTAGTCACAGGGTCTTCCTGATGTGTAGTGTGTGTACTAGTCTAGACCAGATAGTCAACCCAATGTACTCTTGTCTTAACTACTACCAGATAACACTTCGACCCATCGCTAGACATATTAACAACAGACAACTTTTTGAGTTCTGAGCTTTGGTGATCATATTTTTAATGTTTTATCATTTAGTTATTTTCTTTATAGATTCAGGGTATTTTGAGTCTGCTTAGAACACGTCAACTTCAACTACCCATGTAGCGAGTCCCACTCCGATGACTCCCATATCTACAAGACCTTAGGGCATCAGGCTTTAAATTCCCCGAAGGAGTGGTGCTCGAGTAGCGAAGGCCGCTGGCAAACTACCCTTATTTGATTAACTTTCTTTTGTTTCTTTTCACTTTTAGCTCAGAGTCTCATCTAGTCATTCTAATTGTCAAAACATCCACAACTGGTCTAATTTTATCTAGTTCAGTCTTGTAAAGGTAATTGGCTGAGGTCTCTAATCCAGACAAAGTTGTGCTCAGTTATCAGGACTTCCCTATTTCTAATCAATAGGTTCAGCAATAGTCATCAATTATCTCCTACTAACCATAACATACTACCTACATATCATAGACATAAGCAATTGTTTAACCAATCATACTGCATTTAGAAGTCTGAAAGATGGAAAAATTTTGAAATATTTTGGAAAGGTGTGAAAATATGGGGAAAACAAGAAAAAGCATGCAAAAATTTTCTCAGACTACTACAGTGCACCGTGCACTGCTACCCCACACTTAAGTCTGACACTGTCCTCAGTGTTTATGCATATCTAAACTACCCCACACTTATTTGAAGACAAGAAGAAATGAAAACAAAATAGAAAACTCTTACCCCACACTTATTTGACTAACTAAGGGTAAGAGAGAAAATAAAACAACCAACAAAACAAGACACAAAAATGAAGAAAATAAAAGTAAAGGAAGATGAGATTAGAAAAACTCCCTTCTTGCCTCGAGCAGAAGGGTTTTCTCTGATCTGTCAATTGGCTCTTCACCTTAGCCATGTGCTATTGTTGAGGCATTCTTGACTCTGTAAGCTCTAGATACTGGAATGGATGACGTCAGCTTCGATCCTTCATCGTCGAGCTCTAGGTAGTGGCCTATTCATTTGATGAATGGCTCGAGCCCCACGGACTGCTTCCTCGAATCATTTGTACGATTTCTCACAATCATAGCAATGTGTCTAGGAGGAACGTATCTAGGAATGAGATTTCATGGGATTTGTGTGCCTTCCTGCCAATGTTAGTAAAGGATTGCATGCAAGTCTCGAATGGAAGAAAAGATACCTGAAGTTTTGGCGAAGCTGTGGTGGTAGGGGGCTCCAGTTGTGTAGATCTGGGCCCAAGTATTTGAGACTTCCTCGGGGAAGTTTCTCACAGCTGATTGGTATGCAGGGGATGCAAGCTCCTCCATTGCTATGCTCCTGATACAACGCCAAATTCTTCTATATCCCTTGACCCTTCGATACCACTTGGTAGATCACTTGCTTGCATTAGTCTGGCTTTAATTGTTGCCAGTATCTCATCTATTGATTCTGCGAGTAGGGGTTTTGATGTGGTGGTATCTTCTGAAAGTTTCCAGCTTCCGAATTATTCCTCAGCTAAATCCCGTATGATTCCTCTAGTTGGGATTGTATGCATTTCCCATTGGAGCAGCATTCTGCAGTAACCTACTCCTACCTCTTTTGGAATGGTCAGTCATTCCCATAGCAATCCCTGCTAAAGTGTGGTACTTAGCAGACTTCACAAATTTGATACACAGGCTGAACATTTCTTCCTAAGACATCGGCACTCTGAATCTATTATTTGGCAAGCATCGCAGGACTGTATCAGAGATACAAAATCCTTGAATATGGTGGGTCAACAAGATCCTGCTTTCAACACTTTCTGGACAGTGTTGATAGTAGTCAATTGGTCTCCCGTAGATTCTTTAGGGCAATGCTCCAAAATCTTGTGTCCTTCGTCTTCTGAGATACGTCTTCTAATCACTTACCCTGCAATGATTCAAAATAGAAAAACGGATCTCCCTAGTAGTAACATTCCAAATCAACAAAGAATTTCTTCTTTTGTTTATAAGTCATATCACTTGGGAATAATTAGCAACTAGATAATTAGTAATATCAGTAAACTACGGAGGAGAATCATTATTCATAGCAAATAATTTCTCATTCAGAAGTTTATCAGATACTACTGTCTCGTCAATAGCTTCTAACTCGGGGTTTTCTAATCTAGACCAAAGGTTTGCTTTCTAGATTTTTAGCCCTTTTTCTTATCCCGTCTTTCTATATCAAATTCAATAGAACTAATCAATCTTGATTCATCATTAGTTTTATTGAACAGATATCTTAGAGTAAAGTAATCAGTGTATACTATTGTTTAGACTAGGCATGGCATGAATGTATCATAGGCATATGCAAAAACTAGTAATCCCTTTTCAGTGGTGGTAAGGTTCTACTAGGCATCAGTAAAAGGTCTTACTTGCATAGTGTATAATATGAAGTTCTAATCATGCCTATTTCCTAAAACAATCATTACTACATGGTCACTAGCATCACATATTAATTCACAAAGAAAATTCCAATTAGGTGATGTCATAATGGGTGCAGTAATTCCTTTTGGTTTAAACAATCTCATGCATTTATCATCAAACAAAAGGAACATCCTTTCTCATTACAATACTCAGAGGTTTTTCTATTAAAGAAAATTTTATTTCATGATTCTGTCTAATAGACTAACCATGACCTAAGAAAATTCCACAATGATATTTCTTCCAGATTAAAACCTGAGCCAAAAATTGACAACTCAGAAAAATATTCTATCCTCATTTCCATTTTTATTTTTTTTTGAAATTAATTAATAGGGAAAAAAACGAAAAAGAGAAACAAATGTACGAAAAAAAACAACTAAGAAAGAACAAGAGATAGGGAAGAAGAACAACTTACCGTTGAGCAAGAAAAATACATTCTTTTTGGATTTTAAATTTTTAACATTTTATTTTCTTTTTATGTTTAATTTCGAAAGCCATTAAATTCCCTCAATATGGTTTTAGAATAATTTTCTAAAATTGGGTTATCCTAAGTGTCTTAATTCCAGATAATATCTAAAATCAATTAGTTATGATAACCCTATATTTCAGAAAGTGATTGTCTAACTAGTATAAGATAAGTGTAGGTCTAAAGTCTAGGTTACTACCGTTACCTATCATAAGTCTCTAGAATTTTGATCAGGAATCCTAAATTCATTATGATATTTCCCCGGCAACGGCGCCAAAAATCTGATGACGTTCCGGTCGATGTGCTAAATAGGTGTTATTTTACCCTATGTTGATTATGAATAATTAAGGACTGAGATTGACTAATTGTCACATTTAGTCTCTATGGTGTCACTTAATCAGCCAGAACCTAAGGCAGAGTACCTATCGTGTAGCTAGTCTGTTGGAAAGTATCTACGATTTTATTAAATAAATATCGTACTCCCAGGGAAGTGGTAACGGCTTAGTAGTAACTAGCCTTTATTCCTAACTCTTATCTTATAATCCAGTTATGCAATCTTCATCAATAATTTTGATGAGAGGGTGATTCATTCTCCACTAGGTTTAAGTCTAACTAAACCTGAAAAATGTTTTATAGACGAGATCCTGATTTTATGTTATACTGTTACTATACGTTGATTGACCTATATTCGAGTATTTTAGACATGTCTTGACGTGGATTGCAACTATGTTCTTTGTCTAAAGGCTACCACATCTGAGTTTCTATGCTACCGCCCCATCGTTAAGGGTAACGGCCCTACTCATGGCTCGGACTAAAGTCAGCAATGAACGCCCTATGTCACTTTGGGGATCATACCGCTCGTCTCATAACCACCGGCATAAAACTCTACTCAGCCTACCTAGACTACTTTCAACCAACAGGGTGTTCCGCAGATTATTTTATCTAGTATGGCAGACACCAATACTAATTGATGCCTGTTAAACTAAACAGGATATGAATAGACCGTGGTTAGGAATTGTCTATAACCCTAATTTCAGTTTAAATGAACGACGATAGACATGCAGACATAATGGATATTTAAGCAGGTGGCCATTTCTAGAAAAACATAATAACTTCAACATATATGACAAATATTCATAAAAACATAATCTGGTATTCAAATCGTTATTTGGACAAACACAATAACAACATATAAGAGAGGGACAGGGGGACCGATGCCATAAAGAAATCACCCTTTACGAAGTCTCACCGATGGAGCGTACTGCTGTATATGCCGTATTGCTTGACCCGACTCTGCTCGCCAGAACCGTTGGAGGACGCTTTCTCAGCCTAGTAACTGGGCTTTACCTTAATACCCAGCTTAAGCCCAGCCCTATGGACTGACTCTTCGAACGCCTAGAGCCCTCTTAGGATCTCCTAACGAAATCCCGGGTATTCTATGAATACCAGAAACGAACCTATCTATGTAAGCCTAAGATCTGAGACTCTTTCTCAGAAACTAAAACAAAACACTAACAAGAAAGAAAACTGAGATCTGAGTCTCTGAGTGAGTTATGTACTAGAGAAGTGTACACTGGAAACCACTTAATGACTCAGATCGAGTGGAGAGGAATGATTTCAACTGCTGGAGGCCTAGGGTATTTATAGCAGCTTCCCGGGGTGAATTTTCATCAAATATTCGATGTGGGACTGGATCTGGGGGTTCGGGACGCCCGTCCCAGGTTCGGGACACCCGTCCTGACCCTTTGACCAAGTCAACATTTCCAAAAATTGCGTTTTTGCCCCAAAATTTGCTGTTTTCGTCTACTTTTCACATGACACTTCCAAAATCAGAAAAACTGTGAAATTAAGTAAATAATAAACATTTAAGATCAATTTACTCTCAATTTCACCCTAAATCATATATAAAACATGCTAAAAATGTGATACGATTTTCGCGTATCACTAGAAGAGATACCTGAAGCGAAGCCGTAGTGGTAGGAGGCTCCAGTGGTGTAGATTTGTGCCCAAGTATTTGAAACATCCTCGGGGAAGTTACCCACAGCTGATTGTATGCAGGGAATGCAAGCTCCTCCATTGCTATGCTCCTGATACAATGCCAAATTCCTCTATATCCTTTGACCCTTCGATACCACTTGGTAGATCACTTGCTTGCACTGGTCTGGCTTTAATTGTTGTCAGTATCTCATCTATTGATTCTGCGGGTAGGGGTGGTGCTTGGCAGACTTCACAGATTAGATACATAGACTGAACGTTTCTTCCTAAGACATTGGCATTCTGAATCTGGAAAAGAACTTCTCATAGAATCTACGCATGACTTTAACATCATTAGTAGGTAATGCCTGAGGTTCATGCCATTTTTGAAAAGTGTTCCACGACTACTATGATGTAATTATTTTCAAAGGAAGAAGGGAAAAGGATTCAATCAATACCCCAGATGTCAAAGGTTGCAATACTCTGTATACCTTGCTGGGGTAGGCGATCTCTGGAAGGGGTGTTACCTGTTATTTGGCAAGCATCGCAGGGCTGTATCAGAGATACAAAATCATTGAATATGGTGGGTCAACAAGATTCTACTTCCAACACTTTCCGGACAGTGTTGATAGCAGTTAATTGGTCTCCCATAGATTCCTGCAATGCTTCAGAATCATGTGGCCTTCACCTTCTGAGATACATCTTCTGATCAACTCATCTGCAAAAATTTGAAATAGAAGAGAAATCTGCCCAGTAGTAATATTTCTAATCAGCAAAGAATTTCTTCTTTTGCTGATAAGTCATATCACTTGGGAATAATTAGCAGCTAGATAATTAGTAATATCAGTAAACCACGGAGGAGAATCATTACTCATAGCAAATAATGAAAATAGATCCTCATTCAGAAATTTATCACATACTACTATCTCGTCAATAGCCTCTAACTCAGGGTTCCCTAATCTAGACCAAAGGTTTGCTTTCTAGATTCTTAACCCTTTTTCTTACCCCTTCATTCTATATCAAACTCAAGTAACAATAAAACCTAACTTAATCAATTATGGTTCAGTATCAGTTTTATTGAACACAGACATCTCAGGGTGATCAGTATAACCTATTGTTTTTAGACAAGACTAGATAAGATCGGAATTTATCATACATGAACTTTCTTATCATGTTTTGTCCTAAAACAATACTACATCATTACATCACATATTCATTCATAAAGCAGATTTCAATCAGGTGATGTCATAATGGGTGCAGTAATTCCTTTTGGTTTAAAAGATCTCATGCAATTATCAGCAAAACAAAAGGAACATCCTTTTTTCAATAGAACATTCAGAGGTCTAGCTATTAAGGAAAAATTATTTCATAACTCGTCCTAATAAAGCCGGCATGATAAAAATCTAAGCCAAAATTTTACAACTCAGAAGAAAATATATTTTATCCTCATTTCCATTTTTATTCGAAATTAAATAATAGAAGAAAAACACAAAAAAGAGCAACTAAGAAAAAAACTAAGAAAGAACAAGAGATAGGGAAAAGAACAACTTACCATTGAGCAAGAAAAATACATTTTTTTCAGGTTTTAAATTTAAAAAAATGTTTTCCTTTTTTTTTCGAAAGCAGTTAAATTTCTTCAATATGGTTTTAGAATGATTTTCTAAAATTTGATTATCCTAAATGTCTTAATTTTAGATAGTGTCTAAAATTAGTTAGTTGTGATAATCCTATATTTCGGAAATTGATTGTCTAACTAGCATAAGATAAGTGTAGGTCTAAGGTCTAGGTTACTACCGCTACCTATCATAAGTCTCTAGAATTGTGGCCTTTAATCCTAAATTCATTATGATATTTTCCCCGGCAACGGTGCCAAAAATCTGATGGCTCTCCGACTGATATGCTAAATAGGCATTATTTTACCCTATGTTGATTATGAGTAATTAAGGACTGGGATTTACTAATTGTCACATTTAGTCTCTATGGTGTCACTTAATCAGTCAGAACCTAAGCCAGAGTACCTATCGTGTAGCTAGTCTGTTGGAAAGTATCTACGATTTTATTAAATAAATATCGTACTCCCAGGAAAGTGGTAACGATTTAGTAGTAACTAGCCTTTTATCCTAACTCTTATCTTATGATCCAATTATGCAATCTTCATCAATAACTTTGATGAGAGGGTGATCCATTCTCCACTAGGTTTAACTCTAATTAATCCTAGAAGTGTTAGATATGTCTTGATTCTATGTTATACTGTTCTTACATGTTGATTGACCTATCTTCGAGTATTTAAGACATGTCTTGGCCTGGATTGCAACTATGTTCAGTGTCTAAAGGCGTACCACATCCGAGGTCTCCAATAAACCGCCCTACCTTAATGACGGCCCTACTCACGGTTTGGGCTAAAGGCATCCATGAAAGCCCTATGTCACTTTGGGGATCATGCCGCTCGCCCTAGCCACCGGCATAAACGCTCAGCTCGGCCCCTACCTAGACTACTCTTAACAAACAGGGTGTTCCGCAGGTTATTTTATCTAGCATGGCAGACACCAATATTAATTGATGCCTGTTAAACTAAACAGGTTATGACTAGACCGTGGTTAGGAATTGTCTATAACCCTAACTTTAGTTTAAAAGAGCACATTAGACATGCAGACATAGTGAATATTAAGCAGGTGGGCATTTCTGGAAAAATATAACAACTTCAACATATATAACAAATATCCATAGGAATCATAATCTCATATTCATAATTAATTTTTGGAACAAACACAGTACAAACATATAAAGAGAGGGACAGGGGGGACCGATGCCATAAAGAAATCACCCTTTACGTAGTCGCGTCGTTGGAGCAACTGCTTGTATATGTCGTACTGCTCGACCCGACTCTGCTCGCCAGAACCTTCGGAAGACGCTTCCTCAGCCTAGTAACTGGGCTTTACCTTAATACCCAGCTTAAGCCCTGCCCTATGGACTGACTCTTCAAATGCCTAGAGCCTTCTTAGGATCTCCTAATGAAATCCCGAGTATTCTATGAATACCAGAAACGAACCTATCTATCGAACCCTAGGATCTGAGACTATTTCTAAGAAACTAAGAAAAACGAAACACAAAAAGGAAAGAAAGAAAACTTATATTGAAATCTGAGTCTCCGAGTGAGTTGTGTACTCGAGATTTGTACACTGGAAACCACTGAATGACTCAGATCGAGTGGAGAGGGATGATTTCAACTCTTGGAGGCCTGGGGTATTTATAGCAGCTTTCTGGAGTGAAAATCTCCAAAAATTTCGATGTGGGACTACTTCTGGTGCTTCGGGACGCCCGTCCTGGATTGGGACTGCCGTCTTGGTGTTTTGACTGGGTCAGGACGCCCGTCCTGATTCGGGACGCCCGTCCTGACCCGTTGACTAGGTCAGCATTTCCAAAAATTGCATTTTGCCCCAAAATTTGCTATTTTCGTCTACTTTTCACCTGACACTTCCAAAATCATAAAAATTGTGAAATTGAGTAAATAACAATCAATTAAGACCAATTTCCTATCAATTTCCCCCTAAATTATGCCTAAAAACATGCTAAAAATATGATATGATTTATGCATATCACCATACTAGATAAAATAACCTGCGGAACACCCTGTTTGTTAGAGTAGTCTAGGTAGGTTGAGTTGAGCGTTTATGACGGCGGTTAGGGGATAGCGGCATGATCCCCGAAGTAACATAGGGCTTTCATGGATGTCTTTAGCTCGAATCGTGAGTAGAGCCGTTAACCTTAACGATGGGGCGGTTTATCAGAGACCTCGGATGTGGTACACCTTTAGACTCAGAACATAGTTACAATCCAGGCTAAGATGCATCTAAAATACTCGAAGATAGGTCAATCAACATGTAGGAACAGTATAACATATAATCAGGACGTTATCTATAAAACACTTTTAGGCTTATTTAGACTTAAACCTAGTGGAGAATGGATCACCCTCTCATCAAAGTTATTGATGAAGATTGCATAACTGAATCATAAGATAAGAGTTAGGATAAAAGGCTAGTTACTACTAAGCCGTTACCACTTCCCTGGGAGTACAATCTTTAACTTAATAAAATCGTAGATACTTTCCAACATACTAGCTACACGATAGGTACTCTGCCTTAGGTTCCGACTGATTAAGTGACACTATAAAGACTAAACGTGACAATTAGTCAATCCCAGTCCTTAATTACTCATAATCAACATAGGGTAAATCAACACCTATTTTAGCTTATCAATCGGGAATGCATCATTGATTATGAGTAATTAAGGACTTAGATTGACTAATTGTCACTTTTAGTCTCTATGCTGTCACTTAATCAGTCAGAACCTAAGGCAGAGTACCTATCGTGTAGCTAGTCTGTTGGAAAGTATCTACGATTTTATTAAGTTAAATATCGTACTCCCAGGGAAGTGGTAATGGCTTAGTAGTAACTAGCCTTTTACCCTAACTCTTATCTTATGATCCAGTAATGCAATCGTCATCAATAACTTTGATGATAGGGTGATTCATTCTCCACTAGGTTTAAGTCTATTTAAGCCTAAAAGTGTTTTATAGATAATGTCATGATTCTATGTTATACTGTTCCTACATGTTGATTGACCTATCTTCGAGTATTTTAGACATGTCTTGGCCTGGATTGCAACTATGTTCTAAGTCTAAAGGTGTACCACATCCGAGTCAACTAATAAACCGCCCTACCTTAATGACGGCCCTACTCACGGTTCGAGCTAAAGGCATCCATGAAAGCCCTATGTCACTTCGGGGATCATGCCGCTCGCCCTAACGCCGGCATAAATGCTCAACTCAGCCTACTTAGACTACTCTAACAAACAGGGTGTTATGTAGGTTATTTTATCTAATATGGCAGACACCAATACTAATTGATGCTTGTTAAACTAAACAGGTTATGATTAGACTGTGGTTAGGAATTGTCTATAACCCTAAATTTTAGTTTAAAAGAGACTACATTAGACATGTAGACATAATGAATATTAAGCAGGTGGCCATTTCCGGAAAATCATAAGAACTTCAACACATATAACAGATACTCATAAAAATCATAATCTAATATTCATAATCAATCTTTGGACAAACACAATACAAACATATAAAGAGAGGGACAGGGGGACTAATGCCATAAAGAAATCACTCTTTACTTAGTCTCGCCGATGGAGTAACTGCTTGTATATGTCGTACTGCTCGACCCGACTCTGCTCGACAGAACCTTCGGAGGACGCTTCCTCAGCTTAGTAGCTGGACTTTACCTTAATACCCTACTTAAGCCCAGCCCTGTGGACTGACTCTTCGAATGCCTAGAGCCCTCTTAGGATCTCCTAACGAAATCCCAGGTATTCTATGAATACCAGAAACGAACCTATCCATCGTAGCCTAAGATCTGAGACTAATTCTCAGAAACTAAGAAAACGAAACACTAACTAGAAATAAAAGAAAATTTATACTGAACCCGAGTCTCTCAGTGACTTGTGTACTCGAGAAAAATGTACACTTGAAGTCATTAAATGACTCAGATCTAGTGGAGAGGAATGAATTCAACTGAGGAAGGCCTGTGGTATTTATAGCATCTTTCTGGAGTGAAGTTTTCCAAAACTTTCGATGTGGGACTTGAACCAGGCATCCGGGACGCCCGTCCTGGCCTGTTGACCAGGTCAGGACGCCCATCCTGATTCGGGACGCCCACCCCGACATCCAAACTTTTGAAAAATTGCATTTTTGCCCCGAAATTTGCCATTTTCTTCTACTTTTCACCTGATACTTCCAAAATCACAAAAACTGTGAAATTGAGTTAATAATAATCAATTAAGACCAATTTCCTATCAATTTCACCCTAAATCATGCCTAAAAACATGCTAAAAATGTGATATAATTTATGCATATCAACCACCACAGCTCTGCCAAATCTTCAGGTATCTTTTTTGCCCTTTGATACTTGCATACAATACTGTCACAGTTAGACACACCCTCTATACGAAGCACACTGCAGAGTCAGCAGCTCAAACATTCAGAACTTACAGAGTCGAGGAAATTTCAGCAATAGCACATGGCTGAAGTGAAGAGCCAATTGACAGATCAGAGAAGACCATTCTGCTCGAGATATTAAGGGAGTTTTTCTAATCCTCATCTTCCTCTACTTTTATTTTGTTCTCTTTTAATTTTTATCTTCATTTTTTATTCTATTTTTTCTATTACCCTTTTTGTTTTGTTGTTTTGTTTTCTTTCTCTTCCTCTTAGTTAGTCAAATAAGTGTGGGGTAAGAGTTTTATATGTTTTTCCAACTTTTGTTTCTCAAATAAGTGTGGGGTGATTAGATATACATGAACACTAAGGATAGTGTAAACCTTAAGTGTGGGGTAGCTATGCACTGTGCACTGTAGTAGCAGTACAATGTTTGCATGTTTTCCCATATTTCTTACTAAAATTACACCCTTCCAAAAAACATTTCAAAATTTTTCACCCTTTCAGACTTCAAAGTGCAGTTATGATTGGTAACGAAATGCTTATGTCTATGATATGTATGTAGAGCATTATGATCAGTAGGAAACAACATGATAACTTTATTGAATTCCTCGATTAGAAATAGGGAATTCCTGATAATTGATCACAACTTAGTTTGGATTAGAGATATCAACCAAATACCTTTTTGAGACCTAGCTAAATAATATTAGACTAGTTGAGGATGCATTAGCAATTTAAATGACTAGATGATGCTCTGAGCTAGAAGTGAAAAAGTTAAATAAATAGGGTAGTTTGCAAGCGTCCTTTGCTACTCGAGCACCACTCCTTAAGGGAACTTAAAGCCTGATGCCCTAAGGTCGGGTAGATCTGGGAGTCATCGGAGTGGGACTCGCTACATGGGTAGTTAAAGTTGATGTGTGAAAGTGAACACAAAAATACCCTGAACAATCAATCTAAAAATACATAGCCCAGTGTGTTCTAATATTAAAAATTTTAATTGAATATTCTTGACACCAAAGCTCAGAACTCAGAAGGTTGTTTGTTGCTGTTATGTCTAGCGACTAGTCGAGGTATTATCTGGTAAGAGTCAAGAGAAGACTATATTGTGTTGACCATCTAGTTTGGACTAATACACACACTACACATCAGGAAGACCTCGTGACTAAGAGAAGAGTTCAGTCTAGTTATTAAATTGTTAACCCTGCCTGACCATGATAATCTACTAGAAACATTTGAGACCTTGTCATGGCAATGTAACCAGTCAGGCCTGTTTTGTGAATCATTTGACTCAGTGATCAATTTTGGCATAAAAACATTGCTAAGAATTTTTAAGTGACTGCACCTATGATTTAAAATCAATAATTTCATGTAGAGTTTGCTTGAGGACAAGAAAAAAGCTAAGTTTGGGGTTATATGATATGCACAAATCATATCACTTTTTAACATGTTTTTAGGCACAATTTAGGGCCAAATTGGAGTTAAATCGTTCTCAATTGACTGTTATTAACGCAATTTCGCAGTTTTTGTGATTTTGGAAGCTTTAGGTGAAATATGCAAGAAGATAGCAAAATTTGGGGCAAAAACGTAATTTTTGGAAGTTCAGAAATCAGGACGGGCATCCCAAGACCAGACGGATTTAGGACACTAGTCCCGATCGGATGACCAGGTCAAGATGCCTGTCCCAGGTCCTGGACGCCCGTCTCGGTGCTTTGACCGGGTCGAGATGCCCGTCCTGGGTCTGAACTTCCAAAAATTACGTTTTTGCCCCAAATTTTGCTATCTTCTTGCATATTTCACCTAAAGCTTCCAAAATCACAAAAACTGCGAAATTGCGTTAATAACAGTCAATTGAGAAATTCACTTAGTTCCCCTGCTATAAATACCCCAGGCCTTTCACAGTTGAAATCATTCCTCTCCACTTGATCTAAGTCATTCAGTGACTTCCATTACACAGTTTTCTACTATTTACTAGTCATTCAGTGATTTCAGGTGTCTTCGTTCAAGTAGATATTTCTAGTTTTCGAGAGTGTCTCGTGTTCTTCGTTTTTGAGAGTCTGTCTCAGACCTTAGAATACGACTAGATAGGTTCATTTTTAATAGTCATAGAATACCCGGGATTTTGTTAGGAGATCCTAAGAGAGCACTAGGCGTTCGAAGAGTTAGTCAACAGGGCTTTGCTTAAGCCCGGGACGTAAGGTAAAGCAATAGCTACTAGGCTAAGGAAGCGACCTCCGAAGGTTCTGTCGAGTAGAGTCGGGTCAAGCAGTCTAAGATATACAAGCAGTTGCTCCATCAGCGGACCTAATAAAAGGTGAATACTTTATGGCGGTGGTCCCCTTATCCCTCTCTTTATATGTTTCTACTGTGTTTGTCCAAAAATATATTTGAATATGTGTTATGCATGTTGAAGCTATTACATTTTTCCGGAAAGGTCACCAGCTTAATTAACATTATGTCTGTATATCTATTTGCTCTTTTAAATTAGATGAACGGTTATAGACAACTCCTAACCACGGTCTAATCATAACCTATCTAGTTTATCAAGCCTTAATTTAGGGCTTTGTGTGAGGACGAAAGCATTAAGGTCTTCCATATTAGATGAAATAACCTATAGATCACCATGTTCGTTAAAGTAGTCTAAGTAGGCTAAGTTTGTGTGTTTATGCCGGCGTTAGGGCGAGCGGCATGATCTCCTGAGTGACACAGGTGATGGGTTTCCGACTGATATGCTAAAATAGGTGTTATTTTACCCTATGTTAATTCTGAATAATTGAGGACTTAGAATGACTAATTGTCACATTTAGTCTCTATGTTGTCACTTAATCAATCAGAACCTAAGGCAGAGTACCTATCGTGTAGCTAGTCTGTTGGAAAGTATCTACGATTTTAATTAAATCAATTATCGTACTCCCAGGAAAGTGGTAACGGCTTAGTAGTAACTATCCTCTTACCCTAACTCTTATCTTATGATCTAGTTATGCAATCGTTCATCAAGTTCTTTGATGAGAGGGTGATTCATTCTCCACTAGGTTTAAGTCTATTTAAGCCTAAAAAGTGTTTTACAAATAATGTTCTGATTTTATGTTATACTGTTCCTACATGTTGATTGACCTATCTTCGAGTATTTTAGATATATCTTGGTCTAGATTGTAATTATGTATTGAGTCTAGAGGTGTACCACATCTGAGTTACCTGATAAACCGCCCTACCTTAATGACGACCATACTCACAGTTCGAGCTAAAGGAATCCATGAAAGTCCTATGTCACTTAGGAGATCATGCCGCTCGCCCTAACGCCGGCATAAACGCACAAACTCAGCCTACTTAGACTACTTTAACAAACATGGTGATCTATAGGTTATTTCATCTAATATGGCAGACATTAATGCTTTGCGACGGGAAAGTCCTAAATTAATGCCTGTTAAACTAAACAGGTTATGATTAGACCGTGGTTAGGAATTGTCTATAACCATACATCTAGTTTAAAAGAAACTACAGTAGACACGCAGTCATAATGATATTTAAGCTGGTGACCATTTCCAGAAAAACATAAAGTACTTCAACATGCAAAACACATATTCATATAATCATAGTTCAATACTCATAATATTTATTTGGACGAACACAGTACAGACATATAAAGAGAGGGACAAGGGGACCGATGCCATAAAGTATTCACCCTTTACATAGTCCGCTGATGGAGCAACTGCTTGTATATGTTGGACTGCTCGACCCGACTCTGCTCGACAGAACCTTCGGAGGACGCTTCCTCAGCCTAGTAGATGTCCTTTACCTTAATACCCAATTTAAGCACAACCCTGTTGACTGACTCTTCGAACACCTAGTGCTCTCTTAGGATCTCCTAACGAAATCCCGAGTATTCTATGAATACTGAAGATGAACCTATGTAGTCGTATTCTAAGATCTGAGACAAACTCTCAGAAACGAAGAACACGAGACACTCTCTAAAACTGTAAATAAACCTATACTAAAAACCTGAATCGCAATGTGACTTGTATACTATGGAAAATTGTATACTTGAAGTCACTAAATGACTCAGATCGAGTGGAGAGGAATGAATTCAACTGAGGAATGCCTGGGGTATTTAGAGTAGGGGAACTGGGTGAATTTCTCTCAAAAATTCGATGTGGGACTTTGACCAGGCACTCGGGACGCCCGTCCTGGATCTGGGACGCCCGTCCTGGATCTGGGACACCCGTCCCAGCCTGTTGACCAGGTCAGGAAGGCTATCCTGAGTCCTGGACGCCCATCCTGGTCTGTTGACCAGGTCAGGATGCCCGTTCTGGATTCTGGACGCCCATCCCGACTTCTGAACTTCTGAAAATCACATTTTGCCCCGAAATTTGCCATTTTCTTGCACTTTTCACCTGACACTTCCAAAATCACAAAAATTGTGAAATCGAGTTAATAATAGTCAATTGATAACGATTTAATACCGATTTCACCCTAAATTGTGCCTAAAAATATGCTAAAAAAGTGATATGATTTATGCATATCATATAACCCCACACTTAGCTTTTTGCTTGTCCTCAAGCAAAGTCTACCTGAAGTTAGTGATTTTAAATCATAGGTGCAGTCACTTAAAATTTCTAGCCATGTTTTTATTCCAAAATTTATCACTGAATCAGATAATTCACAACACAAGTCTGAATGGTTCAGTTGCCATTACAAGGTCTCACATGTCTCTAGTAGATTATCATGATTAAGCAGGGTTAACAACTTAATAACTAGATTGAACTCTTCTCTCAGTCACAAGGTTTTCCTGATGTGTAGTGTGTGTACTAGTTCAGACTAGATTGTCAACACAATATACTCTCATCTTGACTCTTACCAGATAATACTTTGACCCGTCGCTAGACATACCAACAACAAACAACCTTCTGATTTCTAAGCTTTGGTGACAAGATTTTCAATTAGGCATTTCAATATAAGAATACACTGGGCTATGTATTTTTTAGATTGATTTTTCAGGGTATTTTGTGTCTGCTTTCACAAGTCAACTTTAACTACCCATGTAGCAAGTCCCACTCCGATGACTCCCAGACCTACACGACCTTAGGGCATCAAGCTTTAGGTTCCCCTAAGGAGTGGTGCTCAAGTAGCAAAGGCCGCTTGCAAACTACCCTATTTAGTTAACTCTCTTTTTCTTTTCACTTTCAGCTCAGAGTGTCATCTAGTCATTTTGATTGCCAATACCTCCTCAACTGGTCTAATCTTATCTAGTTGAGTTTTGAAAAGGTATTTGGCTGAGGTCTCTAATCTAAACTAAGTTGTGCTCAAGTATCAGGAATTCCCTATTTCTAATCGATAAATTCAAGAAAGTTATCACATAGTCTCCTACTGATCATAATATTCTACATAGATATCATAGACATCAGCAAATCATTACCAATCATAACTGCATTTTGAAGTCTGAAAGAGTGAAAATTTTTGAAATTTTTTTGGAAGGGTGTAATTCTAGTGATAATACGGGAAAAACATGCAAACATTTCTACTACAGTGCACTATGCACTGCTACCCCACACTTGAGTTTGACACTATCCTCATTGTTCATGCATATCTAAATCACCCCACACTTATTTGAAAACAAGAGGAAATAAAAACAAAACAGAAACTTCTTACCCCACACTTATTTGACTATCTAAGGGTAAGAGAGAAAATAAAACAATAACAAAATATAATAAAAGAAACAAATGCTGTTATGTCATATAAATCAACGTCATATAGAGATTCATATTTCATACAGCCCAAACATGATCACACACATAAAGCAGAAGCAACAAAAGAAAGAAAAAGAAAAAGAAAAGAAAAACTAAGAACTAGGCCATCGTCATCGGGTGCAGGGAAGTCTGCTGAAAAGTAGACCTCTGGGTCTTCGACCAATCGGGAGGTCTGCTGAAAAATCTCCTCGACCCTACTGTTGGTCATGGTGATTCTATCTTCCATCGTCGACATCCGCCTCTCGATGTTTTCCAATCCCGGCTATGTCGAGCTGTGAGTTCCACCAATCCTTGCGACATATGTCGCTCAAAGGCGGTGCATGGGACGAATGTCTCGGTCGGAGGTATATGTGATAGGACCGATTCCGGTGTCGATGCCTATCCTTGCTGCTCCGTGGGGATGGAGTAGCACCCAGTTGCATCCCATATGACCATCCCCATGTTCCGTAGAATGGTAAGGTCCGTAGGAATGGTGGTCGGGGTAACCTAGGTCAGCTTTGAGCCCTCGATGTCCAACTCCAAGTAGTGGGCTATCCTGGTGATGAACGGCCCGAGCCCCAGACACTGTTTCTAAGTGTCCGTAGCGAAACCCCGCATGATGACAGTAATGAGTCGAGCCATCTCTACTGTGGAACCCATATGCTTGTTGGCCAGGAGGAATGTCTCCATCTGGGTGACATTCCCGGGGGCCGCCCGTCGTCCTGACAGAGTATGTGCTATAATGGCATGTAAATAACGAAGAGCAGGATGAATACCTGTGGCTTTCGCAAAGCCATGCTGGTAGGAAGTGCCCGTCGTACAAATCTGAGCCCAAGCGATGGAGATGTCTGCAGAAGTGAAGTCTCGAACTGCTGTGGTGTAGGCGGGCATATCCAGCTCGTCCCTCTGCCAGATACCCAAGGCGATGCCGAACTCAGCTATGCTCATCGACCGATCCATTCCGCCCAGACGGAATGTGATGTGCTCCTGCTGGAATGTAAATGAAGCATAGAACTCACATACTAGCTCTAGGTACGTCGGCTCAGTGACGATGAAGACTCGACTGTACAGTAGTACGTTGAGTATGCGTTGGACCTCCTGCTCAACTCCCAGTGTCTGGACTGCTGCCCAGTCAAGCGTTCTGCAAACCAGTATGCTGCGTCTGATATATCCACGACATCTCTCCTGGTATGCTGGAATGGAAGGAAAAAGCATAAAAGGGTGTGCCACAGATGTGACGGTCATGGAAGAAGTAATACGAGCGCATTTGGGAGCCATTTGGTTTAGAGCGTTCGAGAGAATCTGAAAATTTAAGCGGGAAAGAAGATTCGAATTTGAATTTTGGAGGTGATTTTGAATTCGGAAGGATGGATTTTGGGTAGCGAAGGATTTTGAGTTTTTGGTGGGAAATTCGAATTTTGGAGGGAAATTCGAATTTTGAAATTTCAAGAGGTTGCCGAAAATTTGTAGAGAGGAGGTGGAGAGAATTTTGTATAGAGATGATTTTTGGTGGTTGATTTGGGAGGAAATGGGAAAAATGACATTTTTGTAGAAGGGGGCGGCCTTCAGGACGCCTGTCCCGGACTGCCTCGGGATGCGTGCCAGTTCCAGATTTTTTTTTCTTCATAATTCCCTGCAAATCTTAGTACACAAAAAACAATCATAATATTTAACAAGTCTTCATGTTTAGCCTATCAAATTCAGAAGCTGTTAAAAACTCTTTCCAAAAATTCTCAATCTCTTTTTCAAAAATCATAACTACCCTAATCATATCCTAACCTCTATTCAGCAAGAATTATAGAAAAACAAAAGACTAAGTTTATACAACTTATTAATGAAAAATAAACTGTATTTGTAACACATTTTTTTTTCATAAAGAATTTGAAAAATATAATGTCTGAAGAAATATTACTGAAAAATAAAAGACCCTTTTTTAAAAAGTTTGAAAATAAAAAGTAGGGGTCAATTATTTAATTTTAGTTCAAACAATTTATTTGCTGAAAAGTAAAAAGAATCTTCCGTTTTTCAATGGCCTTTATTTCTGATTTCTCGCATCTCTATGCACATAACTCTCATCTCCTCCCTTTGCCTGCCCTGCTCAATTCGTATGTCAGCTAACTCCCGTAGTATCTGTGCACCTTGGCTTTCTTGGAGGCTCACTGTGGCCCTGAGTTGGTCCATATTGGCTGTGATATTCAGAATGCTTTTTTCTGAATGACACAGTCTGCTTGCGATTCCTTGATCCATCTGGTAGATCATGTGAGTCAAAGTATCTATCTGCATGGACAAAACTGACTGAGAACAGTTAGTACTTTCCCCAGATGAAGGGGTGTGCTCGTTAGGCATTGGAGTATACTCAGGAGATGTTGGTGAGTTTTGGGTTTGGTCAAGTGGTGGTGGATTTCTAGGAACTCTTTGGGCAGGAGTGTGAACTGGAGATCTTTGAGGTTCTTCTCTCGGAGGAAAGGTTTCTTCAGAAGGATCTTCTTCCGTGGGACTGGCCTCACGGGTGTTCAACAATCTTCTCACTAAATCACTGGTGTCTAGGCTTGAGTTTATTTCTATAGGTTGTGGAGGAGGGTTCTCCCGTGGTATTTCTGGTTCAGGCCTAGATGGTCCTTCTGGTTTCGTCTTCTTTCGACCTGGAGTGTCAGGGTTTTCTGTTTTCTTTGCTTGGTTTGTAGCTGCTCTTGTTCTCTTCATCTATGCGTGTAAAGTCTGGTTAGGATAAAATAACAAATAACAGAAATAGAAAGAAAAACAAAATGCGGATAAATAGGAAAAACAAGAAAGATATTTTTTGGGTTTTAAATTAAAAATTTTTTTTTATATTTTATTTTGAAAGCATTTAAATTCCCTCAATATGGTTTTAGAATAATTTTCTAAAATTTGATTATCCTAAATGTCTTAATTTCAGATAATATCTAAAATTAATTAGTTATGATAACCCTATATTTCGGAAACTGATTGTCTAACTAGCATAAAATAAGTGTTTAGGTCTAAGGTATAGATTACTACCGTTACCTATCATAAGCTTCTAGAATTGTGGCCAATAATCCTAAATTCATTATGATATTTCCCCGGCAACGGCGCCAAAAATCTGATGGGTTTCTGACTGATATGCTAAAATAGGTGTTATTTTACCCTATGTTGATTATGAATAATTAAGGACTTAGAATGACTAATTGTCATATTTAGTCTCTATCCTGTCACTTAATCAATCAGAACCTAAGGCAGAGTACCTATCGTGTAGCTAGTCTGTTGGAAAGTGCCTACAATTTTAATTTAAGAATTTTATCGTACTCCCAGGGAAGTGGTAACGGCTTAGTAGTAACTATCCTTTTACCCTAACTCTTATTTTATTATCCAGTTATGCAATCGTTCATCAAAATCTTTAATGAGGGGTTGATTTACTCTACACTAGGTTCAAGTTTACTTAAGCCTACAAAAGTATTTTACAGACAGTGTTCTGATATATATTATATTATTCCTACATGTTGATTGACCTATCTTCGAGTATTTTAGATATATCTTGGTCTAAATTGCAATTATGTACTGATTCTACTTGTGTACCACATCTGAGTTATCTAATAAACCACCCCATCAACATTGATGGCCCTACTCACGGTTCGAGCTAAAGGCATCCATGAAAGTCCTGTGTCACTCAGGAGATCATGCCGCTCGCCCCAACGCTGGCATAAACACACGAACTCAGCCTACTTAGGCTACTTTAACAAACATGGTGATCTATAGGTTATTTCATCTAATATGGCAGACCTTAATGCTTCCGTCCGCACACGAAGCCCTAAATTAAGGCTTGATAAACTAGACAGGTTATGATTAGACCGTGGTTAGGATTTGTCTATAACCGTTCATCTAATTTAAAAGAGCAAATAGATATACAGACATAATGTTAATTAAGCTGGTGACCTTTCCGGAAAAATGTAAATATCTTCAACATGCATAACACATATTCATAGTATCATAATTTAATATTCAAATGTATTTTTGGACAAACACAGTACAAACATATAAAGAGAGGGACAAGGGGACCACCGCCATAAAGTATTCACCCTTTATTAGGTCCGCTGATGGAGCAACTGCTTGTATATTTTGGACTGCTTGACCCGACTCTGTTCGACAGAACCTTCGGAGGATGCTTCCTCAGCCTAGTAGCTATTGCTTTACCTTACGTCCCGGGCTTAAGCAAAGCCCTATTGACTAACTCTTCGAACGCCTAGTGCTCTCTTAGGATCTCCTAACGAAATCCCAGGTATTCTATGAATATTAAAAACGAACCTATGTAGTCGTATTCTAAGATCTGAGACAGACTCTCTAAAACGAAGAACACGAGAGACTCTCGAAAACTAAAAATATCTACTTAAACAAAGACACCTGAAGTCACTGAATGACTAGTAAAAAGTAGAAAACTGTGTACTGGAGGTCACTGAATGACTCAGATCAAGTGGAGAGGAATGATTTCAATTGTGAAAGACCTGGGGTATTTATAGCAAGGGAACTGAGTGAATTTCTCTTCAGAAATCGATGTGGGATACTGTTCACAGATTCGGGACGCCCGTCCCGACCGGTTGACCGGGTTCTGGAGGCCCGTTTCGGGCCTTTGACCGACTCACGATTCAAACTTTTCCCAGGAAAGTTGCGTAGGTGTTGGTCAGGCCCGTTCACTATCACGAAAGTATCACCCTTCGGAGCATGTGTCATCGTGGATTTTGACGGTACTACTCAGAAAGTGAACGGGCAACGCTTAAAGATCAACAGAGAACCTTTCGACTTGGCAGAGCAGACTGTTGACTTCGCTGAATAAGGGAGTATTTGTTTCATTTTATTTTGTGTTTTGTTATTTTGTTATTTCGTTTATTGTTTTATTTTCTCTCTTACCATTAGTTAGTCAAATAAGTGTGGGGTAAGAAGTTTCTGTTTTGTTTTTATTTCTTCTTGTTTGCAAATAAGTGTGGGGTAATTTAGATATGCATGAACACTGAGGATAATGTCAAACTTAAGTGTGGGGTAGCAGTGCACAGTGCACTGTAGTAGAAATTGTTTGCATGTTTTTCCCGTGTTTTCACTAGAATTACACCCTTCCAAAAAACAATTTTAAAAATTTTTTTCACTCTTTCAGACTTCAAAATGCAGGCATGATTGGTAAAGAATTGCTGATGTCTATGATATGTATGTAGAATATTATGACCAGTAGGAGACAACGTGATAACTTTCTTGAATTTATCGATTAGAAATAGGGAATTCCTGATACTTGAGCACAACTTAGTTCGGATTAGAGACCTCAACCAAATACCTTTTCAAAACTTAACTAGATAAGATTAGACCAGTTGAGGATGTATTGGCAATCAAAATGACTAGATGATGCTCTGAGCTGAAAGTGAAAAAAAAAAGAGAGTTAACAAAATAGGGTAGTTTGCAACAGCCTTTGCTACTCGAGCACCACTCCTTAGGGGAACTTAAAGTCTGATGGCCTAAGGTCGTGTAGGTCTGGGAGTCATCAGAGTGGGACTCGCTACATGGGTAGTTAAAGTTGATGTGTGAAAGCAGACACAAAATACCCTGAAAAATCAATTTAAAAATACATAGCCCAGTGTATTCTTCTATTGAAATTCCTAATTGAAAATCTTGTCACCAAAGCTCAGAAATCAGAAGGTTGTTTGTTGTTGGTATGTCTAGCGATGGGTCGAAGTATTATCTGGTAAAAGTCAAGATGAGAGTTTATTGTGTTGACAATCTAGTCTTGACTAGTACACACACTATACATCAGGAAGACCTTGTGACTGAGAGAGGAGTTCAATCTAGTTATTAAGTTGTTAGCCCTGCTTGATTATGATAATCTACTAGAGACATTTGAGACCTTGTCATGGCAACTGACCCATTCACACCTGTGTTGTGAATCATCTGATTCAGTGATAAATTTTGGAATAAAAACATGGCTAGAAATTTTAAGTGACTGCACCTATGATTTAAAATCACTAACTTCAGGTAGACTTTGCTTGAGGACAAGCAAAAAGCTAAGTGTGGGGTTATATGATATGCATAAATCATATCACTTTTTTAGCATGTTTTTAGGCACAATTTAGGGTGAAATTGGTGTTAAATCATTCTTAATTGATTGTTGTTAACTCAATTTCACAATTTTTGTGATTTTGGAAGTGTCAGGTGAAAAGTACAAGAAAATGGCAAATTTCGGGGCAAAAACGTGATTTTCAGAAGTTCGGAAGTCGGGATGGGCGTCCAAAACCCAGGAAGGGCGTCCAGGACTTGGGACAGCAGTCCTGACCTAGTTAATAGGCCGGGACGGGTGTCCCGAGCCCCAGTTCAGAATCCCACATCGAGTTTTGAAGAGAAATTCACCCAGTTCCCCTACTATAAATACCCCAGGCCTTCCTTAGTTGAAATCATTCCTCTCCACACGATCTGAGTCATTTAGTGACTTCAAGTATACAATTTTCCATAGTATACAAGTCACTTAGCGATTCAGGTTTTTAGTATAGGTTTATTTACAGTTTTAGAGAGTGTCTCGTGTTCTTTGTTTCTGAGAGTCTGTCTCAGATCTTAGAATACGACTAGATAGGTTCATTTTCGGTATTCATAGAATACCTGGGATTTCGTTAGGAGATCCTAAGAGGGCACTAGGCGTTCGAAGAGTCAGTCAACAAGGTTGTGCTTAAGCTGGGTATTAAGTTAAAGCACAGCTACTAGGCTGAGGAAGCGTCCTCCGAAGGTTCTGTCGAGCAGAGTCGGGTCGAGCAGTCCAACATATACAAGCAGTTGCTCCATCAGCGGACTACGTAAAGGGTGAATACTTTATGGCATCGGTCCCCTCGTCCCTCTCTTTATATGTCTGTACTGTGTTCGTCCAAATATGTATTATGAATATTGAACTATGATTATATGAATGTGTTATGCATGTTGAGTTATTTATATTTTTCCGGAAATGGTCACCAGCTTAAGTATCATTATGACTGCATGTCTACTGTAGTTTCTTTTAAACTAGATGAATGGTTATAGACAATTCCTAACCACGGTCTAATCATAACCTGTTTAGTTTAACAGGCATTAATTTAGGACTTTCCCGTCGGAAAGCATTAATGTCTGCCATATTAGATGAAATAACCTATAGATCACCATGTTTGTCAAAGTAATCTAAGTAGGCTGAGTTTGTGTGTTTATGCCGGCGTTAGGGCGAGCGGCATGATCTCCTAAGTGACATAGGACTTTCATGGATGCCTTTAGCTCGAACCGTGAGTAGGGCCGTCATTAAGGTAGGGCGGTTTATCAGGTAACTAAAATGTGGTATACTTTTAGACTCAGGACATAATTGCAATCTAGACCAAGATATATCTAAAATACTCGAAGATAGGTCAATCAACATGTAGGAACAGTATAACATAAAATCAAAAAAATATCTGTGAAAGACCTCTTAGGCTTAGATAGACTTAAACCTAGTGGAGAATGAATCACCCTCTCATCAAAGATTTTGATGAATGATTGCATAACTGGATCATAAGATAAGAGTTAGGGTAAGAGGATAGTTACTACTAAGCCGTTACCATTTCCCTAGGAGTACGATAACTAATTTAATTAAAATCGTAGGTACTTTCCAACATACTAGCTACACGATAGGTACTCTGCCTTAGTTTCTGATTGATTAAGTGACAGAATAGAGACTAAATGTGACAATTAGTCAGTCTAAGTCCTTAATTACTCAAAATCAACATAGGGTAAAATAACACCTATTTTAGTATATCAGTCGGAACGCATCAGAAATGGGTTTAGGGGAAGCGTGCCTAGGAAGCTTCCCATTTTTGAAAAATTTCCTTTGCCCTTAGTATTCTCTTTGATGGAGTTTCCGACCGATGTGCTAAATAGGTGTTATTTTACCCTATATTGATTATGAATAATTAAGGACTGTGATTGACTAATTGTCACATTTAGTCTCTCTATGGTGTCACTTAATCTGCTAGAACCTAAGGCAGAGTACCTATCGTGTAGCTAGTCTGTTGGAAAGTATCTACGATTTTATTAAGTTAATTATCGTACTCCCAAGGAAGTGGCAACGACTTAGTAGTAACTAGCCTTTTATCCTAACTCCTATCCTATGATCCAGTTATGCAATCTTCATCAAATACTTTGATGAGAGGGTGATTCATTCTCCACTAGGTTTAAGTCTAATTAATCCTAGAAGTGTTTTATAGATGAGTCCTGATTCTATGTTATACTGTTCCTACATGTTGATTGACCTATCTTCGAGTGTTTTAGATGCATCTTAGCCTGGATTGCAACTATGTTCTGTGTCTAAAGGCGTACCACATCCGAGGTCTCTAATAAACCGCCCTGCCTTAAAGACGGCCCTACTCACGGTTTGGGACAAAGGCATCCATGAAAGCCCTATGTCACTTCGGGGATCATACTGCTTGCCCTAGCCGCTGGCATAATCGGACTCAGCTCGGCCCCTACCTAGACTACTTTAACATGCAGGGTGTTCAGCAGGTTATTTTATCTAGCATGGCAGACACCAATACTAATTGATGCCTGTTAAACTAAACAGGTTATGATTAGACCGTGGTTAGGAATTGTCTATAACCCTAACTTTAGTTTAAAAGAGCACATTAAACATGCAGACATTGAATATTTAGCAGGTAGCTATTTCCGGAAAAATATAACAACGTCAACATATAAAACAACTATTCATAAAGAATCGTAATCTCGTATTCAGAATAGGTATTTAGAACAAAATAATAACAACATATAAGAGAGGGACATGAGGACTGATGCCATAAAGAAATCACCCTTTACGTAGTCTCGCCGACGGAGCGTACTGCTGTATATGTCGTATTGCTCGCCCTGACTCTGCTCGCTAGAACCTTCGGAGGACGCTTCCTCAACCTAGTAACTGGGCTTTACCTTAATACCCAGCTTAAGCCCAACCCTGTGGACTGACTCTTCGAACGCCTAGAGCCCTCTTAGGATCTCCTAACGAAATCCTGGGTATTCTATGAATACCACAAACGAACCTATCTATAGAAACCTAAGATCTGAGACTATTTCTGAAAAACTAAAACAAAACACTAATAAGAAAGAAAACTAAGATCCGAGTCTCTGAGTGAGTTGTGTACTGGAGAAGAGTACACTGGAAACCACTTAATGACTCAGATCGAGTGGAGAGGAATGATTTCAACTCCTGGAGGCCTGAGGTATTTATAGCAGCTTTCTGGAGTGAAAAATTCCAAAAATTTCGATGTGGGACAACTTCTGGTGCTTTGGGACGCCCGTCCTGAATTGGGACGCCCGTCCTGGTGGTTTGACTGGGTCAGGACGCCCGTCCCGAATTCGGGACGCCCGTCCCGGACCGTTGACCAAGTCAACATTTCCAAAAATTGCATTTTTACCCCAAAATTTGCTGTTTTCGTCTACTTTTCACCTGACACTTCCAAAATCATAAAAACTGTGAAATTGAGTAAATAAAAATCAATTAAGATCGATTTCCTATCAATTTCACCCTAAATCATACATAAAAACATGCTAAAAAAGGTATATGATTTTCGCGTATCAGATAACCCCACACTTAGCTTTTTGCTTGTCCTCAAGCAAAGTCTACCTGAAGTTAGTGATTCTAAATCATATGTGCAGTCACTTCAATTTCTAGTCATGTTTTTATTCCAAAAATTATTCAGATAATTCTTAACACAGGTCTGACTGGTTAGGTTGCTATGACAAGGTCTCAAATGTCTCTAGTAGATTGTTAGGATTGAGCAGAAAACAATTTAACAACTCGGTTGAACTCTTCTCTTAGTCATAAGGTCTTCCTGATGTGTAGTGTGTGTACTAGTCCAGACCAGATAGTCAACACAATAAACTCTTGTCTTAACTATTACCAGATAACACTTCGACCTATCGCTAGACACACTGACAACAGATAACTTTCTGTGTTCTGAGCTTTGGTGATCAGATTCTATCATTTAGCATTTATTGATATCTTTCGTTTATAGATTTTCTAGGGTATTTTGAGTCTGCTTAGAACACGTCAACTTCAACTACCCATGTAGCGAGTCCCACTCCGATGACTCCCATATCTACACGACCTTAGGGTATCAGGCTTTAAGTTCCCCGAAGGAGTGGTGCTCGAGTAGCGAAGGCCGCTGGCAAACTACCCTATTTTAATTAGCTCACTTTTTTTTCTTTTTCACTTTTGGCTCAGAGTCTCATCTAGTCATTCCAATTGTCAATGCATCCTGCAACTAGTTTAATTTTATCTAGTTAAGTTTTGAAAAGGTAATTGGTTGAGGTCTCTAATCCAGACTAAGTTGTGCTCAATTATCAGGAATTCCCTACTTTTAATCAATGGGTTCAGCAATAGTTATCAATTATCTCCTACTAACCACAACATACTACCTACATATCATAGACATAAGCAATTGTTTAACCAATCATACTGCATTTAGAAGTCTGAAAGACGGAAAAATTTTGAAAATTGTTTTTGGAAGGGTGTGAAAATACATGGAAAACAAGCAAAATCATGCAAAAATTTTGTCAACTGCTACAGTGCACCGTGCACTGCTACCCCACACTTAAGTCTGATACTGTCCTCAGTGTTCATGCATAGCTAAACTACCCCACACTTATTTGCAAACAAGAAGAAATGAAAACAAAATAGAAAACTCTTACCCCACACTTATTTGACTAACTAAGGGTAAGAGAGAAAATAAAACAACCAACAAAACAAGACACAAAAATGAAGAAAATAAAAGTAAAGGAAGATGAGATTAGAAAAACTCCCTTCTTGCCTCGAGAAGAAGGGTTTTCTCTGATCTGCCAATTGGCTCTTCACCTTAGCCATGTGCTATTGCTGAGGCATTCTTGACTCTGTAAGCTCTAGATACTAGAACGGATGACGTCAGCTTCAATCATTCATCGTCGAGCTCTAGGTAGTGGCCTATTCATTTGATGAATGGCTTGAGCCCCACGGACTGCTTCTTGGAATCATTTGTAAGATTTCTCACAATCATAGCAACGTGTCCAGGAGGAACGTGTCTAGGAATGAGACTTCTTGGGATTTGTGTGCCTTCTTGCCAATGTTAGTAAAGGTATTGCATGCAAGTCTCTAATGGAAGAAAAGATACCTGAAGTTTTGGTGAAGCTGTGGTGGTAGGGGGCTCCAGTTGTGTAGATCTGGGCCTAAGTATTTGAGACTTCCTCGGGGAAGTTTCTCACAGCTGATTGGTATGCAGGGAATGCAAGCTCCTCCATTGCTATGCTCCTGATACAACGCCAAATTCCTCTATATCTGTTGACCGTTCGTTACCTCTTGGTAGATCACTTGCTTGCACTGGTCTGGCTTTAATTGTTGGCAGTATCTCATCTATTGATTCTGCGAGTGTGGGTTTTGCTGTGGTGGTATCTTCTGAAAGTTTCCAGCTTCCGAATTATTCCTCAGCTAAGCCCCGTATCATTCCTCCAGCTGGAATTGTATGCATTTCCCATTGGAGTAGCATTCTGCAATAATCTACTCCTACCTCTTTTGGAATGGTCAGTCATTCCCATAGCAATCCCTGCTAAAGTGTGGTACTTAGCAGACTTCACAGATTTGATACACAGGCTGAACATTTCTTCCTAAAACATTGGCACTCTGAATCTGGAAAACAACTAGAATCTGCATATGACTTTAACATCATTAGTAGGTAATGCATGTGGTTCAGGTTATTTTCGAAAAGTGTTCCACGACTACTATGATGTAATTATTTTCAAAGGAAAGAAAAAGAAAGGATTTAATGAATACCCCCAGATATCAAAAAGATTGTAAAACTTTGTGTACCTTGTTGGGGTAGATGATCTCTGAAGGATGTGTTACCTGTTATTTGGCAAGCATCGCATGATTGTATCAGAGATACAAAAGTCCTTGAATATGGTGGGTCAACAAGATCATGCTTTCAACACTTTCCGGACAGTGTTGATAGTAGTCAATTGGTCTCCCGTAGATTCTTTAGGGCAATGCTCCAAACTCTTGTGGCCTTCGTCTTCTGAGACACATCTTCTGATCAACTGATCTGCAAAAATTTGAAATAGAAGAGAAACTGCCCAGTAGTAATATTTCAAATCAGCAAAGAATCTCTTCTTTTGCTGATAAGTCATATCACTTGGAACTTATTCAGTGACTAGATAATTTGAAATAAACCACAGATGAGAATTATTATACATAGAAAACAATGCAAATAAGTTTTCATCCATAAATTTATCAGTATTACACTAGCCTCTAACTCGGGGTTTTCTAATCTAGACAAATGGTTTGCTTTCTAGATTTTCAACCCTTTTTCTTATCCCTTCTTTCCATATCAAATTCAATAGAACTTAACTAATCAATCTTGGTTCATCATTAGTTTTATTGAACGCAGATATCTCAGAGTGATTAGTGTAACCTATTATTTTTAGACAAGACTAGATAAGATCGGAATTTATCATGCATGAACTTTCTTATCATCAAACAATTCGTACTACATCATTACATCACATATTAATTCAAAAAGCATGGAAACCACTTAATGACTCAGATCGAGTGGAGAGGAATGATTTCAACTCCTGGAGGCCTGGGGTATTTATAGCAGCTTTCTGTAGTGAAAAATTCCAAAACATTCGATGTGGGACAACTTCTGGTGCTTCGGGACGCCCGTCCTGGTGGTTTGACTGGGTCGGGACGCCTGTCCCGGACCGTTGACCAAGTCAACATTTCCAAAAATTGCATTTTTACCCCAAAATTTGCTGTTTTTGTCTACTTTTCACTTGGCACTTCCAAAATCATAAAAACTGTGAAATTGAGTAAATAACAATCAATTAAGATCGATTTCCTATCAATTTCACCCTAAATCATACATAAAAACATGCTAAAAAAGGTATATGATTTTCGCGTATCACTCTTCTTCTTCTATAAATAGGTCAGTTGGTTTTCTTTGGGAGTTCTTACCTTTTCTTTCCAATCTTCTGCAATTCATATCTTCTTTTCTTCATCTTCTTCCTTGATTCGGTGTTTGCCTGCTCTTTCGCTCTACCTTCCTTACACGAGTATTGAGGATTCATCAACTCTCAACCATCATAATAGGTAATGAGGTGTCACAATCGTCGGTTTTGCTTTCATTTACCATTTTTCTTTGGTTTTCGATGAACGTGAGACAATTCATTATTATGCATTTTTCCTGGGGTTTTTTGTGGTTTTTCTTTTGAGTTGGGTGTTGAAACGTGACTTGTTTTGTAAGAACCATAGTTGGCTGGGCAAGTGGAGGCCATTTAGGTGAAAACCTTTTGGGGAAACTTTGTGGGGGGGGGGGGGGTGAACTCGTTGAAGGCGAAGTAGGGAGACTTTAGGATGGGATTTAGAATCTGATAGTCAATTTGTTCTCGTTGTAGATATGTTGAACTCAGAGAACACCGAAGTCACTACCCCTATAATCGAAGTTGGGTCTAGCTCCTCAGCATCCACTTCGGTGGGTAGGCCAACTGACGAGAGTTCCAGCACTCAGAGTAACAATAGTTCGAGTACTTTGAGTACTTCGAGTGATGAGAGCATGAATGTTGATGTCGGTCATACCAGCCTAGACATTGACGAGGGACGAACCCTACCAACCAGGCTGGACACCGATGATGGAATCATCAGGGTGCTGAATGTCCAAGCTTCGACTGGAGGCTCTTTTGAGGGTCTTACTATCCCTGTAGCCGTCGCCTTAGACCCTAGAGTCCCTATGACAATCTATGCTAGAGTGACAGCCACCGGTCTAACAACCAAACATTTGCCTGACCCCAACATCCTCCACTGGGAGGGTGCTAACTCCTACACTTCCGAAGAACTCCTGAAGACCAAAAACTGGTTGTCGGGCGACTTCCTCTTGAAGAATAATACCATTAGCTTAGAACTTCCAACCCTGTTGATGCGTTCCCGACTGATATGCTAAAATAGGTGTTGATTTACCCTATGTTGATTATGAGTAATTAAGGACTGGGATTGACTAATTGTCATGTTTAGTCTTTATAGTGTCACTTAATCAGTCAGAACCTAAGGCAGAGTACCTATCGTGTAGCTAGTATGTTGGAAAGTATCTACGATTTTATTAAGTTAAATATCGTACTCCCAGGGAAGTGGTAACGGCTTAGTAGTAACTAGCCTTTTATCCTAACTCTTATCTTATGATCCCGTTATGCAATCGTCATCAATAACTTTGATGAGAGGGTGATTCATTCTCCACTAGGTTTAAGTCTATTTAAGCCTAAAAGTGTTTCATAGATAATGTCCTGAAAGCCCTATGTCACTTTGGGCATCATGCCACTTGCCCCTAACCGCCGGCATAAACGCTCAACTTAGCCTACTTAGACTACTCTAACAAGCAGGGTGTTCCGCAGGTTATTTTATCTAATATGGCTGACACCAATACTGATTGATGCCTGTTAAACTAAACAGGTTATGAATAGACCGTGGTTAGGAATTGTCTGTAACCCTACATTTAGTTTAAAAGAAACTACATTAGACATGCAGACATAATGAATATTAAGTAGGTGGCCATTTCCGGAAAAACATAACAACTCAACATATATAACGAATATTCATAGAAATCATAATCTCATATTCATAATAAATTTTTGGACAAACTCAATACAGACATATAAAGAGAGGGACAGAGGGACTGATGCCATAAAGAAATCACCCTTTACTTAGTCTCGCCGATGGAGCAACTGCTTGTATATGTCGTACTGCTCGACCCGACTCTGCTCGACAGAACCTTCGGAGGATGCTTCCTCAGCCTAGTAACTAGGCTTTACCTTAATACCCAACTTAAGCCTAGCCCTGTGGACTGACTCTTCGAATGCCTAGAGCCCTCTTAGGATCTCCTAACGAAATCCCGGGTATTCTATGAATACCAGAAACGAACCTATCTATCGAAGCCTAAGATCTGAGACTAATTCTCAGAAACTAAGAAAACGAAACACTAACTAAAAATAGAAGAAAACTTATACTGAACCCGAGTCTCTAAGTGACTTATGTACTCGAGAAAAATGTACAACTTAAGTCACTAAATAACTCAGATTGAGTGGAGAGGAATGCTTTCAACTGAGGAAGGCCTGGGGTATTTATAGCAGCTTTCTTGAGTGATTTTTCATCAAAACTTCGATGTGGGACTTGGAATTGCAACTTAGGAAGCCCGTCCTGGATTGGGACGCCCGTCCTGGACTATTGACCAGGTCAGGACAGCCGTCCCGAGTTCTAGATGCCCGTCCTGGCCTATTGACCAGGTCAGGATGCCCGTCCTGATTCGAGACGACCTCCCCGAAGTCCGAACTTCTGAAAAATTGCGTTTTTGCCCCGAAATTTGCTATTTTCTTCTACTTTTCACCTGACACTTCCAAAATCACAAAAACTGTGAAATTGAGTTAATAATAAGCAATTAAGACCGATTTGCCCTCAATTTCACCCTAAATCATGCCTAAAAACATGCTAAAAATGTGATATGATTTATGCATATCACCTGTCCTTAGGGGTCGACCGAAGTAGATTTAGGATGTTTTCCCTGAAGGCATGCAGGGCCATGTCTGACTTCTATGTCCATATTCCCATTGACCACTTTCCTGTTGGACTCAGTATACCTTTAAACCCCACTTTTTGCGACTTTCTAAACACGGTTAGATACCAACACGCCCATGTTCATTCCAACAGAGTTCAAAACTTCATTGCATTAACCATTTTGTGTAGGAGAATAGGGGTAGAAATCTCCGAACTTATTCTTAGAACTTTTTTCACCATACTCCGTATGAATAACCTCACTCTTTCACTTCACCCTCATTGATGCGTTCCGATTGGTATGCTAAAAGATAGGCTTTTATTTACCTATGTCGATTATGAGTAATTAAGGACTGAGTCTTACTAACTGTCACTTTAGCATTCAATTGTTGTTACTTAATCAATCAGAACCTAAGGCAGAGTACCTATCGTGTAGCTAGTTCTTGGAAAGTATCTACGATTTTAATTTATTAATATCGTACTCCCAGGGAACTGGTAACGGTTTAGTAGCAACTATCCCTTAATCCTAACATTCATCTTATTATCTAATCAGTCAATCGATAATCAATACTTTGAGATTGATTGGTGATCCCAATCACCCATAACAAGCAAATAGCATTCAAGAGTAGACAGGCATTCATCAATTTAAGCTCAGTTATTACAATTTGTTTGACCTTATCTTCGAACATTTTAGATATATCTTGATCTCTAAGGCAATTATGAAATGTAACCATCTATTTACCATATCCGAGTTACCTGGTGTATTCACCCCTACCTTGGGATGATCCTTCTCATCGGTCGAATTAAAGTATCCATGAACGGTACCCTATGTCACTTCGGTATCATGTCACTTAACCCTAGGATTGGCCTAGCGTACAAACTCAACTTTATTAGGGTACTCTAACAAACATGGTGATCTGTTTTGTTATTTCTTCCTAATCTAGCAGACCTTTTACATTCTGTTAAACTAAATCGGTTATGATTCAGACCTTGGTTAGGACTTGTCTATAACCCTAGTTTAATTTAAAAGGACACGACAGTTCAACATTCATAATGATAATTCTAGCTCTATGATCTTCCCGGGAAAATGAACAGTATCTCAAATTGTAAAACATGTATGATATATAAATTCAGTATCAAATTAATATTCAGATAAAACAATTAGTAAACATACAGAACCTCGTCTAGGGGACCCACTATCATAAAGTAGTCACCGCTTTATGCAGGTCCAACCGGCACTGCAGCTCCTGTATGCTTTTGACTGCTCGATCCTACTCTGCTCGGTAGAGCCTTCGGAGAATGCTCCTCAGACCTAGTAGCAATTGCTTTACCTTACATCCCGGGCTTAAGTAAATTACCCTAATCTGACTAAGAACACGCACCCTATCTCTCTCTTAGGATCTCCTAACGAAATCCCGGTATTCTATGATACCAAAAATGAACCCTATCTAGTCGTAATCTAAGATTCTGAGACAGACTCTCAGAAAACAAAGAAAACGAGAAACTCTCTAAGAATAGAAATAAACTTATACTGAGCCCGAGTCTCTCAGTGACTTATGTACTCTAGAAAAATGTACAATCGAAGTCACTACATGACTCAGATCGAGTGGAGAGGGATGATTTCAACTCTTGGAGGCCTGGGGTATTTTTAGCAGCTTTCTGGAGTGAAAATCTCCAAAACGTTTGATGTGGGACAACTGCTGGTGTTCGGGACGCCCGTCCTGAGCTTGGGACGCCAGTCCTGGTGCTTTGACTGGGTCGGGACGCCCGTCCCGAACTTTGCCATTTTCGTGCAATTTGCTCCTGAAACTTCCAAAATAGAAATTTAAGCAATTTTATGTCAATTTAATTCAATTAAGATCAAGTACATTAAAATATTACCCTAATTTATGTATAAAAACATGCTAAAAAGGGTATATGATTTGTGCATATCAAATAACCCCACACTTAGCTTTTTGCTTGTCCTCAAGCAAAGTCTACCTGAAGTTAGTGATTTTAAATCATATGTGCAGTCACTTAAATTTCCTAGTCATGTTTTTATTCCAAAAATTACTCAGACAATTCTTAACACAGGTCTGACTGGTTAGGTTGCTATGACAAGGTCTCAAATATCTCTAGTAGATTGTTATGATCAAGCAGGAAATAACTTAACAACTAGGTTGAACTTTTCTCTCAGTCACAAGGTCTTCCTGATGTGTAGTGTGTGTACTAGTCTAGACCAGATAGTCAACACAATATACTCTTGTCTTAACTCCTACCAGATAACACTTCGACCCGTCGCTAGACATACTAACAACAGACAACTTTCTGAGTTCTGAGCCTTGGTGATCAGATTTTTAATTATTTAGCAATTATTGATTTCTTTTCCTCTTATAGAATTTTCAGGGTATTTTGAGTCTGCTTGGAACACGTCAACTTTAACTACCCATGTAGCGAGTCCCACTCCGATGACTCCCAGACCTACACGACCTTAGGGCATCAGGCTTTAAGTTCCCCTAAGGAGTGGTGCTCGAGTAGCAAAGGCCGCTGGCAGACTACCCTATTTAATTAATTCTCTTTTTTTTTCTTTTCACTTTCAGCTCAGAGTCTCATCTAGTCATTCTAATTGTCAATACATCCTCAACTGATCTAATCTTATCTAGTTAAGTTTTGAAAAGGTAATTGGCTGATGTCTCTAATCCAGACTAAGTTGTGCTCATTTATCAGGAATTCCCTATTCCTAATCAATAAGTTCAAAATAGTCATCACATTGTCTCCTACTAACCATAACATTCTACCTACATATCATAGACATAAGCAATGTTTAACCAATCATACTGCATTTAGAAGTCTGAAAGAATGAAAACTTTTGAAAAATTTTGGAAGGGTGTGAAAATACGGGGAAAACATGCAAAATCATGCAAAAATTTTCTCAAACTACTACAGTGCACCGTGCATTGCTACCCCACACTTAAGTCTGACACTGTCCTCAGTGTTCATGCATATCTAAACTACCCCACACTTATTTGAAAACAAGAACAAAAACAAAATAGAAAAGACTCCTACCCCACACTTATTTGACTAACTAAGGGTAAGAAGGAAAATAAAGCAATGAAAGAAATCAAAAACAGGAAGGTAATAGAAATACTAAAACATAAAATGAAGATAAAAATTAACAGAACATAAAAGTAGAGGAAGATTAAGATTAGAAAAACTCCCTTCTTGTCTCGAGCAGAAGGGTTTTCTCTGCGCTGTCAATTGGCTCTTCACCTTAGCCATGTGCTATTGCTGAGGCGCCCTTGACTCTGTAAGCTCTAGATACTAGAACAGATGACGTCAGCGCCGATCCTTCATTGTCGAGCTCCAGGTAGTGGCCTATCCATTTGATGAATGACTCAAGCCCCAAGGACTGTTTCCTCGAATCATTTGCAAAGTTTCTCGTAATCGTAGCAACGTGTCTAGAAGGAACGTGTCTAGGAATGAGACTTCGTTGGATTGGTGTGCCTACCTGCCAGTGTCAATAAAGGTATTGCATGTAATTTTCGAATGGCAGAAAAGATACCTGAGGCTTTGGCTAAGCCGTGGTGGTAGAAGGCTCTAGTGGTGTAGATCTGGGCCCAAGTATTTGAATCTTCCTCGGGGAAGTTTCTCACAGCTGATTGTATGCAGGGGATGCAAGCTCCTCCATTGCTATGCTCCTGATACAATGCTAAATTCCTCTATATCCTTCGACCGTTCGATATCACTTGGTAGATCACTTGCTTGCACTGCTCTGGCTTTAATTGTTGCTAGTATCTCATCTGTTGATTCTGCGGGTAGGGGTTTTACTGTGGTGGTATATTCTAAAAGTTTCCAGCTTCCGAATTATTCCTTAGCTAAATCCCGTATGATTTCTCCAGCTGGGATTGTATGCGTCTCCCATTGGAGTAAGTAGCATTCTGCAGTAACCTACTCCTACATCTTTTTGGAATGGTTCGTATTTCATTCCCATAGCAATCCCTGCTAAAGTGTGGTACTTGGCAGACTTCACAGATTTGATACATAGGCACATCTGAATCTAGAAAACAATTTCTCAAAATCTGCACATGATTTTAACATCATTAGTAGCTAATGCCTGTGCTTCAGGCTATTTTTTAAAAGTGTTCCGCGACTACTATGATGTAAATGTTTTCACGGGAAGAAAAAGAAAAGGAATCAATCAATACCGACATAGAATGACATTTCTTCCTAATTAAAACCTGAGCCAAAATTGACAGCTCAAATATTCTTTCCTCATTTCCATTTTTATTTTTTCGAAATTAAATAAAAACAAACAAATAGGAAAACTGTAAACACGAAAAATTTATTTCTTTATCTTCTGGAAAATAATATTTTTCAGAAAAATTTTATAGAAGAAAAGAAAAGAAAAGAAAAAAAAATTGAAAGAAAACACATGTTCAAGTATGAAAGAAAAAGAACAAATAGTACAAGAGATAAGAAAAAGAACAACTTACCATTGAGCAAGAAAAATACAATTTTTTTCAGATTTTAAATTTTAAATTTTTTTTCTTTTTATATTTTATTAAGAAAGCAGTTAAATTTCCTCAATATGGTTTTAGAATAATTTTCTAAAATTTGATTATCCTAAATGTCTTAAATTTAGATAATATCTAAAATTAGTTAGTTATGATAACCCTATATTTTGGAAAGTGATTGTCTAACTAGCATAAGATAAGTGTAGGTCTAAAGTCTAGGTTACTACCGTTTCCTATCATAATTCTCTAGCATTTTGATCAGGAATCCTAAATTCATTATGATATTTCCCCGGCAACGGCGCCAAAAATCTGATGCGTTCCGATTGGTTTGTTAAAAGATAGGCTTTTATTTACCTATGTCAATTATGAGTAATTAAGGACTGAGTCTTACTAACTGTCACTTTACCATTCAATTGTTGTCACTTAATCAATCAGAACCTAAGGCAGAGTACCTATCGTGTAGCTAGTTCTTGGAAAGTATCTACGATTTTAATTTATTAATATCGTACTCCCAGGGAATTGGTAACGGCTTAGTAGCAACTATCCCTTAATCCTAACATTCATCTTATTATCTAATCAGTCAATCGATAATCAATACTTTGAGATTGATTGGTGATCCCAATCACCCATAACAAGCAAATAGCATTCAAGAGTAGACATGCATTCATCAATTTAAGCTCAGTTATTACAATTTGTTTGACCTTATCTTCGAACATTTTAGATATATCTTGATCTCTAAGGCAATTATGAAATGTAACCATCTGTTTACCATATCCGAGTTACCTGGTGTATTCACCCCTACCTTGGGATGATCCTTCTCATCTTTCGGATTAAAGTATCCATGAACGGTACCCTATGTCACTTCGGTATCATGTCACTTAACCCTAGGATTGGCCTAGCGTACAAACTCAGCTTTATTAGGGTACTCTAACAAACATGGTGATCTGTTTTGTTATTTCTTCCTAATCTGGAAGACCTTTTACAGTCTGTTAAACTAAACCGGTTATGATTCATACCTTGGTTAGGAGTTGTCTATAACCCTAGTTTAATTTAAAAGGACATGACAGTTCAACATTCATAATGATAATTCTAGCTCTATGATCTTCCCGGGAAAATGAACAGTATCTCAAATTGTAAAACATGTATGATATATAAATTCAGTATCAAATTAATATTCAGATAAAACAATTAGTAAACATACAGAACCTCGTCTAGGGGACCCACTATCATAAAGTAGTCACCGCTTTATGCAGGTCCAGCCGGCGCTGCAGCTCCTGTATGCTTCTGACTGTTCGATCCTACTCTGCTCGGCAGAGCCTTCGGAGAACGCTCCTCAGACCTAGTAGCAATTGCTTTACCTTACATCCCGGGCTTAAGCAAATTACCCTAATCTGACTAAGAACACGCACCCTATCTCTCTCTTAGGATCTCCTAACGAAATCCCGGTATTCTATGATACCGAAAATGAACCCTATCTAGTCGTAATCTAAGATTCTGAGACAGACTCTCAGAAAGCAAAGAAAACGAGAAACTATCTAAGAATAGAAATAAACTTATACTGAGCCCGAGTCTCTCAGTGACTTATGTACTCGAGAAAAATGTACAATTGAAGTCACTAAATGACTCAGATCGAGTGGAGAGGGATGATTTCAACTCTTGGAGGCCTGGGGTATTTATAGCAGCTTTCTGGAGTGAAAATCTCCAAAACTTTCGATGTGGGACAACTTCTGGTGCTCGGGACGCCCGTCCTGAGCTTGGGACGGCCGTCTTGGTGCTTTGACTGGGTCGGGACGCCCGTCCCAAATTCGGAACGCCGGTCCCGAACTCAACATTTCCAAAAATTGCATTTTTGCCCCAAAATTTGCTGTTTTCGTGCAATTTGCTCCTGAAACTTCCAAAATCGAAATTTAAGCAATTTTATGTCAATTTGATTCAATTAAGATCAAATACATTCAAATATTGCCCTAATTTATGTATAAAAACATGCTAAAAAGGGTATATGATTTGTGCATATCACTCATCCTAGTGTAGTCACCCTTTTTGAATCCCCTCCAAATAAGATAGGTTAGTGGAGAGAGCGCTGAGTTTGTGTGGAGTCCAAATCGGGCTTCCCATTTTATCCCAAGTGTAAGGCACTTAGCGCTTGGGCTCCCGTGAAGAAAAACACTAGGTACTCCGACTCCGACATGAGGTTTTTAGATTATGTTGGAAGCGAGCTAGGAGATGACCTTAGGACCCAAACAAAAATTTTCCTGACCAGCGAACTTATCGCTAACAAGAGTAGATACCCTTGTGGGACAGGCGGGAAGTCGATTGATGCCCACCGGAGAGAGCTTGGCCTAAAGGACAATGATGAGTACTCGGTGTGGAGATTACACCCTGGCAGGATGTTTTTCGATGATTGCCCGGAGTGCTCTAACCTACGAAGTGCGGGCTTCCCCGTAGCTAAGGGTAGACTATTTGTTGATTTTTATTTGCGAGTTCTTATATTTCGCTTTATTTTATTCTATTTGCTAACTTGTTTTCTTTGCCTGACTTCGATAGACATGAGGCTTATTTTCACCGAACATCGTGCAACAACAAGGCGGGCTCGAGAGGCTGCCATCAACAGTTCCACCCTCAATCCTACAAGGGCAGTGGAGCTCGTCTCACTTGTTGCGGCTGGCACTTCTTTAGGTGATGCCGCCACCCCAACTGCGCAACAAGTGAAGAAGGATCGCTCACCTGGGTTGTAGTTGGGGTGGAGGCATCACCTAAAGAAGTGGCGGCATCACCTGAAGAAGTGGTGGAAGAAGTGGCCACTTCGAGTCAGTCCCCTCAACCGGTGAGGCAGACGGATCGCTCCAAGGGGAAGGAGGTCCAACCAACATCCAAGAGGGCCCGCAAGGTGAGCGAGGTTGAGCTATCAAGAAAAAGGCCATCGCAGGGTCTTGTCTACTCAACTTCGCCGGATTGAGGGAAGTGGCCCCTGCCACGGCACAAGCTTTAGCACTCCGAGCCTCACAGGGGGAAAGTTCTTCCGGTCCATCTTCCTGCCCCTAGACCAGGGAAGGCTTCAGGCTGCCGAAGTCAAGGCGGGAGTTGGAGAACCTGGCCCAGGAGATCCAAAGGGCCTCTCCACCATTAACCAACCTTCAACTATCAAATTCGAAGGTGGGGAGGCACTTCGACAAAGCCATTTTGAATAGGTGATGACGTTCCGACTGATATGCTAAAATAGGTGTTATTTTACCCTATGTTGATTATGAATAATTAAGGACTTAGAATGACTAATTGTCACATTTAGTCTCTATGCCGTCACTTAATCAATCAGAACCTAAGGCAGAGTACCTATCGTGTAGCTAGTCTGTTGGAAAGTATCTACGATTTTAATTAAATTACTTATCGTACTCCCAGGAAAGTGGTAACGGCTTAGTAGTAACTATCCTCTTACCCTAATTCTTATCTTATGATCCAATTATGCAATCGTTCACCAAATTCTTTGATGAGAGGGTGATTCATTCTCCCCTAGGTTCAAGTCTATCTAAGCCTAAGAGTGTTTTACAGATAATGTTATGATTTTATGTTATACTGTTCCTACATGTTGATTGACCTATCTTCGAGTATTTTAGATATATCTTGGTCTAGATTGCAATTATATACTGAGTCTAAAGGTGTACCACATCTGAGTTACCTGATAAACCGCCATACCTTAATGACGGCCCTACTCACGGTTCGAGCTAAAGGCATCCATGAAGTCCTATGTCACTTAGGAGATCATGCCGCTTGCCCTAACGCCGGCAAAAACACACAAACTCAGCATACTTAGACCACTTTAACAAACATGGTGATCTATAGGTTATTTCATCTAATATGGCAGACATTAATACTTTCCGACGGGAAAGTCCTAAATTAATGCATGTTAAACTAAACAGGTTATGATTAGACCGTGGTTAGGAATTGTCTATAACCATTCATCTAGTTTAAAAGAAACTACAATAGACATGCAGTCATAATGATAGTTAAGCTGGTGACCATTTCTAAAAAAATATTAGGTACTTCAACATGCAAAACACATATTCATAAAATCATAATTCAATATTCATAACATTTATTTGGACGAACACAGTACAGACATATAAAGAGAGGGACAAGGGGACCGATGCCATAAAGTATTCACCCTTTACGTAGTCCGCTGATGGAGCAACTGCTTGTATATGTTGGACTGCTCGACCCGACTCAGCTCGACAGAACCTTCGGAGGACGCTTCCTCAGCCTAGTAGTTGTGCTTTACCTTAATACCCAGCTTAAACACAACCCTGTTGACTGACTCTTCAAACGCCTAGTGCCCTCTTAGGATCTCCTAACGAAATCCCAGGTATTCCATGAATACCGAAAATGGACCTATCTAGTAGTATTCTAGGATCTGACACAGACTCTCAAAAACGAAGAACACGAGACACTCTCTAAAACTATAAATAAACATATACTAAAAACCTGAATCGCTAAGTGACTTGTATACTATGGAAAATTGTACACTTGAAGTCACTAAATGACTCAGATCGAGTGGAGAGGAATGAATTCAACTGAGGAATGCCTGGGGTATTTATAGTAGGGGAACTGAGTGAATTTCTCTCAAAAATTCGATGTGGGATTCTGAACTGGGGCTCGGGATGCCCGTCCTGGATCTGGGATGCCCGTCCCGGCCTGTTAACCAGGTCAGGATGGTCGTCCCAAGTCCTGGACGCCCGTCCTGGTCTGTTGACCAAGTCAGGACGCCCGTCCTGGGTTCTGGACGCCCATCCCGACTTCTGAACTTCTAAAAATCACATTTTTGCCCCGAAATTTGCCATTTTCTTGTACTTTTCACCTAACACTTCCAAAATCACAAAAACTATGAAATTAAGTTAATAACAATCAATTAAGAATGATTTAACACCAATTTCACCCTAAATTGTGCCTAAAAATATGTTAAAAAAGTGATATGATTTATGCATATCATATAACCCCACACTTAGCTTTTTGCTTGTCCTCAAGCAAAGTCTACCTGAAGTTAGTGTTTTAAAATCATAGGTGCAGTCACTTCAAATTTCTAGCCATGTTTTTACTCCAAAATTTATCACTGAATCAGATGATTCACAACACAGGTCTGAATGGTTCAGTTGCCATGACAAGGTCTCAAATGTCTCTAGTAGATTATCATAGTCAAGCAGGGTTAACAACTTAATAACTAGATTGAACTCTTCTCTCAGTCACAAGGTCTTCTTGATGTGTAGTGTGTGTACTAGTCCATACTAGATTGTCAACACAATATACTCTCATCTTGACTCTTACCAGCGAATACTTCGACCCGTCGCTAGACATACCAACAACAAACAACCTTCTGAGTTCTGAGCTTTGGTGACAAGATTTTCAATTAGGCATTTCAATATAAGAATACACTGGGCTATGTATTTTTTTGATTGATTTTTCAGGGTATTTTGTGTCTGCTTTCACACGTCAACTTTAACTACCCATGTAGCGAGTCCCACTCCGATGACTCCCAGACCTACACGACCTTAGGGCATCAGGCTTTAAGTTCCCCTAAGGAGTGGTGCTCGAGTAGCAAAGGCCGCTTGCAAACTACCCCATTTAGTTAACTCTCCTTTTTCTTTTCACTTTCAGCTCAGAGCATCATCTAGTCATTTTGATTGCCAATACATCCTCAACTGGTCTAATCTTATCTAGTTAAGTTTTGAAAAGGTATTTGGTTTAGGTCTCTAATCCGAACTAAGTTGTGCTCAAGTATCAGGAATTCCCTATTTCTAATCGATAAATTCAAGAAAGTTATCACGTTGTCTCCTACTGATAATAATATTCTACATACATCTCATAGACATCAGCAATTCTTTACCAATCATAACTGCATTTTGAAGTCTGAAAAAGTGACAAATTTTGAAATTTTTTTTTGAAGGGTGTAATTCTAGTGAAAATACGGGAAAAACATGCAAAAATTTCTACTACAGTGTACTGTGCACTGCTACCCCACACTTAAGTCTGACACTGTCCTTAGTGTTCATGCATATTTAAATTACCCCACACTTATTTGAAAAACAAAAATCAGAAAGCATAACATATAAACTCTTACCCCACACTTATTTGATTAACCAAGGGGTAGAGACAGAAAATAAAACAATAGAATAAAAAGGTAATAGAAATAACAAAATAGAATAAATGATGAAGATAAAAATTAAAAGAGAACAAAATAAAAGTAGAGGAAGATGAGGATTAGAAAAACTCCCTTCTTGTCTCGAGCAGAAGGGTTTTCTCTGAGCTGTCAATTGGCTCTTCACCTCAGCCATGTGCTATTGCTGAGGTGTTCTTGACTCTATAAGCTCTAGATACTGGAATGGATGACTCTGTAGTGTGCTCCGTATGGAGAGTGTATTTACCCTCTGAGTCGCGAACTACCATCCCCATGTTTTGAAGAACGGTCAAGTCTGGTAGATGGAGCTACCTTCGTCAGCTCCGATCCTTCAATGTCGAGCTCCAGGTAGTGGCCTATCTATTTGATGAATGACTCGAGCCCCAAGGACTATTTCCTCGAATCACTTGTAAAGTTTCTCGCAATCATAGCAACGTGTTTAGGAGGAACGTGTCTAAGAATGAGACTTCTTTGGATTAGTGTGCCTACCTGCCAATGTCAGTGAAGGTATTGCATGCAAGTTTCGAATGGCAGAAAAGATACCTGAAGCTTTGGCGAAGCCGTGGTGGTAGGAGGTTCCAGTGGTGTAGATCTGGGCCCAAGTATTTGAGGCTTCCTCGGGGAAGTTTCTCACAGCTGATTGGTATGCAGGGGATGCAAGCTCCTCCATTGCTATGCTCCTGATAAAACGCCAAATTCCTCTATATCTGTCGATCGTTCGATACTACTTGGTAGGTCACTTGCTTGCACTGGTATGACTTTAATTGTTGCCCCTTTACTTTTTGAGGTAACTGGCGGACAACCTTTATCACTTATCAAGATATTGGCACTCTGAATTTGGAAAAGAACTTCTCACAGAATCTGCACATGACTTTAACATCATTAGTAGGTAATGCCTATGGTTCAGGCCATTTTGAAAGTGTTCTATAGCTACTATGATGTACTTGTTGCCAAAAGGAAGAAATAAAAAGGATTCAATGAATACCCCAGATATCAAAAGATTGCAATACTTTGTGTACCTTGCTTGGGTAGACGATCTCTGAAGGATGTGTTACCTGCTATTTGGCAAGCATCGCAGGACTGTATCAAGGATACAGAATTCTTGAATATTGTGGACCAATAAGATCCTGCTTTCAACACTTTCCGGACAGTGTTGATAGCAGTCAATTGGTCTCCCGTAGATTTTTTTTATGGCAATGCTCCAGAATCTTGTGGTCTTCGCCTTCCGAGGCACATCTTCTGATCAATTACTCTGCAATAATTCGAAATAGAAAAACGGATCTCCCTAGTAGTAATATTCCAAATCAACAAATAATTTCTTCTTTTGTTGATAAGTCATATCACTTGGGAATAGTTAGCAACTAGATAATTTGTAATATCGGTAAACCACGGAGGAGATTCATTATTCATAGCAAACAATGAAAATAAATTCTCATTCAGAAATTTATCAGATACTACTGTCTCGTCAATAGCCTCTAACTCGGGGTTTTCTAATCTAGACCAATGGTTTGCTTTCTAGATTTTCAGCCCTTTTTCTTTATCCCGTCTTTCTATATCAAATTCAATAAAACTCAATTAATCAATCTTGGTTCAACATCAGTTTTATTGAACATATATCTCAAAGTAGAGTAATCAGGGTATAATATTGTCTAGACTAGGTATGATACGAATAATGTCTAATCATGCCTTTGTCCTAAACAATTCTTACTGCATAATTACTAACATCAATTCAAAAAGCAATTTCCAATCAAGTGATGTCAGAATGGGTGCAGTAATAACTAGTTCCTTTAATTTGTTCAACAAGATATCATTCAATTATCAGCAAAAACAAAAGGAACATTCTTTCTCAATAGAATATTGATATCCATAAATCATATCACATTTTAGCATGTTTTTAGGCATGATATAGGGTGAAATTGAAGGCAAATCGGTCTTAATTGCTTATTATTAACTCAATTTCACAGTTTTTGTGATTTTGGAAATGTCAGGTGAAAAGTAGAAGAAAATGGCCAATTTCGGGCCAAAAATGCAATTTTTCAGAAGTTCGAACTTCGGGGAGGGCATCCCGAATCAGGACAGGCGTCCCGAACCCCCAGATCAAGTCCCACATCAAAGTTTTGATGAAAAATCACTCCAGAAAGCTGCTATAAATACCTCAGGCCGTCCTCAGTTGAAATCATTCCTCTCCACTCAATCTGAGTCATTTAGTGACTTCTAGTGTACATCTTTCGAGTACACAAGTCACTTAGAGACTCGGGTTCAGTATAAGTTTTCTTCTATTTTTAGTTACTGTTTTCGTTTTCTTAGTTTCTGAGAATTAGTCTCAGATCCTAGGCTTCGATAGATTGGTTCGTTTTTGGTATTCATAGAATACCCGGGATTTCGTTATGAGATCCTAAGAGGGCTCTAGGTGTTCGAAGAGTCAGTCCACAGGGCTGGGCTTAAGCTGGGTATTAAGGTAAAGTCCAGCTACTAGGCTGAGGAAGCGTCCTCCGAAGGTTTTGTCGAGCAGAGTCGGGTCGAGCAGTACGACATATACAAGCAGTTGCTCCATCGGCGAGACTAAGTAAAGGGTGATTTCTTTATGGCATCAGTCCCCCTGTCCCTCTCTTTATATGTTTGTATTGAGTTTGTCCAAAAATCTATTATGAATATGAGATTATGATTTCTATGAATATTTGTTATATATGTTGAGTTCTTATGTTTTTCTGGAAATAACGATCTGCTTAATATTCATTATGTCTGCATGTCTAATGTAGTTTCTTTTAAACTAAAATTAGGGTTATAGACAATTCCTAACCACGGTCTATTCATAACCTGTTTAGTTTAACAGGCATCAATTAGTATTGGTGTTTGCCATATTAGATAAAATAACCTGCGGAACACCCTGTTTGTTAGAGTAGTCTAAGTAGGCTGAGTTGAGCGTTTATGCCTGCGGTTAAGGGCGAGCGGCATGATCCCCAAAGTGACATAGGGCTTTCATGGATGTCTTTAGCTCGAACCGTGAGTAGGGTCGTTTACCTTGGCGATGGGGCGGTTTATCAGATAACTCGGATGTGGTACACCTTTAGACTCAGAACATAGTTGCAATCCAGGCTAAGATATATCTAAAACACTCGAAGATAGGTCAATCAACATATAGGAACAGTATAACATAGAATCAGGACATTATCTATGAAACACTTTTAGGCTTAAATAGACTTAAACCTAGTGGAAAATGAATCACCCTCTCATCAAAGTTATTGATAACGATTGCATAACGGGATCATAAGATAAGAGTTAGGATAAAAGGCTAGTTACTACTAAGCCGTTACCACTTCCCTGGGAGTACGATATTTAACTTAATAAAATCGTAGATACTTTCCAACATACTAGCTACACGATAGGTACTCTTCCTTAGGTTCTGACTGATTAAGTGACACTATAAAGACTAAACGTGACAATTAGTCAATCCCAGCCCTTAATTACTCATAATCAACATGGGGTAAATCAACACCTATCTTAGCATATCAGTCGGGAATGCATCAGATTTTTGGCGCCGTTGCCGGGGAAATATCATAATGAATTTAGGATTATTGGCCACAATTCTAGAAACTTATGATAGGTAGCGGTAGTAACCTAAACTTTAGACCTACACTTATCTTATGCTAGTTAGACAATCACTTTCCGAAATATAGGGTTATCAGAACTAACTAATTTTAGATATTATCTAAAATTAAGACATTTAGGATAATCAAATTTTAGAAAATAATTCTAAAACCATATTGAGGAAATTTATCTGCTTTATAAATAAAATATAAAAGAAAAAAATGTTAAAAATTTAAAAAACCTGAAAAATATCTTTCTCGCTTTTCTATTTTGCTTCTCTTTCTATTTTTGTTATTTGTTATTCATAACCAGACTCTGCACTCATAGATGAAGAGAACAAGAGCAGCTACTGATCAAACAAAGAAAACAGGAAACCCTGACACTCCAGGATAAAAGAAGACCAAACCAGAAGGACCATCTAGGCCTGAGCCAGAAATACCTTGGGAGAATCCTCCTCCGCAACTTATAGAAATAAACTCAAGCCTAGACACCTGTGACTTAGTGAGAAGATTACTGAACGCCTGTGAGGCTAGTCCCACGGAAGAAGATCCTTCTGAAGATACCTTTTCTCCTAGAGAAGAACCTCAAAGATCTCCAGTTCACACTCCTGCCCAGAGAGTTCCTACAAATCCACCACCCCTTGACCAAACCCAAAACTCACCAACATCTCCTGAGTACACTCCAACACCCAATGAGCACACCCCTTCATCCGGGGGAAGTACTAACAGTTCTCATTCAGTGTTGTCCGTGCAAATAGATACTTTGGCTCAAAGGATCTATGAGATGGATCAAGGAATCGCAAGCAGATTGTGTCATTTTGACCAAGTTAGTCTAAATATCACAACCAACATGGACCGACTCAGAGCCACAGTCAGTCTTCAGGAAAACCAAAATGCACAGCTACTCCGAGAGATGGTGGACTTACGAAGTGAGCAGGGCAGACAAAGGGATGAGATGAGAGCCATGCGCATAGAGATGCGAAACATACAAGCAGAGATACGAGAGATCAGAGATAAGGGTCGTTGAAAAAGGGAAGATTCTTTTTACTCTTATTTTCAGCAAATAAATTGTTTGAACTAAAATTAAATAATTGACCTCTACATTTTTTCAAACTTTTTTAAGAGGGTCTTTTATTTTATTCAACATTTTTTCTGCAGACATTTTATTTCTCAAATTTTTATGAAAAACAAAGGTTTCGCAAATGCAGTTTATTTTTCACTAATTAAATTGTATAGACTTAGTTTTTGTTTTTCTGAAATTTTTGCTCAATATAAGTTAGGATAAAATTAGGGTAGTCATGATTTTTGAAAAAAGAGATTGAGGAATTTTTGCACAGAGTTTTTAACAGCTTCTGAATTTGATAGGTTAAACATGAAGACTTGTTAAATGTTATGATTATTTTTGGTGTACTGAGATTTGCAGGGAATTACGAAAAAAAAATTCTGGAATTGGCACGCATCCCGAAGAAACCCGGGATGGGCGTCCCTATTCTAGACGGGCGTCCAGCGGGACGGGCATCCTGCCTCTGGGACGGGCGTCCCGAAGGCCGCCCGTCCTACAAATATTCCATTTTTTTTTCATTTTCTCTCAAATCAATTACCAAAAATTCATCTCTCTAAAAAAATATTCTCTCTACCATCTCTCTACAAATTTTTGGCAAACTTCCCAAAGTTCAAAATTCGAATTTCCCTCCAAAATTTGAATTTTAAATTTCCCTCCAAAATTCGAATTTCCCGCCAAAAACTCAAAATCCTTCCCTAACCAAAATCCATCCTTCCGAATTCAAATTCACCTCCAGAATTCGAATTCGAATCTTCTTTCCCACCTAAATTCTCACAGTCTCTCAAACGTTCTCAACCAAATGGCTCCCAAACGTGCTCGTATCACGTCCACCATGACCGTCACATCGGTGGCACATCCTTTCATGTTGTTTCACTCCAGCCCAGCATACCAGGAGAGATGTCATGGATATATCTGACGCACCATACTGACTGGCAGAACACTTGACTGGGCAGCAGTACAGACGCTAGAGGTTGAGCAGGAAGTCCGACGCATACTCGACGTACTACCTTACAATCGAGTCTTCATCGTCACTGAGCCGACATACCTAGAGCTAGTATGTGAGTTTTATGCGTCTTTTACGTACCATCAGGAGTAGATCACATTCCGCTTGGGCGGAATAGATCGATCGATGAGTATGGCCGAGTTCGCCACCGCCTTAGGTATATGGCAGAGAGATGAGCTGGATACGCCCGCCTACACCACAGCAGTTCGAGACTTCACTTCTGCAGACGTCTCCACTGCTTGGGCTCAGATCTGTACGACGGGTGTTCCCTACCAGTGATATGCATAAATCATATCACATTTTAGCATGTTTTTAGGCATGATTTAGGGTGAAATTGAGGGCAAATTGGTCTTAATTGTTCATTATTAACTCAATTTCACCGTTTTTCTGATTTTGGAAGTGTCAGGTGAAAAGTGGAAGAAAATGGCAATTTTCGGGGCAAAAACGCAATTTTTCAGAAGTTCGAACTTCGGGGAGGGCGTCCCGGTTCAGGACGGGCGTCCTGACCTAGTCAACAGACCGGGACAGGCGTCCCGAACCAGAATTCAGAATCCCACATAGAATTTTTGAGAGAAAATCACTCCAGAAAGGTGCTATAAATACCCTAGGCCTTCCTCAGTTGAATTCATCCCTCTCCACTCGATCTGAGTCATTCAGTGGTTTCCAGTGTACAATTCTCGAGTACACAACTCACTCGGAGACTCAGATTTCAGTATAAGTTTTCTTTCTTTCCTTTTTGTTTTGTTTTTCTTAGTTTCTGAGAAATAGTCTCAGATCCTAGGGTTCGATAGATAGGTTCGTTTCTGGTATTCATAGAATACCCGGGATTTCGTTAGGAGATCCTAAGAGGGCTCTAGGCGTTCGAAGAGTCAGTCCACAGGGCTGGGCTTAAGCCCAGGACGTAAGGTAAAGTCCAGCTACTAGGCTGAGGAAGCGTCCTCCGAAGGTTCTGTCGAGCAGAGTCAGGTCAAGCAATACGATATATATAGCAATACGCTCCATCGGCGAGACTACGTAAAGGGTGATTTCTTTATGGCATCAGTCCCTTTGTCCCTCTCTTATATGTTGTTATTGTGTTTGTCCAAATATCAATTATGAATACTGGATTATGATTGTTATGGATATTTGTTATATATGTTGAAGTTATTATGTTTTTCCGCAAATAGCCACCTACTTAAATATTCATTATGTCTGCATGTCTAATGTAGTTTCTTTTAAACTAAAATTAGGGTTATAGACAATTCCTAACCACGGTCTATTCATAACTTGTTTAGTTTAACATGCATCAATTAGTATTGGTGTCTGCCATACTAGATAAAATAACCTGCGGAACACCCTGTTTGTTAGAGTAGTCTAGGTAGGCTGAGTAGAGCGTTATGTCGGCGGTTATGGGCCAGCGGCGTGATTCCCGAAGTGACATAGGGCTTTCATAGCTTTCTTTTGTCCGAACCGTGAGTAGGGCCGTTTACCTTAGCGATGGGGCGGTAGCATAGAGACTCAGATGTGGTACACCTTTAGACTCAGAACATAGTTGCATTCCAGGCTAAGCTATATCTAAAACACTCGAAGATAGGTCAATCAACATATAAGAAAAGTATAACATAGAATCAGGACTTTGTCTATAAACACTTTTAGGCTTAATTAGACTTAAACCTAGTGGGGAACGGATCACCCGCTCATCAAAGTTATTGATGACGATTGCATAACTGGATCATAAGATAAGAGTTAGAATAAAAAGGCTAGCTACTACTAAGTCGTTACCACTTCCCTGGGATTACGATATTTATTTAATAAAATCGTAGATACTTTCCAACAGACTAGCTACACGATAGGTACTCTGCCTTAGGTTTTGACTGATTAAGTGACACCATAGAGACTAAATGTGACAATTAGTCAATCTAAGTCCTTAATTACTCATAATCAACATAGGGTAAAATAACACCTATTTAGCATATCAGTCGGGAAGCCATCAGATTTTTTGCGCCGTTGCCGGGGAAATATCATAATGAATTTAGGATTATTGGCCACAATTCTAAGAGACTTATGATAGGTAGCGGTAGTAACCTAGACTTTTGATATACACTTATCTTATGCTAGTTAGACAATCACTTTCCGAAATATAGGATTATCATAACTAACTAATTTTAGATATTATCTGAAATTAAGACACTTAGATAATCAAATTTTAGAAAATTATTCTAAAACCGTATTGAGGAAATTTATCTGCTTTCCAAATATAAAAGAAAAGAAAAAAATGTTAAAAATTTAATATCCCTAAAAAATTTTTTCTTGCTTTTCTATTTTACTCTTCTTCCTATTTTTGTCATTTGTTATTTCTAACCAGACTTTGCACTCATAGATGAAGGGAACAAGAGCCCAGGATATTCTAGACGAATTAGAAAATAACATCAATCCTTTCCCAGAGATCCAAACAACTCTTGCATCTCCCGAATATACTCCTGCATCTCCCGAATATACTCCTGTACCTCCCGAATATACTCCAGAATCCCCCGAATACACTCCAAAATCTCCTGAGTATACTCCTGCATCCCCAGCACCTAACAACCAACCACCTTCATCAGGGGACAGCACTAACAGTTCTCAATTAGCCTTGGCTGCCCAGGTAGATGATATATCTCACAGGATAAGCGCCATGACTCAAACAATACCGGGCAGACTAAGACGGTCATATCAGGCTGTTCTAGCCGTAAGTTCTGAAGTAACCCGACTCAGAACCACAATAGAACGCCAAAATGTGCAAATACTCCGAGAGGTGATGGAAATCTTAAAGGAACAAAGGAAACAGCAGGAGGAGATGCGAAACATACGAGCAGAACTACAAGAGATGCGAAACATTCAGGCAGAGCTACGTGAGATCAGAGATAAGCGTCATTGAAAAAGGGAAGATTCTTTTACTTTTATTCTCAGCAAATAAATTGTTTGAACTAAAACTGAATAATTGACCCCTATTTTCTAATCTCAAATGTTTTAAAGGGTCCTTTATTTTATTCAACAATTTCCTTCAGACATTTTATATTTTTTCTCTATGAAAAACAAAAGTTTTGCAAATGCATTTTATTTTTCACTAATTAAATTGTATAAACTCAGTTTTTGTTTTTCTGAAATTCTTGCTGAATTCAAGTTAGGATAAGATTAGGGTAGTCCTGATTTTTGAAAAAAGTTGAGGAATTTTTACACAGAGTTTTTAACAGCTTTTGAATTTGATTGGATAAACATGAAGACTTGTTAAAAATTATGATTATTCTTGGTGTACTGAGATTTGCAGGGAATTACGAAATTATTTTTTTACGGAATTGGAACGCATCCCGAAGCAACCCGGGACGGGCGTCCCTATTCTGGAGGGCTTCCAGCGGGACGGGAGTCCTGCCTCCGGGACGGGCGTCCCGAAGGCTGCCCCTCCAACAAATAATCCATCTTTCTCATTTTCCCTCAAATCAACTTCCAAAAATTCATCTCTCTAAAAATTCTCTCTACCTTTTCTCTACAAATTTTTGGCAAACTTCCCAAAGTTCAAATATTCAAATTTCCCTCCAAAATTTGAATTTTAAATTTCCTTCCAAATTCGAATTTCCCTCCAAAATTCGAATTTCCCGCCAAAAATTCAAAATCATTCCCTAACCAAAATCCAACCTTTCGTATTCAAATTCACCTCCAGAATTCGAATTCGAATCTTCCTTCCTGCTTGAACTCTCAAAATCTCTCAAACGCTCTCAACCCAAATGGCTCCCGAACGCGCCCGTATAATATCCACCATGATCGTCACATCGGTGGCACATCCTTTCATGTTGTTTCACTCCAGCCCAGCATACCAGGAGAGATGTCACGAATACATCAGACGCACCATAATGACGGGCAGAACACTTGATTGGGTAGCAGTACAGATGCTAGAGGTGGAGCAGGAAGTCAGATGCATGCTCGACGTACTACCCTACAGTCGAGTATTCATCGTCACTGAACAGACATACCTAGAGCTGGTATGTGAGTTCTATGAGTCATTTACATACCATCAAGAGCAGATCACATTCCGCTTGGGCGGAATAGATCGATCGATGAGCATGGCCGAGTTCGGCATTGCCTTGGGTATCTGGCAGAGAGACGAGCTGGATACGCCCGCCTACACCACGGCAGTTCGAGACTTCACGTCTGCAGACGTCTCCACTGCTTGGGCTCAGATCTGTATGACGGGTGTCCCCTACCAGCATGGCTTTGCGAAAGCCACAAGTATTTATCATGCTCTTCGCTACTTACATGCCATTATCGCACACACATTGTCAGGACGACAGACGGCCCCCGGGAATGTCACCCAAATGGAGACATTCCTCTTGGCCAACATGCACATGGGATCCACAGTAGAGATGGCTCGACTTATCACGGTCATCATGCGGGGTTTCGCTACGGACACTTAGAAACAGTGTTTGGGGCTCGGGCCATTCATCATCTGGATAGCTCACTACCTGGAGTTGGACATCGAGGGCTCGGAGCTGACCCAGGTTGCCCCGACTACCATTCCTACAGATCTCACCATTCTACGGAACATGGGAATGGTCGTACGGGATGCAAATAGGCGCTACTCCATCCAAACGGAGCAGCCAGGATAGGCCTCGGCACCAGGAGTAGTTCCAGCACACATACCTCCGTCCGAGACATTTTTTCCACGCACTGCCTTCGAACGACACATGTCGCACGGATTGGCAGAACTCTTAGCCCGATATAGCCGAGATATGGATAGGATCGAGAGACGGCTGAGGTTGATAGAGGACAGACTCGCTATGAACACCAGCAGGATCGATGAGATTCATCAGCATACCTCCCACCTGGTGGAAAACTCCGAGGTCCACTTTCTGGCAGACTTTCCCACAGACTTCGGTCCACCTAACGACGGCGAGCCGGGTTCTTAATTTTTCTTTCCTTTTCTTTTCCTTTTGTTGTTTTCAATCTATGTGTGTGATCATGTCTGGGTTGTATGAAATATGAATCTATTTATAACATTGATTGATATGACATAACAGCATTGTTTCTTTTATGATATCTTGTTATCTCTGTTATTGCTTACCCATAGTTCTTCGAATAAGTGTGGGGTAAGAGCCTTTTCTATTTTATTTTTGTTTCTTGTTTTCAAATAAGTGTGGGGGTAATTAGAAATGCATGAACACTGAGGACAATGTCAGACTTAAGTGTGGGGTAGCAGTGCACAGTGCAATGTAGTGGTTTGAAAATTTTTGCATGATTTCGCTTGTTTTCCCCATATTTTCACACCCTTCAAAAAGTTTTTCAAATGTTTTCACTCTTTCAGAATTCTAAATCCAGTATGATTGGTGAACATTTGCTAATGTCTATGATATGTAGGTAGAATGTTGTGGTTAGTAGGAGACAATTGAGAACTATTTTTGAACTAATTGATTAGAAATAGGGAATTCCTGATAACTGAGCACAACTTAGTCTGGAGTAGAGACCTAAGCCAATTACCTTTTCGAGACTGAACTAGATAAAATTAAGACCAGTTGTGGATGTATTGGCAATTAGAATAACTAGATGAGACTCTGAGCTAAAAGGGAAAGGAAACAGAAGAAAGTTAATCAAATAAGAGTAGTTTACCAGCGGCCTTCGCTACTCGAGCACCACTCCTTCGGGGAACTTAAATCCTGATGCCCTAAGGTCGTGTAGGTCTGGGACTCGCTACATGGGTAGTTGAAGTTGACGTGTTCTAAGCAGACTCAAAATACCCTGAATCTATAAAGAAAAAATCAATAAATGCTAAATCATTAAAAATCTGATCACCAAGGCTCAGAACTCAAAAAGTTATCTATTGTTAGTATGTCTAGCGACAGGGTCGAAGTGTTATCTGGTAATAGTTAAGACAAGAGTATATTGTGTTGACTATCTGGTCTAGACTAGTACACACACTACACATCAGGAAGACCTTGTGACTAAGAAAATAGTTCAACCTAGTTGTTAAGTTGTCAACTGCTTGACTATAACAATCTGCTAGAGACATTTGAGACCTTGTCATAGCAACCTAACCAGTCAGACATGTGTTAAGAATCGTCTGAATAATTTTTGGAATAAAAACATAACTAGGAAATTTAAGTGACTGCAATATGATTTAGAATCACTAACTTCAAGTAGACTTTGCTTGAGGACAAGCAAAAAGCTAAGTGTGGGGTTATCTGATATGCATAAATCATATCACATTTTTAGCATGTTTTTAGGCATGATTTAGGGTGAAATTGAGGGCAAATTGGTCTTAATTGTTCATTATTAACTCAATTTCACAGTTTTTCTAATTTTGGAAGTGTCAGGTGAAAAGTGGAAGAAAATGGCAAATTTCAGGGCAAAAATGCAATTTTTTAGAAGTTCGAACTTCGGGGAGGGCGTCCCGGTTCAGGACGGGCGTCCTGACATGGTCAACAGGTCGGGACGGGCATCCAAGACTCGGGAAGGCCGTCCTGACCTGGTCAATAGACCAGGACGGGCGTCCCGAACCAGAATTCAGAATCCCACATCGAATTTTTGAGAGAAAATCACTCTAGTAAGCTGCTATAAATACCCCAGGCCTTCCTCAGTTGAATTCATCCCTCTCCACTCGATCTGAGTCATTCAGTGGTTTCCAGTGTACAATTCTCGAGTACACAACTCACTCGGAGACTCAGATTTCAGTATAAGTTTTCTTTCTTTCCTTTTTGTTTCGTTTTTCTTAGTTTCTGAGAAATAGTCTCAGATCCTAGGGTTCGAGAGATAGGTTCGTTTCTGGTATTCATAGAATACCCGTGATTTCGTTAGGAGATCCTAAGAGGGCTCTAGGCGTTCGAAGTGTCAGTCCACAGGGTTGGGCTTAAGCCCAGGACGTAAGGTAAAGTCCAGCTACTAGGCTGAGGAAGCGTCCTCCGAAGGTTCTATCGAGCAGAGTCGGGTCAAGCAATAGGACATATACAGCAGTACGCTCCATCGGCGAGACTACGTAAAGGGTGATTTCTTTATGGCATTAGTCCCCCTGTCCCTTTCTTATATGTTGTTATTGTGTTTGTCCAAATATCAATTATGAATACTGGATTATGATTGTTATGGATATTTGTTATATATGTTGAAGTTATTATGTTTTTCTGGAAATAGCCACCTGCTTAAATATTCATTATGTCTGCATGTCTAATGTAGTTTCTTTTAAACTAAAATAGGGTTATAGATAATTCCTAACCACGGTCTATTCATAACCTGTTTAGTTTAACATGCATCAATTAGTATTGGTGTCTGCCATACTAGATAAAATAACCTGCGGAACACCCTGTTTGTTAGAGTAGTCTAGGTAGGCTGAGTAGAGCGTTATGCCGGCGGTTATGGGCCAGCGGCGTGATTCCCGAAGTGACATAGGGCTTTCATAGCTGTCTTTTGTCCGAACCGTGAGTAGGGTCGTTTACCTTAGCGATGGGGCGGTAGCATAGAGACTCAGATGTGGTACACCTTTAGACTTAGAACATAGTTACATTCCAGGCTAAGATATATCTAAAACACTCGAACATAGGTCAATCAACATATAAGAACAGTATAACATAGAATCAGGACTTTGTTTATAAACACTTTTAGGCTTAATTAGACTTAAACCTAGTGGGGAATGGATCACCCTCTCATCAAAGTTATTGATGACCATTGCATAATTGGATCATAAGATAAGAGTTAGAATAAAAAGGCTAGCTACTACTAAGCCGTTACCACTTCCCTGGGAGTAAGATATTTATTTAATAAAATCGTAGATACTTTCCAACATACTAGCTACACGATAGGTACTCTGCCTTAGGTTCTGACTGATTAAGTGACACCATAGAGACAAAATGTGACAATTAGTCAATCATAGTCCTTAATTACTCATAATCAACATAGGGTAAAATAACACCCATTTAGCATATCAGTCGGGAAGCTATCAACCAGCATGTCTTTGCGAAAGCCACAGGTATTTATCCTGCCCTTCGCTATTTACATGCCATTATCGCACACACTCTATCAAGACGGCGGACGGCCCCCGGGAATGTCACCCAAATGGAGACATTCCTATTGGCCAACATGCACATGGGTTCTACAGTAGAGATGGCTCGGCTCATCACGGTCATCATGCGGGGTTTCGCTACGGACACTCGGGAACAGTGTCTAGGGCTCGGGCCGTTCATCACCAAGATAGCATACTACTTGGAGTTGGACATCGAGGGCTCGGAGCTGACCCAGGTTGCCCCGACCACCATTCCTACGGACCTTACCATTCTACGGAACATGGGGATGGTCGTACGGGATGCAAATAGGCGCTACTCCATCCACATGGAGCAGCCAGGACAGGCATCGGCACCAGCAGCAGTTCCAGCACATATACCTCCGACCAAGATGTTCGTTCCACCCACTGCCTTCGAACGACATATGTCGCACGGATTGGCAGAACTTTCAGCCCGATATAGTCGAGATATGGAAAGGATCGAGAGACGGCTGACGATTATGGATAACAGAATTGCTATGAACACCAGCAGGATCGAGGAGATTTATCAGCATACCTCCCAACTGGTGGAGAACACAGAGGTATACTTTCCAATAGACCTCGGTCCACCTTACGATGGCGAGCCGGGTTCTTAGTTTTTCTTTCCTTTTCTTCTTCTTTTGTTATTTTTGTTCTATGTGTGTGATCATGTCTGGGCTGTATGAAATATGAATCTTTGTATAATGTTGATTGATATGACATAACATCATTGTTTCCTCTATGATATCTCGTTATTTCATTTATTTCTTTATTTTCCTTCTTACCCATAGTTATTCGAAAAAGTGTGGGGTAAGAGTCTTTTCTGCTTTGTTTTTTTTCTCTCTCGCTTTCAAATAAGTGTGGGGTACTTAGAAATGCATGAACATTGAGGACATTGTCAGACATAAGTGTGGGGTAGCAGTGCACGGTGCACTGTAGTAGTTTGACAAAAATTTTGCATGATTTTGCTTGTTTTCCCCGTATTTTCACACCCTTCCAAAATTTTTCAAAATTTTTCATTCTTTCAGACTTCTAAATGCGGTATGATTGGTAAAACATTGCTGATGTCTATGATATGTAGGTAGAATGTTATGGTTAGTAGGAGACAATGTGATGACTAGTTTGAACTTATTGATTAGGAATAGGGAATTCCTGATAACTGAGCACAATGTAGTCTGGATTAGAAACCTCAGCCAATTACCTTTTCGAGACTTAACTAGATAAGATCAGACCAGTTGTGGATGTATTGACAATTAGAGTGACTAGATGAGACTCTGAGCTAAAAGTGAAAAGAAGCAAAAGAAATTTAATTAAATAAGGGTACTTTGCCAGCGGCCTTTGCTACTCGAGCACCACTCCTTCAGGGAACATAAAGCCTGATACCCTAAGGTCGTGTAGGTCTGGGAGTCATCGGAGTGGGACTCGCTACATAGGTAGTTGAAGTTGACGTGTTCAAAGAAGACTCAAAATACCCTGAATCTATAAAAGAAAGAAAATCAATAAAACGCTAAATAATTAAGAATCTGATCACCAAGGCTCAGAACTCTGAAAGTTGTCTATTGTTAGTATGTCTAGCGACGGGTCGAAGTGTTATCTGGTAGTAGTTAAGACGAGAGTATATTGTGTTGACTATCTGGTCTAGACTAGTATACACACCACACATCAGGAAGACCTTGTGACTGAGAGAAGAGTTCACTCTAGTTGTTAAGTTGTTAACTGCTTGATTATAACAATCTACTAAAGACATTTGAGACCTTGTCATAGCAACCTAACCAGTCAGACCTGTGTTAAAGAATTGTCTGAATAATTTTTGGAATAAAAACATGACTAGGAATTTAAGTGACTGCACCTATGATTTAAAATCACTAACTTCAGGTAGACTTTGCTTGAGGACAAGCAAAAAGCTAAGTGTGGGGTTATCTCAAAAATTTGATGCGTTCCCGACTGATATGCTAAGATAGGTGTTGATTTACCCCATGTTGATTATGAGTAATTAAAGACTGGGATTGACTAATTGTCACGTTTAGTCTTTATAGTGTCACTTAATCAGTCAGAACCTAAGGCAGAGTACCTATCGTGTAGCTAGTATGTTGGAAAGTATCTACGATTTTATTAAGTTAAATATCGTACTCCCAGGGAAGTGGTAACGGCTTAGTAGTAACTAGCCTTTTATCCTAACTCTTATCTTATGATCCCGTTATGCAATTGTCATCAATAACTTTGATGAGAGGGTGATTCATTCTCCACTAGGTTTAAGTCTATTTAAGCCAAAAAGGGTTTCATAGATAATGTCCTGATTCTATATTATACTGTTCCTATATGTTGATTGACCTATCTTCGAGTGTTTTAGATATATCTTAGCCTGGATTGCAACTATGTTCTGAGTTTAAAGGTGTACCACATCCGAGTTATCTGATAAACTGCCCATCGCCAAGGTAAACGACCTACTCATGGTTCGAGCTAAAGACATCCATGAAAGCCCTATGTCACTTTGGGGATCATGTCGCTCGCCCCTAACCGCCGGCATAAACGCTCAACTCAGCCTACTTAGACTACTCTAACAAACAGGGTGTTCCGCAGGTTATTTTATCTAATATGGCCGACACCAATACTAATTGATGCCTGTTAAACTAAACAGGTTATGAATAGACCGTGGTTAGGAATTGTCTATAACCCTAATTTTAGTTTAAAAGAAACTACATTAGACATGCAGACATAATGAATATTAAACAGGTGGCTATTTCCGGAAAAACATAACAACTCAACATATATAACAAATATTCATAGAAATCATAATCTCATATTCATAATAGATTTTTGGACAAACTCAATACAAACATATAAAGAGAGGGACAGGGGGACTAATGCCATAAAAAAATCACCCTTTACTTAGTCTCGCCGATGGAGCAACTGCTTGTATATGTCGTACTGCTCGACCCAACTCTGCTCGACAGAACCTTCGGAGGAAGCTTCCTCAGCCCAGTAGCTGGACATTACCGTAATACCCAGCTTAAGCCCAGCCCTGTGGACTGACTCTTCGAACACGTAGAGCCCTCTTAGGATCTCCTAACGAAATCCCGGGTATTCTATGAATACCAGAAACAAACCTATCTATCGAAGCCTAGGATCTGAGACTAATTCTCAGAAACTAAGACAACGAAAACACTAACTAAAAATAGAAGAAAACTTATACTGAACCCGAGTCTCTAAGTGACTTGTGTACTCGAAAGATATACACTAGAAGTCACTAAATGACTCAGATTGAGTGGAGAGGAATGATTTCAACTGAGGACGGCCTGGGTATTTATAGCAGCTTTCTGGAGTGATTTTTCATCAAAAATTCGATGTGGGACTTGGAATTGCAGCTCGGGACGCCCGTCCTGGACTGTTGACCAGGTCAGGACGGCCGTCCCGAGTCCTGGACGCCCGTCCTGATTCGGGATGCCCTCCCCGAAGTCCGAACTTCTGAAAAATTGCGTTTTTGCCCCGAAATTTGCCATTTTCTTCTACTTTTCACCTGACACTTCCAAAATCACAAAAACTGTGAAATTGAGTTAATAATAAGCAATTAAGACCGATTTGCCCTCAATTTCACCCTAAATCATGCCTAAAAACATGCTAAAAATGTGATATGATTTATGCATATCAAATATTCAAAGGTCTGGCTATTAAGGAAAAATCATTTTATAACTTGTCCTAATAAAGCCGGCATGACTCTAAGAAAATTCTAAAATGGAATTTCTTCCCAATAAAAATCTAAGCCAAAATTTTACAACTCAGAAGAAAATATTTTTCTCCTCACTTCCATACTTTTGTTTTTCGAAATTAAATACAAAAAAACAAACAGGAAAACTGTAAACACGAAAAATTTATTTATTTTATCTTCTGGAAAATAATATTTTTCAGAAAATTTTATAGAAGAAAAGAAAAGAAAAGATTAAATTAAATTTTTTTAAAGTTTTAAATTTTTAAATTTTAAAAATTTTTGAATTTTTTTTTCAAAAGCAATGTAAATTTCCTTAATACAGTTTTAGAATAATTTTCTAAAATTTGATTATCCTAAATGTCTTAATTTCAGATAATGTCAAAAATTAATTAGTTATGATAACCCTATATTTTGGAAACTGATGGTCTAACTAGCATAAAATAAGTGTTGGGTCTAAAGTATAGATTACTACCGTTACCTATCATAAGCTTCTAGAATTGTGGCCAATAATCCTAAATTCATTATGATATTTTCCCCGGCAACGGCGCCAAAAATCTGACGACGTTCCAACTGATATGCTAAAATAGGTGTTATTTTACCCTATGTTGATTACGAATAATTAAGGACTTAGAATGACTAATTGTCACATTTAGTCTCTATGTTGTCACTTAATCAATCAGAACCTAAGGCAGAGTACCTATCGTGTAGCTAGTCTGTTGGAAAGTATCTACGATTTTAATTAAATCAATTATCGTACTCCCAGGGAAGTGGTAACGGCTTAGTAGTAACTATCCGCTTACCCTAACTCTTATCTTACGATCCAGTTATGCAATCGTTCATCAAGTTCTTTGATGAAATGGTGATTCATTCTCCACTAGGTTCAAGTCTATTTAAGTCTAAAAGAGTGTTTTACAGATAATGTACTGATTTTATGTTATACTGTTCCTACATGTTGATTGACCTATCTTCGAGTATTTTAGATATATCTCGGTCTAGATTGCAATTATGTACTGAGTCTAAACGTGTACCACATCTGAGTTACTTGATAAACCGCCCTACCTTATTGACGACCCCACTCACGATTCGAGCTAAAGGCATCCATGAAAGTCCTATGTCACTTAGGAGATCATGCCGCTCGCCCTAACGCCGGCATAAACACACAAACTCAGCCTACTTAGACAACTTTAACAAACATGGTGATCTATAGGTTATTTCATTTAATATGGCAGACATTAATACTTCCGACGGGAAGTCCTAAATTAATGCCTGTTAAACTAAACAGGTTATGATTAGATCGTGGTTAGGAGTTGTCTATAACCATTCATCTAGTTTAAAAGAAACTACAGTAGACATGCAGTCATAATGATAGTTAAGCGGGTGACCATTTCCGAAAAAATATAAATAACTTCAACATGCAAAACACATATTCATACAATCATAATTCAATATTCATAATATTTATTTGGACGAACACAGTACATACATATAAAGAGAGGGACAAGGGAACATGCTAAATTGTGCCTAAAAATATGCTAAAAACATGATTCACATGCTAAATTGTGCCTAAAAACATGCTAAAAAGTGATATGATTTATGCATATCACAATTTTTTTAGCCAAAATTAATCACTGAGTCAGATGATTCACAAAATAGTCCTGACTGGTCAAGTTGCTATGACAAGGTCTTAAATGTCTAGTAAATTATCATGGTCATGCAGGTGTAACAACTCAATAACTAGACTGGTCACGAGGTCCTCCTGATGTGTAGTGTGTGAACTAATCTAGAATAGATTGTCAACACAATATAGTCTTCTCTTAACTCTTACCAGATAATACTTCGACCAATCGTTGAACATAATAGCAACAAACAACCTTCTGAGTTCTGAGCTTTGGTGTCAAGGCTTTTCAATTACAATTTTCAATAAAAGAACACACTGGGTAATGTATTTTTAGATTGATTGTTCAGGGTATTTTTGTGTTCGCTTTCACACATCAACTTTAACTACCCATGTAGCGAGTCCCACTCCGATGACTCCCAGATCTATACGATCTTAGGGCATCAGGCATTAAGATCCCTTAAGAAGTGGTGCTCGAGTAGCAAAGGACACTTGCAAACTACCCTATTTGTTTAATCTTTTCACTTCCAGCTTAGAGCATCATCTAGTCATTCAAATTGCTAATACATCCTCAACCGGTCTAATATTATTTAGTTAAGTCTCGAAAAGGTATTTGGTTGATGTCTCTAATCCAAACTAGGTTGTGCTCAATTATCAGGAATTCCCTATTTCTAAGTGAGGAATTCAGTAAAGTTATCAACTCGTTTCCTACTGATCATAATGCTCTACTCAACATATATCATAGACATAAGCATCTCTTAAACCAATCAATACTGAATTTGAAGTCTGAAAGAGTGAAAAAATTTGAAATTTTTTTTGGAAGGGCGCAATTTTAGTGAGAAATATGGGGAAACATGCAAATATTGACTACTATAGTGCACAATGCACTGCTACCCCACACTTAAAGTTTACACTATCCTTAGTGTTCATGCATATCCTATTACCCCACACTTATTTGAAAAACAAAAGCTGGAAAACACAAAAAACTCTTACCCCACACTTATTTGACTAACTAAGAGAAAGAGAAAGAAAGGAACCAACAAAACAATAAGGGTAATAGAAATAACAAAACATAATAAAAATAAGGAAACAATGCTGTTATGTCAAATAGATCAACGTTTTGCTGATGGGATTCTGATCGATATGCTAAAAATAGGTTTTATTTACCCTATATCGATTATGAATAACTAAGGACTTAGAATTATTGTCACATTTAGCATCTATGTTGTCACTTAATCAATCAGAACCTAAGGTAGAGTACCTATCGTGTAGCTAGTCTGTTGGAAAGTACCTACGATTTTAATTTAAGAATTTTATCGTACTCCCAGGGAAGTGGTAACGGTTTAGTAGTAACTATCCTTTTTACCCTAACTCTTATTTTATTATCCAGTTATGCAATCATTCATCAAAATCTTTGATGAGAGGTTGATTCACTCTACACTAGGTCTAAGTTTACTTAAGCCTACAAAAGTGTTTTACAGACAGTGCTCTGATATATGTTATATTGTTCCTACATGTTGATTGACCTATCTTCGAGTATTTTAGATATATCTTGGTCTAGATTGCAATTATGTACTGATTCTACTTGTGTGCCACATCTGAGTTATCTAATAAACCGCCCCATCGCCATTGACAGCCCTACTCACGGTTCGAACTAAAGGCATCCATGAAAGTCCAGTGTCACTCAGGAGATCATGCCGCTCGCCCTACCGTCGACATAAACACACGAACTCAGCCTACTTAGACTACTTTAACAAACATGGTGATCTATAGGTTATTTCATCTAATATGGCAGACCTTAATGCTTTCGTCCTCACGCTAAGCCCTAAATTAAGGCCTGATAAACTAGATAGGTTATGATTAGACCGTGGTTAGGAGTTGTCTATAATTGTTCATCTAATTTAAAAGAGCAAATAGATATACAGACATAATGTTAATTAAGCTGGTGACCTTTCCAAAAAAATGTAAATATCTTCAACATGCATAACACATATTCATAGTATCATAATTTAATATTCAAATATATTTTTGGACAAACACAGTACAAACATATAAATAGAGGGACAAGGGGACCACCGCCTAAAGTATTCACCCTTTATTAGGTCCGTTGATGGAGCAACTGCTTGTATATTTTGGACTGCTTGACCCGACTCTGCTCGACAGAACCTTCAGAGAATGCCTCCTTACTCTAGTAGCTTTTACCGTGCCTCTACCTTCCCTTCCCTCCTCGGCTTAGAAAAGCCCTGTTGAATAATTCTTCGAATACCTAGTGCTCTCTTAGGATCTCGTAACGAAATCCCGGGTATTCTATGAATATTAAAAATGAACTTATCTAGTCGTATTCTAAGATCTGAGACAGACTCTCAGAAACGAAGAACACGATACCATCTTGAAAAGTAGAAATATCTACTTGAACGAAGACACCTTAAATCACTGAATGACTAGTAAACAGTAGAAAACTGTGTACTGGAAGTTACTGAATGACTCAGATCAAGTGGAGAGGAATGATTTCAACTGTGAAAGGCCTAGGTATTTATAGCAGGGGAACTGAGTGAATTTCTCTTCAGAAATCGACGTGGGATACTGTTCACGGATTCAGGATGCCCGTCCTGGGTCCTGGACACCTATCACGGTGCTTTGACCGGGTCGGGACACCCGTCTCGGGTCCTGGACGCCCGTCCCGGGTCTTTGACCGGATCGAGACGCCCGTTCTAGTCTTGGGACCGTCCTGACTTCTGAACTTTCGAAAATTACGTTTTTCCTCGAAATTTGCTATTTTCTTGCATATTTCACCTGACACTTCCAAAATCACAAAAACTGTGAATTCGTGTTAATAACAGTCAATTGAGAACGATTTAACTCCAATTTTGCCCTAAATTGTGCCTAAAAACATGCTAAAAAAGTGATATGATTTGTGCATATCATTTGCATACAAAGATTCATATGTCATACAGCCCAGGCTTATCACATAGTCACAAATAAGATGAAGAACAAAAGAAAGAGAGAGAAAAACTAAGAATCGGGATCATCATCATCAGGTGCACAGAAGTAGACCTCGGGGTCTTCAGTAGACCGGGCCGTCTGATACTGATAAATCTCCTCGACCCGACTGCTGGTCATGCTAATTCTGTCATTCATCATTGCCATCTGCCTCTGGATGTTCTCCATATCCCGGTTGTGTCTGGCAGTGAGTTTCGCCAACCCCTGTGACATATGTCACTCGAAGGCGGTGTGTGGTATGAACGTCGGGGTCGGTGATGCCTGCTCTGGTGCTGGTCCTAGTATTGATGACTCCCCTTGCTGCTCCGTGTGGATGGAGTACTGATATGCATAAATCATATCACTTTTTTAGCATGTTTTAGGCACAATTTAGGGCGAAATTGGAGTTAAATCGTTCTTAATTGAATGTTATTAACACAATTTTGCAGTTTTTGTGATTTTGGAAGTTTCAAGTGAAATATGTGAGAAAATGGCAAATTTCGGGGGAAAAACGTGATTTTTGGAAATTCAGAAGTCAGGACGGGCATCCCAAGACCAGGATGGTCATCCCGACCCAATCAAAGACCCGGGATGGGCCACCCGGACTCATGATGGGCATCCTGACCCAGTCAAAGCACCGAGACGGGTGTCCCAGACCTGGGACGGGCGTCCTGACCTGGTCAATAGATCATAATGGGTGTCTCGGACCCATGAACAGTGTCCCACATCATTTTTTGAAGAGAAATTCACTCAGCTTCCTTGCTATAAATACCCTAGGCCTTCTACAGTTGAAATCATCCCTCTCCACTTGATCTGAATCATTCAGTGGCTTCCAGTACAAAGTTTTCTACTATATACAAGTCATTCAGTGATCTCAGGTGTTTTTGTTCAAGTAGATTTCAGTATACGAGAGTTTCTCGTGTTCTTCATTTTCTGAGAGTTTGTCTCAGAATCTTAGAATATGACTAGATATGGTTTATTTTTAATATTCATAGAATACCCGAGATTTCGTTAGGAGATCCTAAGAGAGCACTAGGCGTTCGAAGAGTTACTCAACAAGGCTTTGCTTAAGCCCGAGACGTAAGGTAAAGCAATAGCTGTTAGGCTGGGAAACGTTCCCCGAAGGTTCTGTCGAGCAGAGTCGGGTCAAGCAGTCCAGGATATACCAGCAGTTGCTCCATCAGCGGACCTAATAAAGGGTGAATACTTTATGGTGGTGGTCCCCTTGTCCCTCTCTTTATATTTTTGTACTGTGTTTGTCCAAAGACCCATTTGATTATTAAATTATGATACTATGAATATGTGTTTTGCATGTTGAAGATATTTACATTTTTCCAGAAAGGTCACCAGCTTAATTATCATTATGACTGTATGTCTACTTGCTCTTTTAAATTAGATGAACGGTTATAGACAATTCCTAACCACAGTCTAATCATAACCTGTCTAGTTTAACATGCCTTAATTTAGGGCTTTGTGTGAGGATGGAAGCATTAAGGTCTGCCATATTAGATAAAATAACCTATATATCACCATGTTTGTTAGAGTAGTCTAATGAGGCTGAGTTCGTGTGTTTATGCTGGCGTTAGGGCGAGCGGCATGATCTCCTAAGTGACACGGGACTTTCATGGATGCCTTTAGCTTGAACCGTGAGTAGGGTTGTCAATGGCGATGATGTAGTTTATCAGATAACTCAGATGTGGTACACAAGTAGAATCAGTATATAATTGTAATCTAGACCAAGATATATCTAAAATACTCGAAGATTAGTCAATCAACATGTAGGAACAATATAACATATATCAGAACAATGTCTGTAAAATACTCTTGCATGCTTAATGAACTCGAACCTTGTGTAGAATGGATCACCCTTTCATCAAAGATATTGATGAATGATTGCATAACTAGATAATAAAATGAGAGTTAGGGTAAAAGGATAGTTGCTACTAAGCCGTTACCACATCCTTGGGAGTACGATAATTTCTTAAATTAAAATCGTAGGTACTTTCCAACAGACTAGCTACACGATGGTACTCTGCCTTAGGTTTTGATTGATTAAGTGACAACATAGATGCTAAATGTGACAATTAGTAATTCTAAGTCCTTAATTATTCATAATCGATATAGGGTAAATAAAACCTATTTTTAGCATATCAATCGGAATCCCATCAGATTTTTGGCGCCGTTGCTGGGGACATATCATAACAAATTTAGGATTCCTGATCAAAATTCTAGAGACTTATGATAGGTAACGGTAGTAATCTATACCTTAGACATAACACTCACTTTATTCTAGTTAGACAATAAGTTTCCTGAAATATAGGGTTATCATAACTAATTAATTTTAGAAATTATCTGAAATTAAGAAACTTAGGATAATCAAATTTTAGAAAATTATTCTAAAACCGTATTAAGGAAATTTACATTGCTTTTGAAAAAAAAATTTAAAAATTTAAAAAATTAAAAATTTAAATTAAATCTTTTCTTTTCTTTTCTTCTATTTTATTTTCTGAAAAATATTATTTTCCAGAAAAGTAAAGAAATAAATTTTTCATGTTTAGAGTTTTCATGTTTGTTTGTTATTTCTATTATTTAATTTTGAAAGAAAAATAAAAATAAAAATGGAAATGAGGAAAGAATATTTTTCTTTTGAGCTGTCAATTTTAGCTTAGGTTTTAATTTGGAAGAAATATCATTTTAGAATTTTCTTAGGTCATGCTAGGTTTATTAGACGAATCATGAAATAAGTTTTCTTTAATAGACAGGCCTCTGAATATTCTAATGAGAAAGGATGTTCCTTTTGTTTGATGATAAATGCATGAGATCTTTTAAACCAAAAGGAATTATTGTACCCATTATGGCATCACCTGATTGGAATCTGCTTTTTGAATTAATATGTGATGCAATGATGCAGTAAGAGTTGTTTTAGGACAGAGACATGATAAGAAATTTCATGTAATATACTACGCTAGCAAAACCTTAACTGAGGCTCAAGAAAATTACACTACAACAGAAAAGGAATTACTAGCGGTAGTATATGCATTTGATAAATTCCAATCTTATCTAGTATTGTCTAAAACAATAGTTTACTCTGATCACTTTGAGATATCTATTCAATAAAACTGATGATGAACTAAGATTTAATTAGTTGAGTTTTATTGTACAAGAATTTGATAAGGGATAAGAAAAGGGGCTGAAAATCTAGAAAGCAAACCATTGGTCTAGATTAGAAAACCCCTAGTTAGAGGTTATTGGTGAGACAGTAATATCTGATAAAGTTTTGGATGAGAATTTATTTTTATTGTTTACTATGTATAATAATCATCTTCCTCGGTTTATCAATATTGCAAATTTAGTCGCTGAAATATTCCCGAGTGATATGACCTATCAGTAAAAGAATAAATTCTTTGTTGATTTGAAATATTACTACTGGGAAGATCCCTTCTCTATTTTGAATTGTGCAGAGTAATTGATCAGAAGATGTGTCTCAAAAAGACAAAGCCCACAAGATTCTGGAGCAATGCCATCAAAGATCTATGGGAGACCAATTGACTGCTATCAACATTGTCCAGAAAGTGTTGGAAGCAAGATCTTATTGGCCCACAATATTCAAGGATTCTATATCTTTGATACAGTCCCGCATTCCTCGCCAATTAAAGGTAACACGTCTTCCCGAGTTCATCTACCCCAGCAAGGTATACCGAATACTGAAATCTCTTATATTTGGGGTATTGATTAAATCCTTTTTCTTTCTTCCTTTTGGCAACAAGTATATCTTAGTAGTTGTAGAACACTTTCAAAATGGCCTGAACCACATGCATTACCTACTAATGATGTTAAAGTCATGTGCAAATTTTGTGAGAAACTATTTTCCAGATTCAGATGTGCTGATATCTTGATAATTGATAAAGGGTTGTCCACCAGTTACCGCAGCTAACGCTTCCTCTGATGAGCAGATAGAGGCATTAATAGCCAATGATAACAGACAAATTAATGCCTTACGCAAAAAATAAACGTTTAGCCTATGTATCAAATCTGTGAAGTCTGCAAAGTACCACACTTTACAGGGATTGCTATGGGAATGAAATACTGACCATTCCAAAAGAGGTAGGAGTAGGTTGCTGCAGAATGCTGCTCCAATGGGAAACACATACAATCCCTACCGAAGAAATCATTCGGGATTTAGTGGAGGAATAACTCTGGAGCTAAAAACTTCCAGAAAATACCACCACAACAAAGTCCCTAGCCGCAGAATCAACAGAGGAGATGTTGTTAATGGTCAGACCAGTTTACTGTTATAGAAGTGTCGTCATGGGAAGTTTGTGTTATAATGGATCAAGACAACACTACTAAAAAGGTGAACGGGAAACACTTAAAGCTGTACAAATGCAAGCAAGTGACATACAGTCCAAGCGGTATCAATCGATCGATAGATATAGAGGAGTTTGGCGTTGTATCAAGAGTATAACTGTGGAGGAGCTTGCGTCCCCTGCATACTAGTCAGCTGTGTGAAACTTCCCAAGGAAGTTCCAACTATTTGGGCCAAGATCTGCACCATTGGAGTCCCCTACCACCACGGCTTTGCCAAATCTTCAGGTATCTTTTCTACCCTTCGATACTTGCATACGATACCGTCACAAGTAGGCGCACCACTCCAGAGAAGTCACATTCCTAGACACATTTCTCCTGGACACGTTGCTCTGATTGCGAGAAGCTTTACAAATAATTCGATGAAGAAGTTCATGGGGCTCGGGCCATTCATCACACGGATAGCCCACTACCTGGAGTTTAAGATTGAAGGATCGGGGATGGTGAGGATAGCTCCATCTACCAGATCCACCAACCTGAATGTTCTTCAAAAAATGGGGAGGGTAGTTTAGGACCTAGAGGGCAGACACACCCTCCATACGGAGCACACTACAGAGTCAGTAGCTCTTGTATTCAGAACTTACAGAATCGAGGACATTTCAGCGATAGCACATGGCTGAGATGAAGAGCCAATTGATAGATCATAGCAGACCCTTCTGCTCGATACATGAAGGGAGTTTTTCTAATCCTCATCTTCCTCTACTTTTATTTTTCTTTCTTTTAATTTTTATCTTCATTTTGTATTCTTTTTTTGCTATTTCTATTACCCTTCTTGTTTTGTTTTTTGTTGTTTCATTTTCTTTCTCTTCCCCTTAGTTACTCAAATAAGTGTGGGGTAAGAGTTTTATATGTTATGTTTCCAAGTTTTGTTTTTCAAATAAGTGTGGGGTGATTGAATATGCATGAACACTGAGGATAGTGTAAACCTTAAGTGTGGGGTAGCAGTGCACTGTACACTGTAGTAGCAGTAAAATTTTGCATATTTCAAACTAAAATTGCACCCTTTCAAAAAATTTCACTCTTTCAGACTTCAAAATGCAATATGATTAGTATAAGAAATGCTTATGTCTATGATATATGTGAGTAGAGCATTATGATCAGTAGGAAACAAGTTGATAACTTTACTGAAATTCCTCGATTAGGAATAGGGAATTCCTGATAATTGAGCACAACCTAGTCTGGATTAGAGACATCGACCAAATACCTTTTCGAGACTTAACTAAATAATATTAGACTGGTTGAGGATGTATTAGCAATTTGAATAACTAGATGATGCTCTGAGCTGGAAGTGAAAAAGTTAAATAAATAGGGTAGTTTACAAGCGTCCTTTGCTACTCGAGCACTACTCCTTAAGGGAACTTAAAGCCTGATGCCGTAAGGTCGTGTAGATTTGGGAGTCATCGGAGTGGGACTCGCTACATGGGTAGTTAAAGTTGATTTGTGAAAGCGAACACAAAAATACCCTGAACAATCAATCTAAAAATACATAGCCCAATGTGTTCTTTTATTGAAATTTTTAATTGAAAAGCCTTGACACCAAAGCTCAGAACTCAGAAGGTTGTTTGTTGCTGTTATGTCCAGCGACTGGTCGAAGTATTATCTGGTAAGAGTTAGGAGAAGACTATATTGTGTTGACAATCTAGTCTAGACTAATACACACACTACACATTAGGAAGACCTCGTGACTAAGAGTAGAGTTCAGTCTAGTTATTGAATTGTTAAACTTGCATGATCACGATAATCTACTAAGACATTTGAGACCTTGTCATAGCAACTTAACCAGTCAGGCCCGTTTTGTGAATCATCTGACTCAGTGATCAATTTTGGCATAAAAACATTGCTATAAATTTTAAGTGACTGCACCTATCATTTGAATTATCAATAGTTTGATATAGATTTTGCTTGAGGACAAGCAAAAAGATAAGTGTGGGGTTATATGATATGCATAAATCATATCACTTTTTAGCATGTTTTTAGGCACAATTTAGGGAAAAATTGGAGTTAAATCGTTATTAATTGACTGTTATTAACACAATTTCGTAGTTTTTGTGATTTTGGAAGTTTCAGGTGAAATATGAGAGAAAATGGAAAATTTTGGGGTAAAAATGTGATTTTCAAAAGTTCAGAAGTTAGGACGGGAGTCCCGACCCGGTCAAAGCACCGGGACGGGCATCTCTGACCTGGTCAATGGATCGGGAAGGGCATCCCGAACCCATGAACAGTGTCCCACTTCATTTTCTGTAGAGAAATTCACTCAGCTTCCCTGCTATAAATAACATGGGCCTTCTACATTTGAAATCATCCCTCTCCACTTTATCTAAATCATTCAGTGGCTTCCGGTACACAGTTTTCTACTGTATACGAGTCATTCAGTGATCTTAGGTGTTATCGTTCAAGTAGATTTTAGTATACGAGAGTTTCTCGTGTTCTTCATTTTCTGAGAGTCTGTCTCAAGATCTTAGAATACGACTAGATAGGGTTTATTTTTAATATTCGTAGAATACCCGGGATTTTGTTAGGAGATCCTAAGAGAGCACTAGGCGTTCGAAGAGTTAGTCAACAGGGCTTTGCTTAAGCCCGGGACGTAAGGTAAAGCAATAGCTGCTAGGCTGAGGAAACGTTCTCCGAAGGTTCTATCGAGCAGAGTCGGGTCAAGTAGTGCAGGATATACAAGCAGTTGCTCCATCAGCGGACCTAATAAAGGGTGAATACTTTATGGTGGTGGTCCCATTGTCCCTCTCTTTATATTTTTGTTCTGTGTTTGTCCAAAGACCCATTTGATTATTAAATTATGATACTATGAATATGTGTTTTGCATGTTGAAGATATTTACATTTTTCCGAAAAGGTCACCAGCTTAATTATCATTATGACTGTATGTCTACTTTCTCTTTTAAATTAGATGAACGGTTATAGATAATTCCTAACCACGGTCTAATCATAACCTGTCTAGTTTAACAGACCTTAATTTAGGGCTTTGTGTGAGGACGGAAGCATTAAGGTCTGCCATATTAGATAAAATAACATATAGATCACCATGTTTGTTAGAGTAGTCTAATGAGGCTGAGTTCGTGTGTTTATACCAGCGTTAGGGCGAGCGGCATGATCTCCTGAGTGACACAGGACTTTCATGGATGCCTTTAGCTCGAACCGTGAGTAGGGCCGTCAATGGCGATGGGGTGGTTTATCAGATAATTCAGATGTGGTACACAAGTAGAATCAATATATAATTGTAATCTAGACCAAGATATATCTAAAATACTCGAAGATAGGTTAATCAACATGTAGGAACAATATAACACATATCAGAACAATGTCTGTAAATTACTCTTGCATGCTTCTTGAACTCGAACCTTGTGTAGAATGGATCACCCTTTCATCAAAGATATTAATGAATGATTGCATAACTGGATAATAAAATGAGAGTTAGGGTAAAAGGATAGTTGCTACTAAGCCCTTACCACTTCCCTGGGAGTACGATAATTTCTTAAATTAAAATCGTAGGTACTTTCCAACAAACTAGCTACACGATAGGTACTCTGCCTTAGGTTCTGATTGATTAAGTGACAACATAGATGCTAAATGTGACAATTAGTAATTCTAAGTCCTTAATTATTCATAATCGATATAGGGTAAATAAAACCTATTTTTAGCATATCAATCGGAATCCCATCAAGTACCGGCCAGCTGCATCTCGCACTACCATTCCTATGTTTCGTAGAACAGTCAAGTCTGTGGGGACGGTAGTTGGAGGAACTTGGGTCAACTCGGAGCCCTAGATGTCCAGCCCCAGGTAGTGGGCTATCCTGGTGATGAATGGCTTGAGCCCCAGACACTGCTTTCGGGTGTCTGTCGCAAAGCCCCACATAATGACAGTAATGAGCCTGGCCATATCCACAGTGATGCCTCTGTGCATATGAGCCAGGAGGAATGTCTCCATCTAGGTGACATTCCTTGGAGAGTACGTCATCCTGCCAGAGTATGAGCTACTATAGTATGCAAATAACAAAGGGTCGGATAGATACATGTGGCCTTCGTGAAGCCATGCTTGTAGGGGGTGCCAGTCATACAGATCTAGGCCCAGGCGGTGGAGACGTCAGCGGAGGTGAAGTCTTGCATGGTTGTAGCATAGGCGGGTGTGTCCAGCTCCTCCCTCTGCCAGATACCCAAAGCAATACAGAACTCGGCCATGCTTATCAACCGGTCTGTTCCACCTAGTCAGAATGTGATCTCCTCTCGCTGGAATGTGAAGGAAGCATAAAACTCACACACTAGCTCGAGGTAGGTCAGCTCGGTGATGATGAAAACTCGGCTATATGGAGGAGTGTCGAGCATGCACCGAACCTCCTACTCAACTCCAAGTGTTTGAACTGCTGCCCAGTCGAGCGTTCTACCTACAAGTATGCAGCGTCCAATGAGTCCGTGGCTCCTCTCCTGATACGCTGGAATGGAAGGGAAGAGCATAAAGGGGTGTGTCACAGTTGTGACAGTCATGGAGGAGGTGATACATGCGCATTTCGGAGCCATTTGACTGAAAGAATTCGAGAGAGTTTGAGAATTTTGCAAGAAAAGGAATTAAAATTCGAATTCTTGAGACAAATTTGAATTCAGAAGGAGGGAATTTGCTTAGGAAAAGAATTTGAGTTTTTTGCGGAAAATTCAAATTTTTGAGGGAAATTTGAATTTTTTAGGGAAATTCAAAAGTTCAAATTTTTGGAGGGAAAAGTTGAAATTTTTTAAAATTCAAGACTTTGTCAAATTTTTGGAGAGAATTTTGGTAGAGAGAGGATTTTTGGTGTTTGGTTTTGGAGGAAACTGGAAACATTGGGTATTTATTGAGAGGAGGCCTTCCTCGGGACGCCTGTCCCTGATGCCTCGGGACACGTGCCGCTTCCGGAATTTTTTTTCTTTTTTTTCTCAATTTCCTACAAATCCTTATACACAAAATAATTATCCCGTCATAGTGTTCAACAAATCATCATGGTTCGCCTATGTAATGCAGAAGTTGTTAAAAACCTTTGCAAAATTCTCAGTCTATTCCCTTTTCAAAAATTGTATTCGCCCTAATCATTTCCTTACTTTCTATGCAGCAAAAATTCTTATAGTTGTAGAAAAACAAAAGACTAAATTTACACAATTTAATCAACGAAAAAATTGTATTTCTAACACGCTTGTTTTTCGCAAAGAATTGAAAATTGTCTGAAGAAAAATTTCTGAATAAATTAAAAGACCCAATTAAATTTGGAAAGTAAAAAAGAAGGGGTCAGTTATTAAACTTTTGTCCAAACAATTTATTTGTTGAAAGTAAAAAGAGATCTTCCCTTTTTAATAGCCTTTATTGCTTATCTCTTGCAGCTCTACTCGTATAGCTCTCATCTCTTCTTGCTGCTTCCTTTGCTCATCTAGGATTTCGGTTAGCTCCCGGAGTATAAGTGTACCTTGACTCTCTTGGAGACTCACTGTGGTTCTGAGTTGGTCCACGTCAGAACTTACGGCTAGAACAATCTAATATGAGCGACCGAATCTACTTGCTATTGTCTGAGCCATCGCGTAGATCCTGTGAGTCATATCATCTACCTAGGTAGACAAGGCTGATTGGAAACCGTTAGTGTTGTTCGCTGATGAAGGTGTTTGATCATTAGGCACTGGGGAAGCAGGAGTGTATTCAGGTGATTTTGGAGTATACTCAGGGGATGCAGGAGTGTATTCAGGTGATTTTGGAGTATACTCGGGAGATGCAGGAGTCTACTCAAGTGATGCAGGAGCTGGTTGAAACTCTGAGGAAGGATCAAGGTTGTTTTCTAATTTGTCCAGAATATTTTGGGCTCTCATTCTAATGGTATAAAAAATGTGAGTGTTTTTTTTCCGCCTTCCTCATCAGAACTTTCTATTAGGCTGGGGCCTCTTTTTAATCTTTTGGCTCTATGGGAGAAGGTTTGTGGCTTATTCATTCTTTCTCTCTTCATCTATAAGTGTAGAGTCTAGTTAGAATAAATAACAGTAAAAGACGATAAAAACAAATTTGTAAAATAATGAAAACAAAATAAAACAAACAAAAGAGTGGAACAAACTACGAAGAAAATTAAAAACAAGAAAATATTTTTTCGGGTTTTTTTCCGAAAGCAATTTAAATTTCCTTAATAAAGTTTTAGAATAATTTTCTAAAATTTGATTATCCTAAATTTCGTAATTTTAGATAATTTCTAAAATTAATTAGTTATGATAACCCTATATTTCATAAAACTGATTGTCTAACTAGAGTAACGTGAGTGTTATGTCTGAGGTATAGATTACTACCGTTACCTATCATAAGCTTCTAGAATTTTGATCAACAATCCTAAAATTTTATGATATTTCCCCGGCAACGGTGCCAAAAATATGATGGGTTTCCAATTGATATGCTGAAAATAGGCTTTATTTACCCTATATCGATTATGAATAATTAAGGACAGAGATTTACTAATTGTCACATTTAGCATCTATGTTGTCACTTAATCAATCAGAACCTAAGGCAGAGTACCTATTGTGTAGCTAGTCTATTGGAAAGTATCTACAATTTTAATTAAAGAATTTATCGTACTCCTAGGGAAGTGGTAATAGCTTAGTAGCAACTATCATTTTACCCTAACTCTCATTTTATTACCTAGTTATGCAATCGTTCATCAATTCTTTGATGAGAGGGTGATCCTTTCTAGATTGCAATTATGTACTGATTCTACTTGTTTACCGCATCTAAGTTATCTGATAAACCGCCTCATCACCATTGATGGCCCTACTCACGGTTCGAGCTAAAGGCATCCATGAAAGTCCTGTGTCACTCAGGAGATCATGCCGCTCGCCCTAACGCCGACATAAACACACGAACTCAGCCTCATTAAACTACTCGAACAAACATGGGGATCTATAGGTTATTTTATCGAATATGGCAAACCTTAATGCTTCCGTCCTCACACAAAGCCCTAAATTAAGGCATGTTAAACTAGACAGGTTATGATTAGACCGTGGTTAGGAATTGTCTATAATCGTTCATCTAATTTAAAAGAGCAAGTAGACATGCAGTCATAATGATTAATTAAGCTGGTGACCTATCCAGAAAAATGTAAAGAACTTCAGCATGCAAAACACATATTCATATCATCATAATTTAGTAATCAAATGGATCTTTAGACAAACACAGTACATAATATACATAGAGGATCTAGGAAACCACCACCATAAAGTATTCACCCTTTATCAGGTCCGCAGATGGAGCAACTACTTGTATATCCTAGACTACTTCACTCGACTCTGCTTGACATAACCTAGCCTAGCAGCTATTACTTTACCTTACGTCACGGGCATAAGCAAAGCCTTGTTGACTAGCTCTTTGCTCACTTAATGCCCTCTTAGGATCTCCTAACGAAATCCCGAGTATTCTACGAATACCAAAAATAAACCCTATCTAGTCGTATTCTAAGATTCTAAGACAGACTCTAAGAAAGCAGAGAACACGAGAAACTATCGTATACTAAATTATTTGAATGAAACACTTGAGATCACTAAATGACTTGTATACTATAGGAAAATGTATACTTGAAGTCACTGAATGATTCAGATCAAGTGGAGAGGGATGATTTCAACTGAGGAAGGCCTGGGGTATTTATAGTAGGGAAGCTGAGTGATTTTCTCTTCAGAAATTGATGTGGGATTCTGTGCAAGGGCTCAGGACGCCCGTCCCGAGTCCGAGACGCCCATCCTGACCTTGGGACGGCTGTCCTGATCCACGAACTTCTGAAAATCATGTTTTTGCCCCAATATTTGCCATTTTCTTGCACATTTCACCTTAAACTTCCAAAATCACAAAAACTACAAATTTGTATTAGTAATAGTCAATTAAGAATGATTTATCTCCAATTTTGCCCTAACTTGTGCTTAAAAACATACTAAAAATGATATGATTTATGCACATCATTCACATATCTTTCCGCATCCTTCCGCATGTCATCCAATAATAGCCCTGGTTGATAACTTTCTCTGACAGTGGTCTCGAACCCGGGTGTCCGCCACATACTCCTTCATGTAATTCTTCGAGAATTGCTTGAGTGAGGTTGGGTGGGACACAACGCAACAGAGGCTTTGTGAAGGAACGCCGATATAGGATGTCATTGTGGACCGTGTATCGAGCTGCAAGTTTTCATATTTGTCTCGCCCTATCCTTGTCATCTGGCAGGATGCCCGAGGATATGTAGTTCACAAGCTCATCTACCCATGTGGGGGAGTCAGAAGTCGCCGGCTGTAGTGGGTGGATATGCTCTAGAGCAGAGAGGAGCTCTACCGAGATTCCCAGGTCGTTGGGAGTTTCCCTAGACGCTATCTTAGCCAATCTATCTACCGCTTCATTGCTGTTCCGGTCTACTTTTCCCAAGGAAAAATATCAGAACCAGGCAGCTAATAATTTGACCTTTTATGCGTACTCTTTCAAGTTGTATGAATTCACCGCATATTCGTTGCTTACTTGGCCTACCAAGACTTGGGAGTCGCTGAAGACTCTTAGAGAGCTTATGCTTGTGTCCAAGGCCCATTGCATTCCGATGATGAGGGCCTCGTACTCGGCTTAATTGTTTGACAATGGGTAGTTCAGCTTGACACTTCAAACTCTTTTGTGCTATCCGGAGGGGGAGATGACGGTGATGCCCATTCCTACCCCTTTCACGTTGACTTCTCCATCTACCATCATTGTCCAAGCTTCTCCTTCCGGGTATGTGGGGCTTGCTTCTTCGGTGAAGGTGGACTTTGAGAAGGAGAGCTCTGCCAGGAAGTTTGATGGGGATTCCGGTTGACGTGCTAAATAGGTGTTATTTTACCCTATGTTGATTATGAATAATTAAGGACTGTGAATTAACTAATTGTCACATTTAGTCTATGGTGTCACTTAATCAGCCAGAACCTAAGGCAGAGTACCTATCGTGTAGCTAGTCTATTGGAAAGTATCTACGATTTTATTAAATAATTATCGTACTCCCAGGGAAGTGGCAACGGCTTAGTAGTAACTAGCCTTTTATCCTAACTCCTATCTTATGATCCAGTTATGCAATCTTCATCAAATACTTTGATGAGAGGGTGATCCATTCTCCACTAGGTTCAAGTCCAATTAATCCTAAAAGTGTTTTAAAGATGAGTTCTGATTCTATGTTATACTGTTACTATACATTGATTGACCTATATTCGAGTATTTTAGACATGTCTTGGCCTGGATTGCAACTATATTCTGTGTCTAAAGGTTACCACATCTGAGTTTCTACGCTACCGCCCCATCGTTAAGGGTAACGGCCCTACTCACGGCTCGGACTAAAGTCAGCAATGACCCCGCCCTATGTCACTTTGGGGATCATACTGCTCGTCTCATAACCGCCGGCATAATACTCAACTCAGCCTACCTAGACTACTTTCAACCAACAGGGTGTTCCGCAGATTATTTTATCTAGTATGGCAGACACCAATACTAATTGATGTCTGTTAAACTAAACAGGTTATGAATAGACCGTAGTTAGGAATTGTCTATAACCCTAATTTCAGTTTAAAAGAACGGCAATAGACATGCAGACATAATGGATATTTAAGCAGGTGGCCATTTCTAGAAAAACATAATAACTTCAACGTATATCACAAATATTCATAAAAACATAATCTGGTATTCCAATCAGTATTTGGACAAACACAATAACAACATATAAGAGAGGGACAGGGGGACCGATGCCATAAAGAATTCACCCTTTACGAAGTCTCACCGATGGAGCGTACTGCTGTATATGCCGTATTGCTTGACCCGACTCTCCTCGTCAGAACCTTCGGAGGACGCTTCCTCAGCCTAGTAGCTGGGCTTTACTTAACAACCCGGCTTAAGCCCAGCCCTGTGGACTGACTCTTCGAACGCCTCGAGCCCTCTTAGGATCTCCTAACGAAATCCCGGGTATTCTAGGAATACCAGAAACGAACCTATCTATAGAAGCCTAAGATCTGAGACTATTTCTCAGAAACTAAAACAAACACTAATAAGAAAGAAAACTGAGATCCGAGTCTCTGAGTGAGTTGTGTACTAGAGAATTGTACACTGGAAACCACTTAATGACTCAGATCGAGTGGAGAGGGATGAATTCAATTGCTGGAGGCCTGGGGTATTTATAGCAGCTTCCCGGAGTGAAAAATTCTGAAAAATTCGATGTGGGACAACTTCTGGCGGCTCGGGACGCCCGTCCTGATTCGTTGACCAGGTTCGGGACGCCCGTCCTGGCGGTTTGACCTGGTCGGGACGCTCGTCCCGGACCTTTGACCGGGTCAATATTTCCAAAAATTGCGTTTTTGCCCCAGAATTTGCTGTTTTCGTCTACTTTTCACCTGACACTTCCAAAATCATAAAAACCGTGAAATCAAGTAAATAGTAAACGATTAATGTCAATTTACTCTCGATTTCACATTAAAACATACATAAAAACATGCTAAAAATGTGATACGATTTTAGCGTATCAAAGTTTGATAAGGCTTGGGCTTTGATTGCAGTCCATGGCATGAACTTGAGATCCAACCCACAGAGTTCGATGGCCATCTCAGCATTCTTCCGGATTGGTCTAGTTTGTGAAAGATCTGCTTCAATGGATGGTTGGTGTAAATGGTGATGGAGTGTGATTCAAAGTATGCTCGAAGTTTCCGTGAGCTTATGACCAATGTGTATGCCAACTTTTCAGTGTACAGGTACCGCACTTCGGCATCCCTGAGTACCCAGTTGATGAATTAGACTGGCAACTGCTCATCTGACTCCCTGACCAGGACTGAGGCTACTGCTTGTTGCAAGACTGATAGGTACATGTACAACACTTCAACTGGTGTTAGTGCGCTCAACAAAGGTAGATTCGCCAAGTAGCTTTTTAAATCTTTCCACGCTTTTATGGATTTTTCACTCCACTGGAAGTTTTTCCCAGATAGTTTTAGTGCTTTGAAAAATGGCATACATTTTTTAGCTGACTTGGACACAAATCTTCCCAAGGCGGCAATGCAACCATTCATCCTCTGGATGTCTTTGATGCAGCGGTGCTCATCCAATGCCATCACTACCTCGATCTTACGGGATTGAGTTTTAGTCCGTACTCTGATAGAGTGGCGAATGTCTCACTTAGATCTCCCAGGTAGAAGTGTCCTCGTTTGGTTTTAACAACCATGTCATCCATGTAGGTTTCTATGTTTCGGCTTATTTGCTTCTGTAGAACTTTATTCATAATTGTTTGGTAGGTTGCTCCTGCGTTCTTTAATTTAAACGGCATTATATTGTAACAGTAGCTGGCCCCTGCCACCCGAAAAGATATGTGGATTTGATCCTGCGCCTTCATCCTAATCTGGTGATATCCGGAGAAAGCATCCATGAAGCTGAGGAACTCATATCCAGAGGTGGAGTGTACCAGAGCATCAATACGGGGAAGTGGGTAGCAATCTTTGGGACATGCTTTGTTCAGATTGGTGTAGTCTACGCACATTCTCCAATTCCTATTCGGCTTTTTTACCATCACCACGTTGGCTAGCCACGAAGGGCAGTCGACTTCCCGTATGAATCCAGACTTTAGTAGCTTCTGGACTTTGACTTGCATACCTTTGAGTTTGTCTTCTCTGAATTGCCAGGGATTTTGCTTGACTGGCTTATAGGTGGGGTTAATGTTGAGCTGGTATTTCGCGATGGTCGGGGCAATTCCTGGCATGTCTTAGGTGCTCCACGCAAAGTTGTGAAGGTGAGTGGAGAGGAAGTGGATCATCTCCTCTCTCATATGTTGGGGCATGTCGCTTCCAATCTGGATTTTCTGGTCTGGATAATCGGGGTGAATTATCATTTCTTCAAACTCCTTTGGCTCTAGTTCGAGGACTCCTGTGGGGAGTCCTAGCTAGCATGGGTTGTCTTGTATACAGTCTCCCTGATTATCAGGATTGACCCGATGGCCATGGGGGGCTATCCGACTTCTTGCTATTTCTGGGACTTCATTATGTGTGCAAGTAAACTTTTGGGGCTGCTCTTGACGAATCCCACGCTACTCCTAGTTGCAAATCTCACTTGCTGATGTGAAGTGGAGATGATCAGTTTGAAAGCTGCTTGAGCTAGAGTTCCCAGGATGGCGTTGTAGGAGGAATCAATGTCCACCACGTAGAACATGATCTCCTCCTCCTGTGTATAGTCATCGGAGCCTAAGGTCACCTTGATCTTGACCGTTCCTTTCACGTTGATCTTGTGAGAGGTAAAGCCTTCCAAGACCATATTGTTGGGCTTAAAGTGGCTATCATTCATTCCCATCTCTTTGAAGCATTTGAAGTAGAGGATGTTCTTTGTGGCTCCCGTGTCTACCAGGACTCTCTTCACTCAGCACTTGTCGATCGCTTGCTTGGTCATGCCAACTTCAAGGACGATGGGGGTGACTCGAGCCTCCTCATTTAGCTCGAGGTCCTTGTCGAAGAAGGTTATTGGCTCGTGAGGGAATGTGTCGAGGTGGGATCCCAGAGTGGGCTTATTCAAGTTGTAAATTTTTTGCTTTATCTACTTGATGGATGAGAACTGTGAAGTGATAACTTCAATAACTCGTTCGGGCTTTTCTTTGGGCTGTCTTTCTGCTACGAACTCCATTAGATGTCCCTCTCGGATGAGTCTCTTGATTGCCCGTTTCAGTTGCATGCAGTTTTCGGTAGTGTGGCCAAAATCTTGATGGAAACCATAAAACTTCGACTTGTCTCTAGGGGTATGTTCAGAGTTTGCGTGGGTGCAGGTTAACGGACTCCGAGCTTCTCCTTGACAACTTTGACGAGGTTCTCCTTCAGAGTTTTTAGCGAAGTGAAGGTTTCAATTCTCCTTGTTCTGTTTTTGCCTCTTCAGTCCTAGGGGGATATCTGTGTGTACTTCTCCCTCTTCTTATATTGCATCTCCTGTGCACTTCCCTCAGCCAGTGCAACTGATATGCATAAATCATATCACATTTTTAGCATGTTTTTAGGAATAATTTAGGGTGAAATTGAGGGTAAATCGGTCTTAATTGTTTGTTATTAACTCAATTTCACAGTTTTTATGATTTTGGAAGTGTCAGGTGAAAAGTAGAAGAAAATGGCAAATTTCGGGGCAAAAATGCAATTTTTCAGAAGTTCAGACTTCGGGGAGGGCGTCTCGAATCAGGACGGGCGTCCAGGACTTAGGACGGCCGTCCAGGACTTAGGACGGCCGTCCTGACCTGGTCAACAGTCCAGGATGGGCGTCCCAATCCAGGACGGGTGTCCCGATCTGTAATTCCAAGTCCCACATCGAAAGTTTTGGAGAAATTCACTCCAGAAAGCTTCTATAAATACCCCAGGCCTTCCTCAGTTGAATTCATCCCTCTCCACTCGATCTGAGTCATTTAGTGACTTCGATTGTACACTTTCCTCGAGTACATAAGTCACTGAGAGACTCGGGTTCAGTATAAGTTTTCTTTCTTTCTAGTTAGTGTTTCGTTTTCTTAGTTTCTGAGAATTAGTCTCAGAACTTAGGCTTCGATAGATAGGTTCATTTCTGGTATTCATAGAATACCCGGGATTTCGTTAGGAGATCCTAAGAGGGCTCTAGGCGTTCGAAGAGTCAGTCTACAGGGTTGGGCTTAAGTTAGGTATTAAGGTAAAGCCCAGTTACTAGGCTGAGGAAGCGTCCTCCGAAGGTTCTTGCGAGTGATGGGTTTCCGACTGATATGCTAAATAGGTGTTATTTTACCCTATGTTTGATTATGATTAAGTAAGGACTGTGATTGACTAATTGTCACATTTAGTCTCTATGGTGTCACTTAATCAGCCAGAATCTAAGACAGAGTACCTATCGTGTAGCTAGTCTGTTGGAAAGTATCTACGATTTTATTAAATAAATATCGTACTCCCAGGGAAGTGGTAACGGCTTAGTAGTAACTAGCCTTTTATCCTAACTCTTATCTTATGATCCAGTTATGCAATCTTCATCAATAACTTTGATGAGAGGGTGATCCATTCTCCACTAGGTTTAAGTCTAATTAAGCCTAAAAGTGTTTTATAGATAAGGTCCTGACTTTATGTTATACTGTTCCTATACATTGATTGACCTATATTCAAGTGTTTTAGACATGTCTTGGCCTGGATTGCAACTGATGGGTTTCCAGCCGATATGCTAAATAGGTGTTATTTTACCCTATGTTGATTATGAGTAATTAAGGACTGAGATTGACTAATTGTCAATTTAGTCTCTATGGTGTCACTTAATCAGCCAGAACCTAAGGCAGAGTACCTATCGTGTAGCTAGTCTGTTGGAAAGTATCTACGATTTTATTAAATAATTATCATACTCCAAGGAAAGTGGTAACGGCTTAGTAGTAACTAGCCTTTTATCCTAACTCTTATCTTATAGTCCAGTTGTGCAATCTTCATCAATAACTTTGATGAGAGGGTGATCCATTCTTCACTAGGTTTAAGTCTAATCATGCCTAAAAGTGTTTATAGACAAAGTTCTGATTCTATGTTATACTGTTCCTATATGTTGATTGACCTATCTTCGAGTGTTTTAGATATATCTTAGCCTGGAATGCAACTATGTTCTGAGTCTAAAGGTGTACCACATCTGAGTAATCTGATATACCGCCTCATCGCCAAGGTAAACGGCCCTACTCACGGTTACTACTAAAGACAGCTATGAAAGCCCTATGTCACTTCGGGGATCATGCCGCTTGCCCATAACCGCAGGTATAAACACTCTACTCAGCCTACCTAGACTACTCTTAACAAACAGGGTGTTCCGCAGGTTATTTAATCTAGTATGGCAGACACCAATACTAATTGATGCCTGTTAAACTAAACAAGTTATGAATAGACCATGGTTAGAAATTGTCTATAACCCTAATTTTAGTTTAAAAGAAACTACATTAGATATGCAGATATAATGAATATTTAAGCAGGTGGCTATTTCCTGAAAAACATAATAACTTCAACATATATAACAACTATTCATAACAATCAAAATCCAGTATTCATAATTGCTATTTGGACAAACACAATAACAACATATAAGAGAGGGACAGGGGGACCGATGCCATAAAGAAATCACCCTTTACGAAGTCTCACCGATGGAGCGTACTGTTGTATATGTCGTATTTCTTGACCCGACTCTACTCGCCAGAACCTTCGGAGGACGCTTCCTCAGCCTAGTAACTGGGCTTTACCTTAATACCCAGCTTAAGCCCAGCCCTGTGGACTGACTCTTCGAATGCCTAGAGCCCTTTTAGGATCTCCTAACGAAATCTCGGGTATTCTATGAATACCATAAACGAACCTATCTATCGAACCCTAGGATTCGAGACTATTTCTCAGAAACTAGAAAACGAAACAAAAAAGGAAAGAAAGAAAACTTATACTGAAATCTGAGTCTCCGAGTGAGTTGTGTACTCGAGAATTGTACACTGGAAACTACTGAATGACTCAGATCGAGTGGAGAGGGATGAATTCAACTGAGGAAGGCCTGGGGTATTTATAGCAGCTTTCTGGAGTGATTTTCTCTCAAAAATTCTATGTGGGACTTGAATTTCTGGTTCGGGACGCCCGTCCCAGATTGGGACGCCCATCCCGGTCTATTGACTAGGTCAGGACGGCCGTCCCGAGTCCTGGACGCCCGTCCCGAACTGTTGACCAGGTCAGGACGCCCGTCCTGAACCGGGACGCCCTCCCCGAAGTCCGAACTTCTGAAAAATTGCGTTTTTGCCCCGAAATTTGCCATTTTCTTCCACTTTTCACCTAACACTTCCAAAATCATAAAACCTGTGAAATTGAGTTAATAATGAACAATTTAGACCAATTTACCCTCAATTTCACCCTAAATCATGCCTAAAAACATGCTAAAAATGTGATATGATTTATGCATATCAGTAACTATGATCTGAGTCTAAAGGTGTACCACAACTGAGTCTCTATGCTACCGCCCCATCGTTAAGGTAAACGACCCTACTCACGGTTCGGACAAAAGACAACTATGAAAGCCCTATGTCACTTCGGGGATCACGCCGCTGGCCCATAACCGCCGGCACAACGCTCTACTTTCTTATCATGTTTCTGTCCTAAAACAATTCTTACTACATTATTACATCACATATTCATTCAAAAAGCATATTTCAATCAGGTGATGCCATAATGGGTGCAATAAATCCTTTTCGTTTAAAAGATCTCATGAAATTATCAGCAAAACAAAAGGAACATCCTTTTTTCAATAGAACATTCAGAGGTCTGGCTATTAAGGAAAAATTATTTCATAACTCGTCCTAATAAAACCGGCATGACTCTAAGAAAATTCTGAAATGGAGTTTCTTCCCAATAAAAATCTAAGCCAAAATTTTACAACTCAGAAGAAAATATATTTTATCCTCATTTCCATTTTTATTAAATAATAGAAGAAAAACACGAAAAAGAGCAACTAAGAAAATAACTAAGAAAGAACAAGAGATAGGGAAAAGAACAACTTACCATTGAGCAAGAAAAATACATTTTTTTTTCGGGTTTTAAATTTTTAACAATTTTTTTCTTTTTTTTTGTTTTTCGAAAGCAGTTAAATTTCCTCAATATGGTTTTAGAATGATTTTCTAAAATTTGATTATCCTAAATGTCTTAATTTTAGATGATATCTAAAATCAATTAGTTATGATAATCCTATATTTCGGAAATTGTTTGTCTAACTAGCAGAAAATAAGTGTTAGGTCTAAGGTCTAGGTTACTACCGTTACCTATCATAAGTCTCTAGAATTGTGGCCTTTAATCCTAAATTCATTATGATATTTCCCCGGCAACGGCGCCAAAAATCTGATGGGTTTCCGACTGATATGCTAAATAGGTGTTATTTTACCCTATGTTTGATTATAATTAATTAAGGATTGTGATTGACTAATTGTCACATTTAGTCTCTATGGTGTCACTTAATCAGCCAGAACCTAAGGCAGAGTACCTATCGTGTAGCTAGTCTGTTGGAAAGTATCTACGATTTTATTAAATAAATATCGTACTCCCAGGGAAGTGGTAACGGCTTAGTAGTAACTAGCCGTTTATCCTAACTCTTATCTTATGATACAGTTATGCAAATGTTTAACCGATCATACTACATTTAGAAGTCTGAAAGAATGAAAAATTTTGAAAAAAATTTGGAAGGGTGTGAAAATACGGGGAAAACATGCAAAATCATGCAAAAATTTTCTCAAACTACTACAGTGCACCATGCACTGCTACCCCACACTTAAGTCTGACACTGTCCTCAGTGTTCATGCATAGCTAAACTACCCCACACTTATTTGCAAACAAGAAGAAATGAAAACAAAACAAAAAACTCTTACCCCACACTTATTTGACTAATTAAGGGTAAGAGAGAAAATAAAGCAACAAAATGAGAAAGATAATGGGAATAACAAAACAGAACATAAAACAAGGAAAATAAAAGTAAAGGAATATGAGGATTAGAAAAACTCCCTTCATGTCGCGAGCAGAAGGGTCTTCTCTGATATGTCAATTGGCTCTTCACCTTAGCCATGTGCTATTGCTGAGGTGTTCTTGACTCTGCAAGCTCTAGATATTGGAACGGATGACGTCAGCTCCGATCCTTCAATGTCGAGCTCCAGGTAGTGTAGTGGCCTATCCATTTGATGAATGACTCGAGCCCCAAAGACTGATTCCTCGAATCATTTGCAAAGTTTCTCGTAATCGTAGCAACGTGTCCAGAAGGAACGTGTCTAAGACTGAGACTTATTTGGATTGGTGTGCCTACCTGCCAATGTCAGTGAAGGTATTGCATGCAATTTTCGACTGGCAGAAAAGATACCTGAAGCTTTGGCGAAGCCGTGGTAGTAGGAGGCTCCAGTGGTGTAGATCTGGGCCTAAGTATTTGAAACTTCCTCGGGGATGTTTCTCACAGCTGATTGTATGCAGTGGATGCAAGCTCCTCCATTGCTATGCTCCTGATACAATGCCAAATTCCTCTATATCCTTCGACCGTTCGATGTCATTTGGTAGATCACTTGTTTGCACTGGTCTGGCTTTAATTGTTGCCAGTATCTCATCTGTTGATTCTGCGAGTAGGGGTTTTGCTGTGGTGGTATCTTCTGAAAGTTTCCAGCTTCCGAATTATTCCTCAGCTAAATCCTGTATGATTTCTCCAGCTGGGATTGTATGCGTCTCCCATTGGAGTAGCATTCTGCAGTAACCTACTCCTACCTCTTTTTGGAATGGTTCGTATTCCATTCCCATAGCAACTCCCTGCTAAAGTGTGGTACTTGGATGATTTCACAGATTTGATACACAGACTGAACATTTCTTCTTAAGACATTGGCAGTCTGAATCTGGAAAACAACTTCTCATAGAATCTGCACATGACTTTAACATCATTAGTAGGTAATGCCTGTGGCTCAAGCCATTTTTGAAAAGTGTTCCACGACTACTATGATGTAATTATTTTCAAAGGAAGAAAGGAAAAGGATTTGATACCCCAAATATCAAAGATTTCAAGACTCTATATACCTTGCTGGGGTAGGCGATCTCTGGAAGAGGTGTTACCTGTTATTTGGCAAGCATCGCAGGACTGTATCAGAGAAACAAAATCCTTGAATATGGTGGGTCAATAATATTCTACTTCCAACACTTTCCGGACAGTGTTGATAGCAGTTAATTGGTCTCCCATAGATTCCTGCAATGCTTCAGAATCATGTGGCCTTCACTTTCCGAGATACATCCTCTGATCACTTTACTCTGTAAAAATTTGAAATAGAAGAGAAATCTACCGAGTAGTAATATTTCAAATCATCAAAGAATTTCTTCTTTTGCTGATAAGTCATATCACTTGGGAATAATTAGCAACTAGATAATTAGTAACATCAGTAAACCACAGAGGAGAATCATTACTCATAGCAAACAATGAAAATAGATCCTCATTCAGAAATTTATCAAATACTACTGTCTCGTCAATAGCCTCTAACTCAGGGTTTCCTAATCTAGACCAAAGCTTTGCTTTCTAGATTCTTAACCCTTTTTCTTACCCCTGCTAGTTAGACAATCAATTTCTGAAATATAGGGTTATCATAACTAATTAATTTTAGATATTATCTGGAATTAAGACACTTAGGATAATCAAATTTTAGAAAATTATTCTAAAACCATATTGAGGGAATTTAATTGCTTTCGAAATATAAAAAGCAAAAAAAATTTTAAATTTAAAACCGAAAAAAGAATGTATTTTTCTTGCTCAATGGTAAGTTGTTCTTTTTCCTATCTCTTGTACTATTTGTTCTTTTTCTTTCATAGTTGAACATTTGTTTTCTTTCAATTTTTTCTTTTCTTTTCATTTCTTCTATAAAATTTTCTGAAAAATATTATTTTCCAGAAGATAAAAGAAATAAATTTTTCGTGTTTACAGTTTTCCTGTATGTTTGTTTTTATTTAATTTCGAAAAAATAAAAATGGAAATGAGGAAAGAATATTTTTCTTTTGAGCTGTCAATTTTGGCTTAGGTTTAATTAGGAAAAAATGTCTTTCTATGTCGGTATTGATTGAATCCTTTTCTTTTTCTTCCTGTGAAAACATTTACATCATAGTAGTCGCGGAACACTTTTCAAAAATAGCCTAAAGCACAGCCATTACCTACTAATGATGTTAAAATCATGTGCAGATTTTGAGAAATTGTTTTCTAGATTCAGATGTGCCTATGTATTTAATCTGTGAAGTCTGCCAAGCACCACACTTTATCAGGGATTGCTATGGGAATGAAATACGAACCATTCCAAAAAGAGGTAGGAGTAGGTTACTGCAGAATGCTACTCCAATGGAAGACGCATACAATCCCAACTGGAGAAATCATACGGGATTTAGTTGAGGAATAATTCGGAAGCTGGAAACTTTCAAAAGACACCACAACAGCAAAACCCCTACAAGAAGAATCATCAGATGAGATACTGGCAATAATTAAAGTCAGACCAGTGCAAGCAAGTGATCTACCAAGTGGTATCGAAGGGTCGAGGGATATAAAGGAATTTGGCGTTGTATCAAGAGCATAGCAATGGAGGAGCTTGCATCCCTTGCATACCAATCAGCTGTGAGAAACTTCCCCGAGGAAGTCTCAAATACTTGGGCCCAGATCTACACCACTGGAGCCTCCTACCACCACGGCTTCGGCAAAGCTTCAGGTATCTTTTCTGCCATTCAAAACTTGCATGCAATACCTTCACTGACATTGGCAGTAGGCACACCAATCCAAAGAAGTCTCATTCCTAGACACGTTCCTCCTGGACACGTTGCAATGATTGTGAGAAACTTTACAAATGATTCGAGGAAGCAGTCCGTGGGGCTCGAGCCATTCATCAAACGAATAGGCCACTACCTGGAGCTCGACAATGAAGGATCAGAGCTGACTTCATCCGTTCCAGTATCTAGAGCTTACATAGTCAAGAACACCTCAGCAATAGCACATGGCTAAGGTGAAGAGCCAATTGACAGATCAGAGAAGACCCTTCTGCTCGAGACATGATGGGAGTTTTTCTAATCCTCATCTTCCTTTACTTTTATTTTATTTTCTTCATTTTGTGTTCTGTTTTGTTACTTCCATTACCCTTCTTTTATTTTGTTATTATTTTCTCCCTTACCCTTAGTTAGTCAAATAAGTGTGGGGTAAGAGTTCTCTGTTTTGTTTTTATCTCTTCTTGTTTTCAAATAAGTGTGGGGTAATTTAGATATGCATGAACACTGAGGACAGTGTCAGACTTAAGTGTGGGGTAGCAGTGCACAGTGCACTGTAGGAAAACAATATGCATGATTTTTGCATGTTATTCCCGTATTTTCACACCCTTCCAATTTTTTTTCAAATTTTTCACTCTTTCAGACTTCAAAATGCAGTATGATTGGTAAAGAGTTGCTGATGTCTATGATATGTAGGTAGAATGTTATGATTAGTAGGAGACAACGTGATGACTTTCTTGAACTTATCGATTAGAAATAGGGAATTCCTGATAATTGAGCACAACTTAGTTTGGATTAGAGACCTCTGCCAAATACCTTTTCAAAACTTAACTAGATAAGATTAGACCAGTTGAGGATGTATTGGCAATCAAAATGACTAGATGATGCTCTGAGCTGAAAGTGAAAAGAAAAATAAAGAGAGTTAATTAAATAGGGTAGTTTGCAAGCGGCCTTTGCTACTCGAGCACCACTCCTTAGGGGAACTTAAAGCCTGATGCCCTAAGGTCGTGTAGGTCTGGGAGTCATCTGAGTGGGACTCGCTACATGGATAGTTAAAGTTGACGTGTGAAAGCAGACTCAAAATACCTTGAAAAATCTATAAAAGAAAATCAATAAAATGCTTAATTAAAAATCTTGTCACCAAGGCTCAGAACTCAAAAAGTTGTTTGTTGTTAGTATGTCTAGCAACAGGTCGAAGTATTATCTGGTAATAGTCGAGATGAGAGTATATTGTGTTGACTATCTAGTCTAGACTAGTACACACACTACACATCAGGAAGACCTTGTGATTGAGAGAAGAGTTCAATCTAGTTATTAAGTTGTTAAAACTGCTTGACCATGATAATCTACTAGAGACATTTGAGACCTTGTCATAGCAACTTAACCAGTCAGACCTGTGTTGTGAATTATCTGATTCAGTGAAGAATTTGGGAGTAAAAACATGGCTAGAAATTTTAAGTGACTGCACTTATGATTTAAAATCACTAACTTCAGGTAGACTTTGCTTGAGGACAAGCGAAAAGCTAAGTGTGGGGTTATTTGATATGCACAAATCATATACCCTTTTTAGCTTGTTTTTAGATATAAATTAGGGCAATATTTGAATGTATTTGATCTTAATTGAATCAAATTGACATAAAATTGCTTAAATTTCGATTTTGGAAGTTTCAGGAGCAAATTGCACGACAACAGCAAATTTTGGGGCAAAAATGCAATTTTTGGAAATGATGAGTTCGGGACGGGCGTCCCGGCCCAGTCAAAGCACCAGGACGGCCGTCCCAAGCTCGGGATGGGCATCCCGAGCACCAGAAGTTGTCCCACATCGAATTATTTGGAGATTTTCACTCCAGAAAGCTACTATAAATACCCCAGGCCTCCAAGAGTTGAAATCATCCCTCTCCACTCGATCTGAGTTATTTAGTGACTTCAAGTGTACATTTTTCTCAAAGTACACAAGTCTCTTAGAGACTCGGGTTCAGTATAAGTTTAATTGTATTCCTAGATAGTGTCTCATTTTATTTGTTTTTGAGAGTTCGTCTCAAATCCTAGAATACGACTAGATAGGTTAGTTTTTGGTATCATAGAATACCGGGATTTTGTTAGGAGATCCTAAGAGAGAGATAGGGTGCGTGTTCTTAGTCAGATTAGGGTAATTTGCTTAAGCCTGGGATGTAAGGTAAAGCAATTACTACTAGGTCTGAGGAGCGTTCTCCGAAGGCTCTGCCGAGCAGAGTAGGATCGAGCAGTCAGAAGCATACAGGAGCTGTAGCGTCGGCTGGACCTGCATAAAGCGGTGACTACTTTATGATAGTGGGTCCCCTAGACGAGGTTCTGTATGTTTATGAATTATTTTATCTGAATATTAATTTGATATTGAATTTTATATATCATACATGTTTTACATTTTGAGATACTGTTCATTTTCCCGGGAAGATCATAGAGCTAGAATTAACATTATGAATGTTGAACTGTCGTGTCCTTTTAAATTAAACTAGGGTTATAGACAACTCCTAACCAAGGTCTGAATCATAACCGGTTTAGTTTAACAGACTATAAAAGGTCTGCCACATTAGGAAGAAATAACAAAACAGATCACCATGTTTGTTAGAGTACCCTAATAAAGCTGAGTTTGTACGCTAGGCCAATCCTAGGGTTAAGTGGCATGATACCGAAGTGACATAGGGTACCATTCATGGATACTTTAATCCGACAGATGAGAAGGATCATCCCAAGGTAGGGGTGAATATGATGTGCTCAAATCATATACCCTTTTAAGCATGTTTTTAGACATAAATTAGGGTAATATTTGAATGTATTTTATCTTAATTGAATCAAATTGACATAAAATTGCTTAAATTTCGATTTTGGAAGTTTCAAGAGCAAATTGGTCGAAAGCAGTAAATTTTGGGGCAAAAATGCAATTTTTGGAAATGTTGACTTGGTCAACGGTCCGGGACGGGCGTCCCGAGCCGCCAGAAGCTGTCCCACATCGAATTTTTCAGAAAGTTTCACTCCAGGAAGCTGCTATAAATACCCCAGGCCTCCAGCAGTTGAATTCATTCCTCTCCACTCGATCTGAGTCATTCAGAGACTTCCAGTGTACAATTCTTGAGTACACAAGTCACTGAGAGACTCGGGTTTCAGTTTCAGTTTTCTTTCTTTCTTTCTTGTTTCGTTTTCTTAGTTTTTGAGAAATAGTCTCAGAGCTTAGGCTTCGATAGATAGGTTCGTTTTTGGTATTCATAGAATACCGAGATTTCGTTAGGAGATCCTAACAGAGAGATAGGGTGCGTGTTCTTAGTCAGATTAGGGCAATTTGCTTAAGCCCGGGATGTAAGGTAAAGCAATTGCTACTAGGTCTGAGGAGCGTTCTCCGAAGGCTCTGCCGAGCAGAGTAGGATCGAGCAGTCAGGAGCATACAGGAGCTGCAGCGCCGGCTGGACCTGCATAGAGTGGGGATTACTTTATGACAGTGGGTCCCCTAAACGAGGTTCTGTATGTTTACGAATTGTTTTATCTAAATATTAATTTGAATATCATATTACGATTCTTATGAATATCTGTTTTATATGTTGAAGTTGTTATGATTTTCCGGAAATGGCCACCTGCTTAAATATTCATTATGTCTGCATGTCTAATGCCGTTCTTTTAAACTAAAATTAAGGTTATAGACAATTCCTAACCACGGTCTATTCATAACCTGTTTAGTTTAACAGACATCAATTAGTATTGGTGTCTGCCATACTAGATAAAATAATCTGCGGAACACCCTGTTGGTTGAAAGTAGTCTAGGTAGGCTGAGTAGAGTGTTATGCCGGCGGTTATGAGACGAGCAGCATGATACCGAAGTGACATAGGGTACCGTTCATTGCTGACTTTAGTCCGAGCCGTGAGTAGGGCCGTTACCCTTAACGATGGGGCGGTAGCGTAGAAACTCAGATGTGGTAGCCTTTAGACACAGAACATAGTTGCAATCCAGGCCAAGACATGTCTAAAATACTCGAATATAGGTCAATCAACATATAGGAACAGTATAACATAGAATCAGAACTCATCTATAAAACACTTCTAGGATTAATTAGACTTAAACCTAGTGGAGAATGAATCACCCTCTCATCAAAGTATTTGATGAAGATTGCATAACTGGATCATAAGATAGGAGTTAGGATAAAAGGCTAGTTACTACTAAGCCGTTGCCACTTCCCTGGATGTACGATATTTAACTTAATAAAATCGTAGATACTTTCCAACAGACTAACTACACGATAGGTACTCTGCCTTAGGTTCTGGCTGATTAAGTAACACCATAGAGACTAAATGTGACAATTAGTCAATCACAGTCCTTAATTATTCATAATCAACATAGGGTAAAATAACACCTATTTAGCACGTCAACCGGAATCGCATCAGATTTTTGGCACCGTTGCCGGGGACATATCATAATGAATTTAGGACTCCTGATCAAAATTCTAGACACTGATCAAAATTCTAGATACTTATGATAGGTAGCGGTAGTAACCTAGACCTTAGACCTAACACTTGTCTTATGCTAGTTAGACAATCAATTTCTGAAATATAGGGTTATCATAACTAATTAATTTTAGATATTATCTGGAATTAAGACATTTAGGATAATCAAATTTTAGAAAATCATTCTAAAACCATATTAAGGAAATTTAACTGCTTTCGAAAAAAAAAAGGAAAAAAAATTTAAAATTTAAAAACCGAAAAAAATGTATTTTTCTTGCTCAATAGTAAGTTGTTCTTTTCCCCATCTCTTGTTCTTTCTTAATTTTTTTTTTCTTAGTTGCTCTTTTTCGTGTTTTTCTTCTCTTATTTAATTTCGAATAAAAATGGAAATGAGGATAAAATATGTTTTCTTCTGAGTTGTAAAATTTTGGCTTAGATTTTTATTGGGAAGAAACTCCATTTTAGAATTTTCTTAGAGTCATAACCGGCTTTATTAGGACTTATGAAATAATTTTTCCTTAATAGCTAGACCTTTGAATGTTCTATTGAAAAAAAAAGGATGTTCCTTTTGTTATGTTGATAATTGCATGAGATCTTTTAAACCAAAAGGAATTACTGCACCCATTAGGGCATCACCTGATTGAAATCTGCTTTTTGAATGAATATGATGTAATGATGTAGTAAGAATTGTTTTAGGACAGAAAGATGATAAGCAAGTTCATGCATGATAAATTCCGATCTTATCTAGTCTTGTCTAGAAATAATAGGTGACACTGATCACTCCAAGATATCTGTGTTCAATAAAACTATGCTGAACCATACTTGATTAAGTTAAGTTTTATTGTTACTTGAACTTGATATAGAAAGACGGGATAAGAAAAAGGGCTAAAAATCTAGAAAAGCAAACCTTTGGTCTAGATTAGAAAACCCCGAGTTAGAAGCTATTGACGACAGTAGTATCTGATAAACTTCTAAATGAGAAATTATTTGCTATGAATAATGAATTCTCCCCTAGTTTACTGATATTACTAATTATATAGTTGCTAATTATCCCAAGTGATATGACTTATCAACAAGAAGAAATTCTTTGTTGATTTGGAATGTTACTACTAGGGAGATCCGTTTTTCTATTTTGAATCATTGCATGGTAAGTGATCAGAAGACGTATCTCAGAAGACGAAGGACACAATATCTTGGAGCATTGCCCTAAGAATCTACGGGAAACCAATTGACTACTATCAACACTGTCCGGAAAGTGTTGAAAGCAGATCTTGTGACCCACCATATTCAAGGATTTTGTATCTCTGATACAGTCCTGCGATGCTTGCCAAATAATAGTAACACATCTTCCAGAGATCGTCTACCCTAGCAACGTACACAGAATGTTGCAACCTTTGATATCAGGGGTATTTCGAATCCTTTCCTTTCTTCCTTTGACACTAATTACCTCATAGTATCGTGGAACACTTTTCGAAAATAGCCTGAACCACAGGCTTACCTACTAATGATGTTAAAGTCATGTGCAGATTCTAGTTGTTTTCCAGATTCAGAGTGCCAATATTTTAGGAAGAAATGTTCAGCCTGTGTATCAAATCTGTGAAGTCTGCTAACTACCACACTTTAGCAGGGATTGCTATGGGAATGACTGACCATTCCAAAGAGGTAGGAGTAGGTTACTGCAGAATGCTGCTCCAATGGGAAATGCATACAATCCCAGATAGAGGAATCATACGGGATTTAGTTGAGGAATAATTCGGAAGCTGGAAACTTTCAGAAATACCACCACAGAAAACCCCTACCCCAGAATCAACGATGAGATACTGGCAACAATTAAAGTTAGACCAGTGCAAGCAAGTGATCTACCAAGAGGTAACGAAGGGTTGAAGGATATAGAGGAATTCGGTGTTGTATCAGGAGCATAGCAATGGAGGAGCTTGCATTCCCTGCATACCAATCAGCTCTGAGAAACTTCCCCGAGGAAGTCTCAAATACTTGGGCCCAGATCTACACAACTGAAGCCCCCTACCACCACAGCTTCGCCAAAACTTCAGGTATCTTTTCTTCCATTCGAGACTTGCATGCAATACCTTTACTAACCTTGGCAGGAAGGCACACAAATCCCAAGAAGTCTCATTCCTAGACACGTTCCTCCTGGACACGTTGCTACAATTGTGAGAAATCTTACAACTGATTCGAGGAAACAATCCTTGGGGCTCGAGCCATTCATCAAATGAATAGGCCACTACCTGGAGTTCGACAATGAAGGATCGGAGGTGACGTCATCTGTTCCAATATCTAGAACTTACAGAGTCAAGAGCGTCTCAGCAATAGCACATGGCTAAGGTGAAGAGCCAATTGATAGCCTAGAGAAAACCCTTCTGCTCAAGGCAAGAAGGGAGTTTTTCTAACCCTCATCTTCCTTTACTTTTATTTTCTTCATTTTTGTGTCTTGTTTTGTTGGTTGTTTTATTTTCTCTCTTACCCTTAGTTAGTTAAATAAGTGTGGGGTAAGAGTTTCCTATTTTGCTTTTATTTCTTGTTTTCAAATAAGTGTGGGGTAGTTAGTCATGCATGAACACTGAGGACAGTGCCAGAATTAAGTGTGGGGTAGCAGTGCACGGTGCACTGTAGCAGTTTGCAAAATTTTTCGCATGCTTTTGCTTGTTTTCCCCGTATTCTCACACCCTTCCAAAATTTTTTCAAAATTTTTTCCATCTTTCAGACTTCTAAATGCAGTATGCTTGGTTAAACAATTGCTTATGTCTATGATATGTAGGTACTATGTTATGGTCAGTAGGAGATAATTGATGACTATTGCTGAACTAATTGATTAGGAATAGGGAATTCCTGATAATTGAGCACAACTTAGTCTGGAGTAGAGACCTCAACCAATTACCTTTTCAAAACTTAACTAGATAAAATTAGACCAGTTGCTAGATGCATTGACAATTGGAATGACTAGATGAGACTCTGAGCCAAAAGTGAAAAAGAAAAAAAAGTGAGCTGATTAAAATAGGGTAGTTTGCCAGCGGCCTTCGCTACTCGAGCACCACTCCTTCGGGGAATTTAAAACCTGATGCCCTAAGGTCGTGTAGATCTGGGAGTCATCGGAGTGGGACTCGCTACATGGGTAGTTGAAGTTGACGTGTTCTAAGCAGACTCAAAATACCCTGAATCTATAAAGAAAATCAATAAATGTTAAATGATAGAATCTGATCACCAAAGCTCAGAACTCAGAAAATTATCTGTTGTCAGTGTTAGCGATAGGTCGAAGTGTTATCTGGTAATAGTTAAGACAAGAGTTTATTGTGTTGACTATCTGGTCTGGACTAGTACACACACTACACATCAGGATGACCTTATGACTAAAAGAAAAGTTCAACCTAGTTGTTAAGTTACTTCCTACTCAACCCTAACCAACTACTAGAGACATTTGAGACCTTGTCATAGCAACCCAACCAGTCATAACTGTGTTAAGAATTGTCTGAAGAATTTTTGGAATAAAAACATGACTAGAAATTTAAGTGACTACACATATGATTTAAAATCACTAACTTCAAGTAGACTTTGCTTGAGGACAAGCAAAAAGCTAAGTGTGGGGTTATTTGATGTGCTCAAATCATATACCCTTTTTAGCATGTTTTTAGACATAAATTAGGGCAATATTTGAATGTATTTGATCTTAATTGAATCAAATTGACATAAAATTGCTTAAATTTCGATTTTGGAAGTTTTAAGAGCAAATTGGTCGAAAACAGCAAATTTTGGGGCAAAAATGCAATTTTTGGAAATGTTGACTTGGTCAACGGTCCGGGACGGGCGTCCCGACCTAGTCAAACCACCAGGACGGGCGTCCCGAGCCGCCAGAAGCTGTCCCACATCGAATTTTTCAGAAATTTTCACTCCAGGAAGCTGCTATAAATACCCCAGGCCTCCAGCAGTTGAATTCATTCCTCTCCACTCGATCTGAGTCATTCAGAGACTTCCAGTGTACAATTCTTGAGTACACAAGTCACTGAGAGACTCGGGTTTCAGTTTCAGTTTTCTTTCTTTCTTTCTTGTTTCGTTTTCTTAGTTTCTGAGAAATAGTCTCAGAGCTTAGGCTTCGATAGATAGGTTCGTTTTTTGTATTCATAGAATACTGGGATTTCGTTAGGAGATCCTAACAGAGAGATAGGGTGCGTGTTCTTAGTCAGATTAGGGCAATTTGCTTAAGCCCGGGATGTAAGGTAAAGCAATTGCTACTAGGTCTGAGGAGCGTTCTCCGAAGGCTCTGCCGAGCAAAGTAGGATCGAGCAGTCAGGAGCATACAGGAGCTGCAGCGCCGGCTGGACCTGCATAGAGTGGTGATTACTTTATGACAGTGGGTCCCCTAGACGAGGTTCTGTATGTTTACGAATTGTTTTATCTAAATATTAATTTGAATATCAGATTAGGATTCTTATGAATATCTGTTTTATATGTTGAAGTTGTTATGATTTTTCGGAAATGGCCACCTGCTTAAATATTCATTATGTCTGCATGTCTAATGCCGTTCTTTTAAACTAAAATTAAGGTTATAGACAATTCCTAACCACGGTCTATTCATAACCTGTTTAGTTTAACAGACATCAATTAGTATTGGTGTCTGCCATACTAGATAAAATAATCTGCGGAACACCCTGTTGGTTGAAAGTATAGGTAGGCTGAGTAGAGTGTTATGCCGGCGGTTATGAGACGAGCAGCATGATACCGAAGTGACATAGGGTACCGTTCATTGCTGACTTTAGTCCGAGCCGTGAGTAGGGCCGTTACCCTTAACGATGGGGCGGTAGCGTAGAAACTCAGATGTGGTAGCCTTTAGACACAGAACATAGTTGCAATCCAGGCCAAGACATGTCTAAAATACTCGAATATAGGTCAATCAACATATAGGAACAGTATAACATAGAATCAGAACTCATCTATAAAACACTTCTAGGATTAATTAGACTTAAACCTAGTGGAGAATGAATCACCCTCTCATCAAAGTATTTGATGAAGATTGCATAACTGGATCATAAGATAGGAGTTAGGATAAAAGGCTAGTTACTACTAAGCCGTTGCCACTTCCCTGGGAGTACGATATTTAACTTAATAAAATCATAGATACTTTCCAACAGACTAGCTACACGATAGGTACTCTGCCTTAGGTTCTGGCTGATTAAGTGACACCATAGAGACTAAATGTGACAATTAGTCAATCACAGTCCTTAATTATTCATAATCAACATAGGGTAAAATAACACCTATTTAGCACGTCAACCGGAATCGCATCAGATTTTTGGCGCCGTTGCCGGGGACATATCATAATGAATTTAGGACTCCTGATCAAAATTCTAGACACTGATCAAAATTCTAGATACTTATGATAGGTAGCGGTAGTAACCTAGACCTTAGACCTAACACTTGTCTTATGCTAGTTAGACAATCAATTTCTGAAATATAGGGTTATCATAACTAATTAATTTTAGATATTATCTGGAATTAAGACATTTAGGATAATCAAATTTTAGAAAATCATTCTAAAACCATATTAAGGAAATTTAACTGCTTTCGAAAAAAAAAGGAAAAAAAAATTTAAAATTTAAAAACCGAAAAAAGTGTATTTTTCTTGCTCAATAGTAAGTTGTTCTTTTCCCCATCTCTTGTTCTTTCTTAATTTTTTTTCTTAGTTGCTCTTTTTCGTGTTTTTCTTCTCTTATTTAATTTCGAATAAAAATGGAAATGAGGATAAAATATGTTTTCTTCTGAGTTGTAAAATTTTGGCTTAGATTTTTATTGGGAAGAAACTCCATTTTAGAATTTTCTTAGAGTCATACCGGCTTTTAGGACGAGTTATGAAATAATTTTTCCTTAATAGCTAGACCTTTGAATGTTCTATTGAAAAAAAAGGATGTTCCTTTTGTTATGTTGATAATTGCATGAGATCTTTTAAACCAAAAGGAATTACTGCACCCATTAGGGCATCACCTGATTGAAATCTGCTTTTTGAATGAATATGTGATGTAATGATGTAGTAAGAATTGTTTTAGGACAGAAAGATGATAAGCAAGTTCATGCATGATAAATTCCGATCTTATCTAGTCTTGTCTAGAAATAATAGGTGACACTGATCACTCCAAGATATCTGTGTTCAATAAAACTAATGCTGAACCATACTTGATTAAGTTAAGTTTTATTGTTACTTGAACTTGATATAGAAAGACGGGATAAGAAAAAGGGCTAAAAATCTAGAAAGCAAACCTTTGGTCTAGATTAGAAAACCCCGAGTTAGAAGCTATTGACGAGACAGTAGTATCTGATAAACTTCTAAATGAGAAATTATTTGCTATGAATAATGATTCTCCCCGTAGTTTACTGATATTACTAATTATATAGTTGCTAATTATTCCCAAGTGATATGACTTATCAACAAAAGAAGAAATTCTTTGTTGATTTGGAATGTTACTACTAGGGAGATCCGTTTTTCTATTTTGAATCATTGCATGGTAAGTGATCAGAAGACGTATCTCAGAAGACGAAGGACACAAGATCTTGGAGCATTGCCCTAAAGAATCTACGGGAAACCAATTGACTACTATCAACACTGTCCGGAAAGTGTTGAAAGCAGGATCTTGTTGACCCACCATATTCAAGGATTTTGTATCTCTGATACAGTCCTGCGATGCTTGCCAAATAATAGGTAACACATCTTCCAGAGATCGTCTACCCTAGCAACGTACACAGAATGTTGCAACCTTTGATATCAGGGGTATTTCGAATCCTTTTCCTTTCTTCCTTTGACACTAATTACCTCATAGTAGTCGTGGAACACTTTTCGAAAATAGCCTGAACCACAGGCATTACCTACTAATGATGTTAAAGTCATGTGCAGATTCTAGTTGTTTTCCAGATTCAGAGTGCCAATATTTTAGGAAGAAATGTTCAGCCTGTGTATCAAATCTGTGAAGTCTGCTAAGCACCACACTTTAGCAGGGATTGCTATGGGAATGACTGACCATTCCAAACGAGGTAGGAGTAGGTTACTGCAGAATGCTGCTCCAATGGGAAATGCATACAATCCCAGCTAGAGGAATCATACGGGATTTAGTTGAGGAATAATTCGGAAGCTGGAAACTTTCAGAAGATACCACCACAGAAAAACCCCTACCCGCAGAATCAACAGATGAGATACTGGCAACAATTAAAGTTAGACCAGTGCAAGCAAGTGATCTACCAAGAGGTAACGAAGGGTTGAAGGATATAGAGGAATTTGGCGTTGTATCAGGAGCATAGCAATGGAGGAGCTTGCATTCCCTGCATACCAATCAGCTGTGAGAAACTTCCCCGAGGAAGTCTCAAATACTTGGGCCCAGATCTACACAACTGAAGCCCCCTACCACCACAGCTTCGCCAAAACTTCAGGTATCTTTTCTTCCATTCGAGACTTGCATGCAATACCTTTACTAACCTTGGCAGGAAGGCACACAAATCCCAAGAAGTCTCATTCCTAGACACGTTCCTCCTGGACACGTTGCTACAATTGTGAGAAATCTTACAACTGATTCGAGGAAACAGTCCGTGGGGCTCGAGCCATTCATCAAATGAATAGGCCACTACCTGGAGCTCGACAATGAAGGATCAGAGGTGACGTCATCCGTTCCAATATCTAGAGCTTACAGAGTCAAGAGCGCCTCAGCAATAGCACATGGCTAAGGTGAAGAGCCAATTGATAGCCTAGAGAAAACCCTTCTGCTCAAGGCAAGAAGGGAGTTTTTCTAACCCTCATCTTCCTTTACTTTTATTTTCTTCATTTTTGTGTCTTGTTTTGTTGGTTGTTTTATTTTCTCTCTTACCCTTAGTTAGTTAAATAAGTGTGGGGTAAGAGTTTCCTATTTTGCTTTTATTTCTTGTTTTCAAATAAGTGTGGGGTAGTTAGTCATGCATGAACACTGAGGACAGTGCCAGAATTAAGTGTGGGGTAGCAGTGCACGGTGCACTGTAGCAGTTTGCAAATTTTTTCGCATGCTTTTGCTTGTTTTCCCCGTATTCTCACACCCTTCCAAAAAAATTTCAAAATTTTTTCCATCTTTCAGACTTCTAAATGCAGTATGCTTGGTTAAACAATTGCTTATGTCTATGATATGTAGGTAGTATATTATGGTCAGTAGGAGATAATTGATGACTATTGCTGAACTAATTGATTAGGAATAGGGAATTCCTGATAATTGAGCACAACTTAGTCTGGAGTAGAGACCTCAACCAATTACCTTTTCAAAACTTAACTAGATAAAATTAGACCAGTTGCAGGATGCATTGACAATTGGAATGACTAGATGAGACTCTGAGCCAAAAGTGAAAAAGAAAAAAAAGTGAGCTAATTAAAATAGGGTAGTTTGCCAGCGGCCTTCGCTACTCGAGCACCACTCCTTCGGGGAATTTAAAACCTGATGCCCTAAGGTCGTGTAGATCTGGGAGTCATCGGAGTGGGACTCGCTACATGGGTAGTTGAAGTTGACGTGTTCTAAGCAGACTCAAAATACCCTGAATCTATAAAGAAAATCAATAAATGTTAAATGATAGAATCTGATCACCAAAGCTCAGAACTCAGAAAATTATCTGTTGTCAGTGTGTCTAGCGATAGGTCGAAGTGTTATCTGGTAATAGTTAAGACAAGAGTTTATTGTGTTGACTATCTGGTCTGGACTAGTACACACACTACACATCAGGATGACCTTATGACTAAAAGAAAAGTTCAACCTAGTTGTTAAGTTACTTCCTGCTCAACCCTAACCAACTACTAGAGACATTTGAGACCTTGTCATAGCAACCCAACCAGTCATAACTGTGTTAAGAATTGTCTGAAGAATTTTTGGAATAAAAACATGACTAGAAATTTAAGTGACTGCACATATGATTTAAAATCACTAACTTCAAGTAGACTTTGCTTGAGGACAAGCAAAAAGCTAAGTGTGGGGTTATTTGATGTGCTCAAATCATATACCCTTTTTAGCATGTTTTTAGACATAAATTAGGGCAACATTTGAATGTATTTGATCTTAATTGAATCAAATTGACATAAAATTGCTTAAATTTCGATTTTGGAAGTTTCAAGAGCAAATTGGTCGAAAACAGCAAATTTTGGGGCAAAAATGCAATTTTTGGAAATGTTGACTTGGTCAACGGTCCGGGACGGGCGTCCCGACCCAGTCAAACCACCAGGACGGGCGTCCCAATCCGGGACGCGCCCGAGCCGCCAGAAGCTGTCCCACATCGAATTTTCAGAAATTTTCACTCCAGGAAACTGCTATAAATACCCCAGGCCTCCAGCAGTTGAATTCATTCCTCTCCACTCGATCTGAGTCATTCAGAGACTTCCAGTGTACAATTCTTGAGTACACAAGTCACTGAGAGACTCGGGTTTCAGTTTCAGTTTTCTTTCTTTCTTTCTTGTTTCGTTTTCTTAGTTTCTGAGAAATAGTCTCAGAGCTTAGGCTTCGATAGATAGGTTCGTTTTTGGTATTCATAGAATACCGGGATTTCGTTAGGAGATCCTAACAGAGAGATAGGGTGCGTGTTCTTAGTCAGATTAGGGCAATTTGCTTAAGCCCGGGATGTAATAAAGCAATTGCTACTAGGTCTGAGCGTTCTCCGAAGGCTCTGCCAGAGGAGTAGGATCGAGCAGTCAGGAGCATACAGGAGCTGCAGCGCCGGCTGGACCTGCAGAGTGGTGATTACTTTATGACAGTGGGTCCCCTAGACGAGGTTCTGTATGTTTACGAATTGTTTTATCTAAATATTAATTTGAATATCAGATTATTCTTATGAATCTGTTTTATGTTGAAGTTGTTATGATTTTCCGGAAATGGCCACCTGCTTAAATATTCATTATGTCTGCATGTCTAATGCCGTTCTTTTAAACTAAAATTAAGGTTATAGACAATTCCTAACCACGGTCTATTCATAACCTGTTAGTTTAACAGACATCAATTAGTATTGGTGTCTGCCATACTAGATAAATAATCTGCGAACACCCTGTTGGTTGAAAGTAGTCTAGGTAGGCTGAGTAGAGTGTTATGCCGGCGGTTATGAGACGAGCAGCATGATACCGAAGTGACATAGGGTACCGTTCATTGCTGACTTTAGTCCGAGCCGTGAGTAGGGCCGTTACCCTTAACGATGGGGCGGTAGCGTAGAAACTCAGATGTGGTAGCCTTTAGACACAGAACATAGTTGCAATCCAGGCCAAGACATGTCTAAAACTCGAATATAGGTCAATCAACATATAGGAACAGTATAACATAGAATCAGAACTCATCTATAAAACACTTCTAGGATTAATTAGACTTAAACCTAGTGGAGAATGAATCACCCTCTCATCAAAGTATTTGATGAAGATTGCATAACTGGATCATAAGATAGGAGTTAGGATAAAAGGCTAGTTACTACTAAGCCGTTGCCACTTCCCTGGGAGTACGATATTTAACTTAATAAAATCGTAGATACTTTCCAACAGACTAGCTACACGATAGGTACTCTGCCTTAGGTTCTGGCTGATTAAGTGACACCATAGAGACTAAATGTGACAATTAGTCAATCACAGTCCTTAATTATTCATAATCAACATAGGGTAAAATAACACCTATTTAGCACGTCAACCGGAATCGCATCAGATTTTTGGCGACCGTTGCCGGGGACATCATAATGAATTTAGGACTCCTGATCAAAATTCTAGACACTGATCAAAATTCTAGATACTTATGATAGGTAGCGGTAGTAACCTAGACCTTAGACCTAACACTTGTCTTATGCTAGTTAGACAATCAATTTCTGAAATATAGGGTTATCATAACTAATTAATTTTAGATATTATCTGGAATTAAGACATTTAGGATAATCAAATTTTAGAAAATCATTCTAAAACCATATTAAGGAAATTTAACTGCTTTCGAAAAAAAAAAGGAAAAAAATTTAAAATTTAAAAACCGAAAAAAATGTATTTTTCTTGCTCAATAGTAAGTTGTTCTTTTCCCCATCTCTTGTTCTTTCTTAATTTTTTTTCTTAGTTGCTCTTTTTCGTGTTTTTCTTCTCTTATTTAATTTCGAATAAAAATGGAAATGAGGATAAAATATGTTTTCTTCTGAGTTGTAAAATTTTGGCTTAGATTTTTATTGGGAAGAAACTCCATTTTAGAATTTTCTTAGAGTCATACCGGCTTTATTAGGACGAGTTATGAAATAATTTTTCCTTAATAGCTAGACCTTTGAATGTTCTATTGAAAAAAAAAGGATGTTCCTTTTGTTATGTTGATAATTGCATGAGATCTTTTAAACCAAAAGGAATTACTGCACCCATTAGGGCATCACCTGATTGAAATCTGCTTTTTGAATGAATATGTGATGTAATGATGTAGTAAGAATTGTTTTAGGACAGAAAGATGATAAGAAAGTTCATGCATGATAAATTCCGATCTTATCTAGTCTTGTCTAGAAACAATAGGTGACACTGATCACTCCAAGATATCTGTGTTCAATAAAACTAATGTTGAACCATACTTGATTAAGTTAAGTTTTATTGTTACTTGAACTTGATATAGAAAGACGGGATAAGAAAAAGGGCTAAAAATCTAGAAAGCAAACCTTTGGTCTAGATTAGAAAACCCCGAGTTAGAAGCTATTGACGAGACAGTAGTATCTGATAAACTTCTAAATGAGAAATTATTTGCTATGAATAATGATTCTCCCCCGTAGTTTACTGATATTACTAATTATATAGTTGCTAATTATTCCCAAGTGATATGACTTATCAACAAAAGAAGAAATTCTTTGTTGATTTGGAATGTTACTACTAGGGAGATCCGTTTTTCTATTTTGAATCATTGCATGGTAAGTGATCAGAAGACGTATCTCAGAAGACGAAGGACACAAGATCTTGGAGCATTGCCCTAAAGAATCTACGGGAAACCAATTGACTACTATCAACACTGTCCGGAAAGTGTTGAAAGCAGGATCTTGTTGACCCACCATATTCAAGGATTTTGTATCTCTGATACAGTCCTGCGATGCTTGCCAAATAATAGGTAACACATCTTCCAGAGATCGTCTACCCTAGCAACGTACACAGAATGTTGCAACCTTTGATATCAGGGGTATTTCGAATCCTTTTCCTTTCTTCCTTTGACACTAATTACCTCATAGTAGTCGTGGAACACTTTTCGAAAATAGCCTGAACCACAGGCATTACCTACTAATGATGTTAAAGTCATGTGCAGATTCTAGTTGTTTTCCAGATTCAGAGTGCCAATATTTTAGGAAGAAATGTTCAGCCTGTGTATCAAATCTGTGAAGTCTGCTAACTACCACACTTTAGCAGGGATTGCTATGGGAATGACTGACCATTCCAAAAGAGGTAGGAGTAGGTTACTGCAGAATGCTGCTCCAATGGGAAATGCATACAATCCCAGATAGAGGAATCATACGGGATTTAGTTGAGGAATAATTCGGAAGCTGGAAACTTTCAGAAGATACCACCACAGAAAAACCCCTACCCGCAGAATCAACAGATGAGATACTGGCAACAATTAAAGTTAGACCAGTGCAAGCAAGTGATCTACCAAGAGGTAACGAAGGGTTGAAGGATATAGAGGAATTTGGCGTTGTATCAGGAGCATAGCAATGGAGGAGCTTGCATTCCCTGCATACCAATCAGCTCTGAGAAACTTCCCCGAGGAAGTCTCAAATACTTGGGCCCAGATCTACACAACTGAAGCCCCCTACCACCACAGCTTCGCCAAAACTTCAGGTATCTTTTCTTCCATTCGAGACTTGCATGCAATACCTTTACTAACCTTGGCAGGAAGGCACACAAATCCCAAGAAGTCTCATTCCTAGACACGTTCCTCCTGGACACGTTGCTACAATTGTGAGAAATCTTACAACTGATTCGAGGAAACAATCCGTGGGGCTCGAGCCATTCATCAAATGAATAGGCCACTACCTGGAGTTCGACAATGAAGGATCGGAGGTGACGTCATCCGTTCCAATATCTAGAGCTTACAGAGTCAAGAGCACCTCAGCAATAGCACATGGCTAAGGTGAAGAGCCAATTGATAGCCTAGAGAAAACCCTTCTGCTCAAGGCAAGAAGGGAGTTTTTCTAACCCTCATCTTCCTTTACTTTTATTTTCTTCATTTTTGTGTCTTGTTTTGTTGGTTGTTTTATTTTCTCTCTTACCCTTAGTTAGTTAAATAAGTCTGGGGTAAGAGTTTCCTATTTTGCTTTTATTTCTTGTTTTCAAATAAGTGTGGGGTAGTTAGTCATGCATGAACACTGAGGACAGTGCCAGAATTAAGTGTGGGGTAGCAGTGCACGGTGCACCGTAGCAGTTTACAAATTTTTTCGCATGCTTTTGCTTGTTTTCTCCGTATTCTCACACCCTTCCAAAATTTTTTCAAAATTTTTTCCATCTTTCAGACTTCTAAATGCAGTATGCTTGGTTAAACAATTGCTTATGTCTATGATATGTAGGTAGTATGTTATGGTCAGTTGGAGATAATTGATGACTATTGCTGAACTAATTGATTAGGAATAGGGAATTCTTGATAATTGAGCACAACTTAGTCTGGAGTAGAGACCTCAACCAATTACCTTTTCAAAACTTAACTAGATAAAATTAGACCAGTTGCAGGATGCATTGACAATTGGAATGACTAGATGAGACTCTGAGCCAAAAGTGAAAAAGAAAAAAAAGTGAGCTAATTAAAATAGGGTAGTTTGCCAGCGGCCTTCGCTACTCGAGCACCACTCCTTCGGGGAATTTAAAACCTGATGCCCTAAGGTCGTGTAGATCTGGGAGTCATCGGAGTGGGACTCGCTACATGGGTAGTTGAAGTTGACGTGTTCTAAGCAGAATCAAAATACCCTGAATCTATAAAGAAAATCAATAAATGTTAAATGATAGAATCTGATCACCAAAGCTCAGAACTCAGAAAATTATCTGTTGTCAGTGTGTCTAGCGATAGGTCGAAGTGTTATCTGGTAATAGTTAAGACAAGAGTTTATTGTGTTGACTATCTGGTCTGGACTAGTACACACACTACACATCAGGATGACCTTATGACTAAAAGAAAAGTTCAACCTAGTTGTTAAGTTACTTCCTGCTCAACCCTAACCAACTACTAGAGACATTTGAGACCTTGTCATAGCAACCCAACCAGTCATAACTGTGTTAAGAATTGTCTGAAGAATTTTTGGAATAAAAACATGACTAGAAATTTAAGTGACTACACATATGATTTAAAATCACTAACTTCAAGTAGACTTTGCTTGAGGACAAGCAAAAAGCTAAGTGTGGGGTTATTTGATGTGCTCAAATCATATACCCTTTTTAGCATGTTTTTAGACATAAATTAGGGCAATATTTGAATGTATTTGATCTTAATTGAATCAAATTGACATAAAATTGTTTAAATTTCGATTTTGGAAGTTTCAAGAGCAAATTGGTCGAAAACAGCAAATTTTGGGGCAAAAATGCAATTTTTGGAAATGTTGACTTGGTCAACGGTCCGGGACGGGCGTCCCGACCCAGTCAAACCACCAGGACGGGCGTCCCAATCCGGGACGGGCATCCCGAGCCGCCAGAAGCTGTCCCACATCGAATTGTTCAGAAATTTTCACTCCAGGAAGCTGCTATAAATACCCCAGGCCTCCAGCAGTTGAATTCATTCCTCTCCACTCGATCTGAGTCATTCAGAGACTTCCAGTGTACAATTCTTGAGTACACAAGTCACTGAGAGACTCGGGTTTCAGTTTCAGTTTTCTTTCTTTCTTTCTTGTTTCGTTTTCTTAGTTTCTGAGAAATAGTCTCAGAGCTTAGGCTTCGATAGATAGGTTCGTTTTTGGTATTCATAGAATACCGGGATTTCGTTAGGAGATCCTAACAGAGAGATAGGGTGCGTGTTCTTAGTCAGATTAGGGCAATTTGCTTAAGCCCGGGATGTAAGGTAAAGCAATTGCTACTAGGTCTGAGGAGCGTTCTCCGAAGGCTCTGCCGAGGAGAGTAGGATCGAGCAGTCAGGAGCATACAGGAGCTGCAGCGCCGGCTGGACCTGCATAGAGTGGTGATTACTTTATGACAGTGGGTCCCCTAGACGAGGTTATGTATGTTTACGAATTGTTTTATCTAAATATTAATTTGAATATCAGATTACGATTCTTATGAATATCTGTTTTATATGTTGAAGTTGTTATGATTTTTCGGAAATGGCCACCTGCTTAAATATTCATTATGTCTGCATGTCTAATGCCGTTCTTTTAAACTAAAATTAAGTTTATAGACAATTCCTAACCACGGTCTATTCATAACTTGTTTAGTTTAACAGACATCAATTAGTATTGGTGTCTGCCATACTAGATAAAATAATCTGCGGAACACCCTGTTGGTTGAAAGTAGTCTAGGTAGGCTGAGTAGAGTGTTATGCCGGCGGTTATGAGACGAGCAGCATGATACCGAAGTGACATAGGGTACCGTTCATTGCTGACTTTAGTCCGAGCCGTGAGTAGGGCCGTTACCCTTAACGATGGGGCGGTAGCGTAGAAACTCAGATGTGGTAGCCTTTAGACACAGAACATAGTTGCAATCCAGGCCAAGACATGTCTAAAATACTCGAATATAGGTCAATCAACATATAGGAACACTATAACATAGAATCAGAACTCATCTATAAAACACTTCTAGGATTAATTAGACTTAAACCTAGTGGAGAATGAATCACCCTCTCATCAAAGTATTTGATGAAGATTGCATAACTGGATCATAAGATAGGAGTTAGGATAAAAGGCTAGTTACTACTAAGCCGTTGCCACTTCCCTGGGAGTACGATATTTAACTTAATAAAATCGTAGATACTTTCCAACAGACTAGCTACACGATAGGTACTCTGCCTTAGGTTCTGGCTGATTAAGTGACACTATAGAGACTAAATGTGACAATTAGTCAATCACAGTCCTTAATTATTCATAATCAACATAGGGTAAAATAACACCTATTTAGCACGTCAACCAGAATCGCATCAGAATACAATAGGTAACTCGGATATGGTAAACAGATGGTTACATTTCATAATTGCCTTAGAGATCATGATATATCTAAAATGTTCGAAGATAAGGTTAAACAATTTGTAATAACTGAGCTTAAACTGATGAATGCCTGTCTAATCTTGAATACTATTTGCTTGTTATGGGTGATTGGGATGACCAATCAATCTCAAAGTATTGATTATCAATTGACTGATTAGATAATAAGATGAATGTTAGGATTAAGGGATAGTTGCTACTAAGCCGTTACCAGTTCCCTGGAAGTACGATATTAATAAATTAAAATCGTAGATACTTCCAAGAACTAGCTACACGGTAGGTACTCTGCCTTAGGTTCTGATTGATTAAGTGACAACAATTGAATGCTAAAGTGACAGTTAGTAAGACCCAGTCCTTAATTACTCATAATCGACATAGGTAAATAAAGCCTATCTTTTAGCATACCAATTGGAACGCATCAATACTCATGTATTTTTGCTACAAAATCTGATTCCACAATCGAAACCGCAGACAGTATCATGCACTCAGTCGTCTGCTCAATGCATCTGCCACCAAGTTTGTCTTGCCAGACCTATGCACCCACTCGAAGTCAAATTCTGCCAAGAACTCTTGCCATCGAGCTTGCTTTACGGGCAACTTCTTTTGTGTTTTAAAATACGTATTTTCCACATTGTCTGTCACCACAGTGAAAGACGATCCCAACAAATAGTGCCTCCAAATCATAAGGCAGTGAATCACAGACGTCATCTCCTACTCATGCGCAGAATAACACTGCTCACAGTCCTTCATCTTACCAATTTCAAATGCCAACGGGTGGTGTTCTTGCATCAACACTCCCCTGATCCCACGATCTGATGCATCCATGTGCACTTCGAAGGGCACCTCAAAATTAGGCAACTGTAGCGCAGGGGCAGTCACAATTGCCTTCTTGAGTTTCTGGAATGTTTCTGCACACTCCTTACTCCATTCCTAATCTACTCCCTTCTTCAAGAGGTCGGTCAAAGGGTTTACCACACTTGCATACCCACCGATGAACCTTCGATAGTAATTGGCCAATCCCAAGAAGGATCTCAACTCTGCCACTGACGTCGAGGCAGACCAACCCTCAATGGCCTCCACCTTTCGAGGATCCATCTTCACTGAACCATGGCTGATTATGTGACCAAGGAACTTAATTTCCTCTTTACAAAACTCGCACTTCTCCTTCTTGATATAGAGTACATATTCCCTTAATTTTGCAAATACAAGTTGAAGATGTCTAATGTGCTCCTCTAAGGACTCACTATAGATGACAATATCATCTAAATAAACGACCACAAATTTATCCAAGAATTCATACAACACATCATTCATCAACTTGCAAAATGTAGTAGGGGCATTAGTTAAGCCGAAAGGCATCACTAAAAACTCAAATAAGCCATACCTTGTCACTACTGTGGTTTTGGCTTCATCACCATTGGCAATCCGTACTTGCCAATATCTTGACCACAAATCAACTTTGGTGAAGTACCTCCGGTTTGCCAACCTATCGAACAAATCCAATTGATTTGGGATAGGTTACTTGTTCTTCACCGTCAATTTGTTCAAGACTCGATAATCCACACAAAATCGCAACGAGTCATCTGCCTTCCTTTGGAACAAGGCAGGGGTACCATAAGGGGCTTTCGAGGTCTGATAAATTGCGCATCCAGCAATTCACCTAGCTGCTTCCTCAATTCCAACAACTCTGCTAGTCCCATTTGATATGGTGCTTGCGCGGGTGGTACTGCTCCAGGTACTAACTCAATCTGGTGATCAATAGCACGTCTCGGGGGCAACACCTTGAGCAACTCATCGGGCATCAATTCAGCAAACTCGTCCAACACCTTGGACATGGATTCAGGCAACTCTGAGTGATCAACGTCTGTCTCTTCCAACAAAATAGCCACAAATGTTGGTTCACCCAGTCTTAATCCATCCTTCAACTGCATTGTCGACAACATTCCCTTCGCATTCTTTTGATCCAAGTCTTTGTACGTATATTGTACAAAGTTTGGTTTCCCCTCGTCCATGATCATCAATCCACGCAAATGTGGCATCACTGCCACCTTGGCCATTGCCAAAAAATCAATCCCTAGGATTAAATCAAAGTCATCCAATGGAACGGTCGTCACCTTGCACTGGCCTTCCCAAGCTCCCATCTTCAATGACACCATGGCACTGCCTCTCACCCATTATTGTGCGCCATTGATAGTCTTAATGGTGCGGGAACTTTCTTGCAATGCCAACTGCAAGCGCGTGGCTTCTTGGTCAGCCACAAAGTTATTTGTTGCGCCGGAGTCTATCATTGCTCACATCTTAATACCATTCACGACCATGTTCAAGTACATCAACCCACGCACCGGTTGTGGTCTCTCAGACACCTGAATGGCATTGCACAACTGAATGGGATTCACACGAGCAGGTGGATCCCTTCTGGTCTCATCTCTAATTTGGACAGCAGCCAAATTTTGATTATGTCTCCGCTTGGGGCATTGATATGACATGTGTCCAGTCTCCCTACAATTGTAGCACTTGACACTTAAATCCTTTGATTTCCCGATAACACCGTCTTTCTTCCTGGGTTTGTCATTCCAAGACTTACCCTTGCTCCTCAATGGAACACTCTTTCTTTCAGGGGTAGGAGGAGCCGAAGATTGCATATCCGTCAATCTTTTCGCCATTGAAAAGGCCTCCCTCACATTCCTAGGGTTCTACCTCATTAGCTCGATCCTAGCCCACTTTTTCAACCCTGACAAAAAGTTGAACAATTTGTCCTCCTCGGACATGTTAGGAATATTAAGAAGTATCGCAGAGAAATGATTAACATACTCTCGACCAGTCACCGTCTGTTCTAGTCTTTTCAAGCTCTCAAGACCCATCCACGCAGAATTCTTTGGCAAGAATTGCTCCATCAATTCCTCTTTCATATGTCTGAAAGATTGTACCTCTTCTTTTGTAGGGTCAGTTTCCCTTGTCTGCCACCATAGCTTGGCAGTGTCGATGAGGAACAACAATGTAATCGCAACTTGTTCACTCTCTAGGACTCTAGTCATCGCAAAGTATTTCTCCAAATCCCACAAGAAACTCCTAATCACCGTAGCATCACAAACACCCGAATATGTTCTAGGCTCAGTCACCCTGAACAACGGTTGTCTAATACTGGCTCCAGCAGTATTAGATTGAAGTGCCACAACACTAGCTTGGAGTGCGTCGATGCTATTTTGGAAGGTTTCCTTCATATTATCGACCATTTCTTGGAGTTGGTGCAAATCCATCACAACGTCTGGTGGTCCTTGGACGATCTATCAAAGGACGAGCATTCTCAACATGCTCTAACACACCAATCGCTTGCACATGATGCGTGAATAACGTCTCCAACCTTGTCAACCGATCCGCGGTTGTGGCATGAGGGATCGGCGTAGTGTCAAGATGCATTACCTTACGTGATTCTTCGGACAAACTAGACATTTCCACAAGGGTCGAACTACTCTCTGATACCACTTTTGTCATGAAGTGCCTCTTCCTAGTACGGCCACCAGTTCACGACACTCAACACAACTTGCGTACGGCACGGGCACAAGCTTAAGTACACACAGCGGACAGATAATCACAAGTAAAGGGGTAAGCAATAATATTTACAGGCAACTCGTCCAACCTTTCTATATCATTCAATAGGAAGGAATTACAAAGGATTCGCAACTATGCACAAATCTACGTGACCACACAGGCCTACAAGATAGAACAACCCTAGTCTATCTATGCTATCCCTCTATTACTCTATCTCTCTCCGTCTATCTCCTCTTTTCCCTTGCCCAACTATCCCTATTTATAGCCATCTAGAGATGGGTAGGGTTTAGAGTCATCCCCATGGGCCACGACCCATGCAACTAGGGCACCCTTAAGGTTCCCAACACTTTCGGTCTAGTGCCTCGGCCCACGCACACCAGTCCTCTATAAAAGGGGGTACAAAGCTAAACCCTAAATCATTTACTACTCGCACACTTGCGCAGCCGCTACCGGAGCTGCCCCGCACCTTCGGGACAAAGGGTCTCACATTAGTCCTCTTGGGGCAGAGTTTATCTCAGTGGCCTCTATCCTTTGATGGTTTGCTCGATGGCTCGCTTTCTCCCACTTCGCTGATGGAGCGAAATGCCTTCTTTGTGGTAGCAGTTCGGCCCCTGGTTTGTTTGCTCATTGCGGTGCATTATCACGGTGGGAAGGTCTCTGAGGGCTCTTTCCCGTCATCAGGGTAGGTGGGAGGTGACAAGCCTTGCCTGTGGAATTCTGCATGGAGCTGCATCTACTACCTCAAGAGGTCTCGTTCCTTTTAGAGCTGCTCGACCTCTTGCAGTAGATCCTCGACCTCTTTCGTGCGTCCATCTTGATTGGATCATTTCCTGTTTAGCCAGTCGCAGAGGTCAGGTGCCTTACGAGGGGAACCCTGGGGTCCCAAATGTTTGATGACCGACCACCGCTGGGGGCAGTCCCGAATGGACGAATGCACCGCCCGAGGGATCTAATGGTGAGGTGTGGGAACCGTGGTATCAGGCTAATGTCCACGATCGCCTGATCATCGTAACATTGCTTCTTTTCGAGAAGGAAAAACAAAAAGAACAATACTTACGTTTCCTGGTAATGAAACTAAACTAATTCATCGGAAATCGGTTTCACGCCACCAGTCACTCAAAACGGCATCGTTTGATGATCTCTGCCAAATGTCCCTGCCAAAATGGTCGTCGTGTTGGTGTTTCAATAGAGGTCCTGCTTTACTATGCCTGTAAAATAGAAAAGTTCATAACAGAGGGTGGAGGGACTCTAATGAACCCTCTGATGGTAAAGTCAGTATTCTGAATATTGACCGAGGAGTGTTTAATTTGATAGAGTTTTAGTATAGTAATTTGGCCTTACCCTTTACCTTTATGGGGATGGTTTTTATAGATGTAAGCCACCTTGAGAAATAGGTAGGTTGGGTGGTGTGAGATGCAGAATTTGGTAGTTACCAGATTCTGGGGATAAATCAAAAATCCCTCCGTTTTAGGGAGACATTGGGGGATCTTTTGACTGAGCCTTTTTTAGGATTGACCTTTGTTCTAATGATATCTTTTGAGGAAGTTTCTAGAAGCATCTTGCCTATCTAGCAAACAGACTTCAGGCGAAGTGGGTTGCTAGAGAGGCAAAGCGGCGAACTTTGGCACCTTGGGTGGCGGAGTTGTAGCCTCATCGAGCATAGCGGGTTGACACCTGGCGGAGTCGTGGGTCTCACCATGCTTGGTGGACGAACATGTCAGACTGCTACGTCATTCCTCACTCCATATCAGCATAGGAGTATTTTCATACCTCTCAATATATATATATATATATGTGTGTGTGTGTGTGTGTGTGTGTGTGTGTGTGTGTTAAAGTCACACAGGTATTTCAAACATCTTATACTAATTTTAATATTTATGATCTTTTAGATTAACTATTTATATAATTGATAGATTTACTGACCTATCCTCTTCATTTTTTACTGCAGATCGTTTTACTAATATTTTATCACAATATTTATCATAATTTTCACCTCTTGTGGGTAATAAGTACCAATAGGTAAACCTTATGAGTTAGAATAGCTTCATAAAATTGTACCTTTTTTAATATTATTCTAAATATAATAACGTAAGAATTAATCTATTGATAAAAAAGGGCTTATGGTATATATGTAGTGTATATCCTTTTAGCTAAGGGTAATTTAGAGAATTCATATTATTCTATTATGTATTTATTATTTAAAATAGATAATTATATGGAAAACAAAATTAGAATCCAAGATAATGCTAATTCTTAACTTATAAATACTCTCTCCTTTGATAGAAGAGGGGAATGAGTTTTGGGATTGAAGGGCCTTGGGAACAGTTTTGAGGAAAATAATTAGGAAAATCTCTAATTCGACAACATCAGAATCCAAATAGGCAAAGTACATATAATCGAATTGAATCTCAAACAATTAAAATATAAGCATTCATAAGATAAATTTTAGCAAAAATTCAAGTATCTCATCTCTTCATCAAAATCATGTTCAACAAGCCTCAACACCCTCACATGATTTCACTCAATTCTCTCGAAGTGTTTAGGATATATTTTCTCTCAAAATCAGAAATAGCATGCTTTTAATATCTCAATTATGTAATGGGAGAAAAAGATAGGACTGGCATGTTTTTGTATCTTTCTACTTCGTAATTCCTTGGTTTATTTAGTTATAATATCTAATTATCAAAAAAACGTTTTAAAAATTATATATATAATAGATATATATTGTGAAATTATACAAAAACAATAAAATAAGCAAGATGAAAAGTAAACGAGATATGTAAAGAATAGAGAGATTATTATTATATGATTTCTAGTTGGTTGTTGGTTGTATCTACAAAAGGGCATAGTGCCCTCTATTTATAGGGGTGAGTAGGGGATAAGGATAAGCACTAAGGGTGACACTTGTCACTCGGTATTAAGTGCTAGGTGACACTTGTCACCAAAGTCATAAGTACTAGGTGTCACCTTAGAGATAAGTATCATTAAGTACTTAATTATCCCGGGATTAAAAGATAATAACAATTATACGATGGACATCCACTAATTTAATGAATCTTCGAGATTCATAACACTCCCCCTTGGATGTCCATTATATAAAGAATATGCCTCGTTAAAACCTTACTAGATAAAAACCTAGTGGAAAAAAACTCTAGTGAAGGAAAAAGAGTACACTATTCTTTATGTGTAGATTTCTCTCCCTGATGAGATGCATTCTCAAGATCTTTAAACCAACGCAAACCAGTTTTATAGCTCAATTTCTCAAAGGTTGCAGTCGGAAGAGCTTTAGTGAATATATCTGCAAGATTATCACATGATCGAATTTGGAGCACATTAATTTCACCATTCTTTTGAGTTCATGATTAAAGAAGAATTTAGGTGAAATGTGTTTCCTCGTATTTCCTTTGATATGTCCTCCTTTAATTGAGCTATACAAGCTGCATTATCTTCATATAGAGGAGTTGGAATCTCTCTTCCAGAGGATTAACCACAACTCTCTCTAATATAATGTATTATTGACCTCAGTCATACACATTCTCGACTTGCTTCATGAATGGCTATTATCTCAGCATGATTAGAAGAAGTTGTTGCTATAGTTTGCTTCGTGGAGCGCCATGATATAGCTGTATTACCATATGTAAATAAATAGCCATTTTGAGAACGTGCCTTATGCGGATCAGAAAGATAACCTGCATCTACATACCCAATCAATTTTGGATCATTTTCATTTGAATAAAATAATCCGAGGTCAATTGTCTCTTGGAGGTATCTAAGGACGTGTTTAACACCATTCCGATGTCGTCGTGTTGGCGAAGAACTAAATCTTGCTAATAGATTTATAGCAAATGCTATATCAGGTTGAGTGTTATTTGCAAGATACATTAATACACGAATAACACTCAAATATGGTACTTCATGACCAAGTAGTTCTTCATCATTTTCTCGAGGTCTAAATATATCTTTATTTATATCTAGCGACCTCACGGCCATTGGAATACTCAATGGATATGCTTTATCCATGAAAAATATTTTCAACACTTTAGTTGTATATGTTGACTGATGAACAAAAATTCCATCTTTCATATGTTCAATTTGAAGTCCAAGATAAAACTTGGTTTTTCTAAAATCATTAACTTCAAATTCTAGTTTCAAACAATCTATAGCTTCTCGAAGCTCTTCTGGAGTTCCGATGAGATTGATATCGTCAACATATATAACAAGAATCACAAAACCAAAATCTGTTTTCTTAATAAAAACACATGGACATATTTGTTCATTCTTATATCTTGAATTCAATAAGAATTCACTAAGGCGATTGTACCACATGCGTCCAGATTGTTTAAGCCCATATAATGACTTCGGTAATTTTATAGAATAATTTTCACGAGAGCCTTTAGAAGTCTTTGGTAATTTGAATCCTTCAGAGATTTTCATATAAATCTCATTTTCATGGCTTCCATAAAGATAAGTTGTAACAACATCCATTGGACGCATGTCCACATTTTCATGAACTGCCAAAATTATAAGATATTGGAGTGTAATAGCATCAATAACTGGTGAATAAGTTTGATCATAATCAATTCGTGGCTTTTGCGAAAAGCCTTGTACGACGAGTTGTGCTTTAAATCTTACGACTTCATTATTCTCATTTTGTTTTCGCACAAACACTCATTTATAGCCAACAGGTTTTATACCCTTTGGCATTTGGACTACAAGTCCAAAAACTTCTTGCTTCGCAAGTGGATTTAACTCCGATTGAATCGCATCTTTCCATTGAGGCCAATCAATTCTATGCCAACATTCTTCAACTGATGAAGGATCTAAATCCTTATTATCCTTGAAAATATCAAGGGCTACGTTGTATGCAAAAGCATTATTAATAACAACGTTCCTTCGATCCCAACTTTTATTCGAAGTTGTATAATTAATAGAGATTTCAGAATTCTCTACATCATTTGTAGTTGGAATCGTTTCATCAGTTGTCCCTTGGATTTCTTTTTCTATTTCATCAATATGATCTTCTGGATCATTTAATCCTCTTTTCTTTCGATGATTTTTATTTTTGGGACCAAGGGGTCGGCCACGCTTCTGGCTTGTTTTTTATTCAACAATTATAAGATTACTTTCTGTCCTTGAGGGACTTCTATAAGTATATGAGCATCTATAGCTGAAATATTCGATTTAGTGACTCTGCTAGAGTCAACGAAAGAATCTGGCAGTTGATTTGTAATTTTTTGCAAATGTATAATCTTTTGAACATCAAGTTCACTCATATTTGTGCGTGGATCTAAATGATTTAAAGATATTTTCCACGCAAGTTCAATCTTATGCCATTTATTCTCTCCCCCAAATTTGGGAAACAAATTTTCATCAAAATATCAATCAACAAATCTTGTTGTAAACACATCCTCTGTCAAAGGTTCAAGATACCTTATAATGGACGGGGAGTCATACCCAACATATATCCTCAATCTTCTTTGCGTACCCATCTTTGTCTGTTGGGGTGGTTCAATTGGAACATATACAGCACGCCTAAAAATTCTCAAATAAGAAATATTTGACTCTGAACCAAAAGCCAATTGTAAGGGAGAAAACTTAGGATAACTCGATGGCCTTAAACGCACAAGTGCAGCAGCATGCAAAATTGCATGTCCCCAAGCTGCTGTAGGGAGATTTGTTTTCATCAATAATGGTCTAGCAATTAATTGCAACCTTTTAATAAATGATTCAGCTAGACCATTCTGTGTGTGAACATGAGCTACAGGATGTTCAACAATTATTCCAATCGACAAGCAAATGCATGCGAAGAAAATTCACCAGCATTGTCTAGACGGATTCGCTTAATAGGATTATCAGGAAACTACGCTCTTAAGCAAAGTATTCGGAAAAGTAATCTCGCAAATTTCAGGTTGCAAGTTGATAACAAATAAACATGCGACCATCGGGTCAATGCATCAATCAAAACCATGAAATATTGAAATTACCCACATGGTGGACTAATCGGTCCACATATATCTCCATGAATCCGTTCTAGAAATGTAGGACTTTCAGCTCCTACTTTCAATGGTGATGGTCTTATAATCAATTTCCCTTTGGAACATGCAGCACATGAAAGTTTATCAGAAGTCAAAATCCTTTGATTTTTCAAAGGATCACCGTGCATTGTCTCGATAATTTTTCGCATCATAATTGATCACGAATGACCCAAACGGTCATGCCAAACTTTAAAAGTAACGGGATTAGTAAACTTCTGGTTTACTAAATGATGCGCCTCAATAGCATTTATTTTCGCATAATATAGGCCAGAGGATAGAGGTGGTAGTTTTCCAACAAAATTTTATTACCGGAAATCACTTTTGTGATACCCAAATATTCATGACCATTATCCTCCATAGTCTCAACATGATATCCATTACGTTGGATATCTTTAAAACTCAATAAATTTCTTTGAGACTTTGAGGAATATAATGCTTTATTAATAGCAATCATAGTTCCTCCCGGTAATATTATATTAGCTCTTCTGAAGCCTTTAATAAGTTTTGCACTACCATTTATTGTGGTAGCACTTGTTTCTCCCACATTCAAATGAGAAAAATATTTCTCATATTTCAGTATGGTGTGCATAGTTCCACTGTCAATAAAACAGACACTTTCGTTATTGTTGTTCAAACCAGAAAATTGAACAACAACTATTTGTTTTATTAACAAATATTTACAGACATAAAAATTAAACATACTATATTACAATATTTAAACAACAAAAGGTAATATTTTACATAAATATATAACACATAATATAATATTCTAATTATTTTGGACACTTCCATCTCCAATTAAGTGGTTAATTCTTCCTTCTGGATGTTCAAAGAAATCAGCAACATCCAAGTGAGTCACACCAACATCAACATTTTCAATATCGTCATCATTCTTTCGTGAGACAAATTTTGAGAAGTAAAATTTGTCTCAGCATCTTTGCCTTTCTTTTCAATAGATGCTTGATATAAGTCAACAAGATGTTTTGTCGTGCAACAGACATGAGACTAGTGACCTTTCATGCCACAACGATAACATTTGTCTTCATAATGTTTCGAAATAGTATTTTCTTTCTCATTACTTTTTGTCCACTTCAGGAGGTCATTAACATTTTTGGCACCTAAATTATTATTACGATTATAAGAGCCAAATTTATCACGACGTCCATGATCATATTTTTGACCATAACCACGGTAACAACCACGACTGCGACCACAATCTCTTCTGAGATCATGATTTCTAACAGCATTCACTTCAGGAAATAGAGTAAAGCCAGTGGCCGAGTCTCGTGATTTTTCATCAGTAGTTCATTATTCTATTCCACAACAAGAAGAAAAAAATTCAATTCAGAGTATTTATTAAAACCTTTTTCACGATATTATTGCTGCAGGACAATATTCATGGCATGAAAAGTAGAATATGTTTTCTCCAGGAAATCATCATCTGTTATATCATCTCCACCTAGTTTCAACTGCAAAACTATTTTAAACATTGCGGAGTTATACTCACTTACGGATTTGAAATCTTACAACTTGAAGTGCAACCAATCATACCATACTTTTGGGAGAACGACCATCTTCTGGTAGTCGAATCTTTCTTTCAAATTTCCCCACAAAACAAGAGGATCTTTCACGATAAGATATTCATTATTTAAATCCTCATGAAGATGATGACGGAGAAATATTATAGCTTTGGCACAATCTTGTGTTGATGACACATTATTTTTCACAAAGTGTCTACCAGACCTATTGCAGCAAGATGCATGTCGGCATCTAGTGTCCATGATAAGTAGTTCTTTCCGGTGACATCAAGAGCCACAAATTCGAGTTTAGTAAGATTTATCATAATAATAGAAAACGTACTTGTTTGATCTTCAAATAAACTTCAAAACAATATTTTACCCGATGGTAGAGACTGGTGCTAATAACGTAATGTGAAATTATACAAAAATAAGAAAATAAGCAAGATCAAAAAGTAAACGAGATATGTAAAGAATAGAGAGAATACTATTATATAATTTTTTATTGGTTGTGTCACTTTAAAGTAAAAAAACGATTATTGCGCCGTCTGTGGGGATTGAACCCACGACCACGTGGTTAAAAGCCACGCGCTCTACCACTGAGATAAGACGGCTAGATGAAAGTAAATGTTGTTGATTCCCTTTGACTTTTGAGATCCTGTTACAAAATAGACGAATTGATATAAATAGTTTCCAAATTATAGAGTTTGGTGACATTGGTCCTCAAATTATTTTTTTGGGTGAAATTGATCTCCAAACTATGAAACAATTGTGGCATTGATCATTCTGTTAAAATTTTTGTTAGATCATCGGTTAAGTAAAAAAAACTCTAAGGGTATTTATGTCACTACACTATTTAAATATATTTAATAATATGCAGTATGACATAAACCGTCCCCAAACTATAGATATTTGTTGAGATTGGTCCCAAAATTAATTTTTTTGTCAAATTAGTTTCCGAACTATAAAATAATTGTGACATTAGTCTTTCTGTTAAAAATAAAGTTTGTACTCCCTCTCCTTTTAACAAAGTTAAGTTATAAGAAAAATTGATTATATATAAATATATATATATATAGTCCATGAAATCTAAGTTATTCTTTTTCAAGTAAAAATGATGTTTGTACTCTCTCTATATTATACACACACATTATGAGTGTATAAAAACAAAGAATAATACTAATTAGTTATAAGGTAGAGAAAAAACCTTCTTAAACTCATCATTGTACCGTGGGGGATGGGAGGAAAAAATAGAGTGGATATGGTGGTCCTCACATATTCTCTCTCTTTGTTTGATTTTTTTTAAAAAATAAAAATTCTTCATCTAATCTTCTTAGTGTTTACACCAATTAATTTTCTCAAAAGAAAGTTATTGAAAAATGGTAACAAAGAAAGCACAAGGGAATAGAAAAGAAGCATGAAAAATGAGAAAATGAAGGAAGTTGTGGTGAAGGAAGGAGGAGGAAGAAGACAGATAAAAAGAAGATGAGAATGATATTATATATATATTATCAAATTTATTTAAATAATGAAATGATATCTATACCTTGCAATTTTTAATAAAAAGAGCAATATCACAATTTTGTATAATTCAGGACTAATCTCATTAAATATCTATAGTATGATGACTATTTATGTCACACTGGCTATTATTAAATATATTTAAATAATGTAGTGACATAAATGGCCTTAGAGATTTTTTACTTAGTAACAAAATTTTTAACCGAAGAAAAAATATCACAATTTTTTATAGTTTGGGGACTAATTCCACACAAAAACTAATTTGGGACTAATATCACCAAACCTCGGGCTATTTATAACAATTTTGCCTACAAAATACTATAATGTTTTAAAAATATTTTCAAACTAAGGTATATTTTACATTTTTTAAAAAACAATATTGAAAATCTATTTTATTAAAATTAATCTTTATTTTTTCAAATTGATTCAAACTCATATTAGTAAGGTTTGTATAATTATGCTTTGTTTAATTATTTTATTGACAAAAGTTGAAAAAAAAATTTCTTTTATTTCTAACAAACATTTAAATTTACAATCCAAATAAAAATCAGATCATGACCATATTCATCAATTATCAACTCAATTTTATTATATATTTTTTTGATATATTTCAAATTGTGATATTTTTTATATATATCTCTATAAAATAAAGAAGATAATATTATTTTAATTTAATACTTTTTCATTAGTTAGTAGATAATAATACTGTTACACTAAATTCAAATTATAGTTATAAAACTATAGAACACAAATAAAAAAATTTACATATTGAGATATATTATTTATTATATGTCTCTCACATAATTTTACTTATCCACAAAATAGTGTTGGAGTATAACCATGAGGAGTTGTACATATATGAGTTTGACATATTTGCCCACAAGCAGCCCAATTGACATATATTGTCCTTAAATTATAAAAATTTGGTGACATTCGCCTTAAAATGATTTTTTTGGTGAAATTGATCCTCAAACTATGAAAAAATTACGGCATTGTTCATTAAGTAAAAAATTCTATCAGATCATCTGTTACGTAAAATAATTCTAAGGGTATTTATGTCAATACACTATTTAAATATATTTAATAATATACAATTTGATATAAATAATCCCCAAACTATAGATATTTTAGTGAAATTGGTCCCCAAATTATTTTTTTTTTTTTGTAAAATTATTCTATAAATTGTAAAACAATTGTGACATTGGTCCTTTTATTAAAAATAAAGTTTGTACTCTCTCTCTCTCTCTTCATCTCCTTTAAACAAAGTTAAGTTATAAGAAAAATTTATTATATATATATAAATATACATGTATAGTTTATGAAAACTAAGTTATTCTTTTTCAAGTAAAAATGATGTTTGTACTCTCTCTATATTATATACACATATTATGAGTATATATGAACAAAGAATAATATTAATTATTTAGAAGGTAGACAAAAACTTTCTTAACTTCATCATCTTACCGTGGGGGACGAGAGGGACAAAAGGGAAAAATAGAATAGAGATTATGGTCATCACATATTCTTTTTCTCTTTATTTGAATTTTTTTTAAAAAAAATCTTTTTTTAATCTTCTTATTGTTTGCACAAATTAATTTTTTTCGAACTTTTTATTATTAAAAATAGAAACAAAGTTGTTGGGAAATGGTAATAAAGAAAGTAGAAGGGAATACAAGGAAATGGAAGAGAATAGAAGAGAAACATGAAATGAAGAAAGTTGTGGCGAATGAGGAGGAGGAAGACGGAAATGAAGAAGATGAAAATTATGTTGTATGTATGTACATATATCTATATATATTATATTATCAAATATATTTAAATTATGTAATGATATAATTAAGGGCAAATTATTCTACTAACACTTGAACTTTTTAAAAATTCAGCTTTTGCACCTGTATTTATTTTTGCTTTGAATTGACACTTGAACTATAAAATATCACATTCTTTGCCCTTCCGTCCAAAATTTCCGTCAGACTTCATTTTTCATCCAATTTTTAGGGGTATTTTCGTCTTTTCAAATCATTAATATTATAAAATTATTAAGGTTTTATTTTTAGGGATAATTTTGTCTTTTTCATAAAATTTTAAAAATTTTGAAAAATCTTCTTAAATTGGAGGGATTCGATCCCTCAACCACGTAAAATTATATTAATCCACTAGAGTAACTATTAACATGTTAATTTTTATGAAACTTATATTTTATATTGCATAATAGATGATGTCAAAATAAATTTAACATAATTATATTTGTGAATCCCTAGATTTGAACTACAACCGTATAAACAATAAATAAGTATTTACCATTTGAACAAATACAAAAATTTATATTATTTTAAAATTCTATTAAATATAAAGATTTTGAAAAAATATTATCCAAATAATACAATTTAAACTATATGTCTTCGTAGCCATTCCCTTCCTCAAACCTTGAATTTTTTTTTAAACTTTGAATTCGTTCTAGAATATAAATTTTGAGTTTTTTTTTCAATGGCATTATTACATTATTAGTGTCAGCAATGACATTGTATAAAAAAACACCTCGAAATTCATGTTCTACAACGAATTCAAAACAAAAAAGTTGAAGAAAAACTTCAGTGCAAGGTTTGAGGAAGGTGACAACAACAAAAACTCGTGGTTTGAATTGTGTCATTTGATAATATTTTTTTCAGAATATTCATATTTAATATAATTTATAGTTTTAGTGTATGGCTTCGATCAAAGGTCAAACGTGTTCCAATTTGACTGAAATTTTAATAGTTTGTTTCTGACGTCTTGGGCTTCATTTTGGACGATCAGATCGTCATTTTGATCTCCAATTTAATCAAAATTATCTCGGGACAGGACTGTAATTTTTTGTAATTTCTACACCTTTTTCTCTATTTTCGATATCTTATTGTTTAGAGTTTGTTAGTGGGTGTATGAACCTTTTATGACTGAATTGAGTTTATTTTATCCTCAATTTATCCATAAGAGAAGTATAAGGTGGACTCCTCTAAATTGTTGTTGTTTATTTACTGCAATATTATTGATTTTAGTTTTGTGAGTTAATTGTAACAATATTTGGCTTGATTAGATTGTAAAATTAGTTGATAATCTTGTGTGTGGTATTATGGGTGTTGTAGTGACCCCTTGCTTCCCTACAACTTGGTATCAGAGCTTATGGTTAATACGTAGTCACATTATGGAGTCAAGTAGTAGCTCAATGGTAAAATTGACATCAATCAAATATTCCATTTGGAGACCTATAATGGAGGATTTGTTGTATTGCAAAGATTTGTATGATCCTATTGATATTGTCACTAAACCTGATAAGATGGAAGAAAAAGATTGCGCAAAGTTGAAAAGAAAGACTTTGGGGACTATTAACAATGGGTTGATATTAGCATATTCTTTCATGTGTCACAAGGGTCCGACCCTTTATATTTTGTGGAAGAAGTTGGAAGGTCTTTATGATAGGAATACCGCACATGACAAAGCTTCACTGATTAAAAGACTTGTTAATTTAAAATTGAAAAATGGGAAGTCCGTTTCTGAGCATCTTAGTGACTTTCAAATTATTATTAACAAGTTGACTCATACGAAGATTGTTCTTGGTGCATGATGAGTTGCAGGCTTTGTTCATGTTGAGTTCTTTGTTGCATTGTTGGGAGACCTTGGTTGTAACTATTAGTAACTCTACTTCGAATGGTGTGCTATTTTTGGATGCTTTCAAAGAAAGCAGATTTAATGAAAAAAAATATCAAAAGAAAGAATAAGAGAGTTGAAGTCCAAGGCCATTGATGGGAGAAACGTGACTAAACGCAACCATTGCAAGAAGCCTGGTCATATCAAGCAGTATTATTTTCGCTTGAAATGGGAACAAAGTAAGAAGCATAATTCACAGAAAAAGAGAAATGACAAAAATACTGTAGCAATTGCTTCTAAAAGTGATGATGAGGTTACTTTGGTCCGATTTGGCTAAAATTTTGATAATTTGTTCATGGCGTCTTGAGCTTCATTTTGAATGGTCAGATCGTTATTTTGAGCTCCGATTTGGTTAGAATTATCTCAGGATGGAACTACAATTTTTTGTGATTTTTACACCTTTTGTTTTCTATTTTTGATAACTTATTGTTTGGAGTTTATTGGTAAGTGTGTGAATCTTTTGTAGACTCAACTGAGTTTATTTTACCCTCAATTATCAATAAGAGAAGTGTAGGGTGGACTCTTCTAACAGTCCCATGGTTTTTTACTTTTCATATCAAAAAGATTTTTTTCACATATAAATTATTGTTATTTATTTGCTGCAATATTATTGGTTTTAGTTTGGTGAATTAAGTGTAACATATTTGGGTTGATTAGATTGTGAAATTGGTTGATAATCTTGTGTGTGACATTATGGATGTCGTAATTACCTCCTTATTTTCCTACATTATGTCTCTACTTTATCTCCAACTTATGAATTATTAAAATCATAAGTGGAATTGCTATTAACTAAACTACATATTTTTTGACAATATTATTACTTTCAATATTTTATTTTGATTTTGTTTTTCTTGCCCTTTTATCTCATAACATTGTACCAGAGTACTCACAACAAAATATTATCTAAAATTTATTTTTTATTTTTTATTTTTTTTTTGATAATGTCTAAATTTAAATATTATTTAAAGAAAGATCCTAATAAAAATAGGACATTGCTAGCGATCTTATGCATATTGGACCGTTTTTTTTTTCTTTTTTCTTTCGTTTTTTTTTTTTTTTTTTTTTTTTTTTTTTGCTTTTTTCTTTAGAATGTTTTGAAAAATAGGCCTTGGATGGGCTACAAAGAGTTTTCTTGGGCCTTTATGGAATTATAAGTTCTTTGCTTATCTATTTCTAGTAGAAAATGGACTCACACTTCCTTTTCTGATTAAACTATTTCATACGTCGGGAAGGCTTTTATCATGACTCTTAAAATAGGGTTACAACAAAAAATTTTGAATTTTTATAACATTTATAATATACTTTTCATTCATTGTATCAATTTAAAAACTCTATATTTTCTTTTTGGCTATATGCGGATGTAATGTTTGTACCTTTCTTATGAAATATTGTACTATTTGTTTGACATTATATTGTCCACTTCGAATGTATTTCAAATATATTTTACAAGTTTAAACCGTATAACAGAATACTATAAACAATATTTAATAATAACTAAAAAATCTTTTAAGTGAACATATGAGATTCAAGTTATAATATTTTCTTTTTAAAAACTAAATTATATAATGGTTTTTAATGAGTCTAAAATATAAAAATAGTTCTGTTCAATCCATATATTTGGATTGTATATTTAAATACGAATTTGAAGTGACACATTACATTATTTTAATTCTAAATTGAAACTATTAGTTAAGGGTTAACCAAAATTATTTGAATTTATTAGTTAATACTTTAAAAAAAAGAAAAGAAACACACTATTTAAGGAAAAAAAAGAAGAAGAAATTAATGTATTTTAATTGGAAAAGACTAAAAACAATTTATTTTTATTTTTTTAATAAAATACTTAATAGATATAAGTTATGAAACATTAATATAGGCTTGTGGATACTGAAATTTCATAACTTTCAATATTATTTACATTAATTAAATGAATAATAAATTTCCATTTATTTAATTATGGAAATGAAGGATATAAAGATCTGTGTCTAAACTAATTAGATAATGTTAGTCACCACTAAAAAATCCTTTTGATGAATAATCGACAAATAACCCAACATCATATTTTAAAGAGATACTATTATTTTTTTGTCATATATATTTCCGTCTATATACTATTACTATTTTTAAATTATATATTTTTACACATGCAAATCGAAAATTTTATTCACATAGGTATTTAGAGAAAAAATTAAAATTGTATATTAAATTTATAATGTAAGAAGTTAAAGAATCATCAAACTCTCAGGAAAGGGAAAAAAAAGAGTAATAATTATATTTATGAAAGCTATATTACATTATAACTAAATTTATTAATTAGCCAAGTGACGTTTGTAAAAACATATTTGATGATTTTAGTGAAATGTTTAAATATGTCATAACCTCTTAATTAATAGGGTCCTAATCTTCTCCAGTTGGCACATTCAAAAGTTCAGATAATTAATTAATCAAAAGTATTATTATTATTATTATATTATTATTAATTGTTAAGGTTTTAAAATAATTAATTAAAGTCTGGCAAGCAAGTTGAGATTTCTTTGGAGATGAAGATGACGATGACCTAAGGAGTATCAACACACCCATATATATATATATATATATATAGTTGGAAACATCTTCTGGGACTTGAGAAAGGGCACATAAGTAGGATTACATCCTCGTACCACTTGAGCATAAAAATATGTTTGTAACAACTAAAATAATGATAAATATCTGTATTATTAATTTTTATTATTTCTTAGTTTTTAAGTTTTTACTGTATCGATACTTCTTTCTTTTTTATTTGGTAAGTGGTTATCCATTAATAATAAGAAACATTTTATATAAAATGAATGAAAAGTTATCATGCATGCTAATAGAAACTACAACAAATCTAAAAGTGGAGAAAAAGAAATTAACTTTAAAAAATTAGATAAATAAAAAACAATAACAAAAATATACACCAATAAAAATAAAAAAAATAAAAAACTCTTATATTTATATCCATAACACTTTTACCACTAGTCATTCACATCATTTGTAAAATGGGTTCGAGTTGATCTTCTTCTTTTAAGAATAATCTTTGCGATTTTGAGCGAATTATATGTTTTAAAGAAAATTTATAAAATAGATAAAAATCGAGAAAAGGGTTGCCTTGTGAAAAATAAAAGGAGAAAAAAAATTAAAATTTTTCAAAATAACCTTTATGTATTTAATTTTGTATTTTTTTTTTTTAATATTGGAGAGTTATGTATATATTTATATGTGTATAAAGGTCACATATTTTATCTTTATAAATATGAGGTTGGTTTATATATTTTGTTGTAACACAAAATATGCAAGTATTATACTATTTTAATTCTTTTAATTCTAATCTTATTATTTTATTGTTATTATATTAATTTTGCAACATGTTATTATTAGGATACTCGTAATGAAAGAATGTATTGTAACTTTAAATTTCGCATCGCTCACTTAAAAAATTACTGAAATAATTATTATGTACAGATTTAAAACATTTACTTTAACAACACATTTTAAATTAGTAAGATTCACTTAAAGTGTTCAAAACATACAATATAAAAAAATAATTACTTTTATATATATTTTTTTTCCTTAAAGAGTAAAATTATTAATAATGAAAAGAAAAAAAAAATTTTGCAAGACAAATTAATTGATGAAAATAATGACATGTTCAGATTATTGGTTAAGTCAAGAAAATGATAAGATATTAAAATCTAATTCCAAGAGGAGTTCAAAATACATAAATTATACTCTTAAAAATTACGAAATTTAAATATTTTGAGACAATATATATATATACAATATAAAGTAATTCACAAAAGACAGAAATAAAACGTTAAGACTGGATTGATTGTCATGAATTATTGCAATGTGAAAAAGAATGTAAGATTATAAATAATATTACCACTCAAATTATTAAGTATAAGCGCAGTTTTCAAATGCGTCATGATTGTCCTAATTTCTCCATCTAGAATTTTTTATTTTTTATTTTCTTAATAAAATGTTGAAGATAAGATGTAGCCTTATAAAGTATTCAATATTTATGTATGCAAATATAAACACACAAAATGTTGGCCTTTTTTCTTGCAAAATCATCCACTCTTTGAAGGAAAATGACAATTACTTTAATTTGTCGATAAAAATGCTCTGTTTTTAAAGTCCACAAATGGGAAGTGTACCAATCAAATATTAACACCTCCCAAATATATATATATCATACATATATATATATATATAAAATACATATATATATATATATATATATATAAAAATACATATATATATATATATATATAATATATATAATATATAGTTTTTTAAATGATTTAGTGCATATATCTTAATTGTCTATTTCTTTTATGGTGTGCGATGGTAAATATGTTTGTTTAAGAAAAAAAAAAAAGTAAAGTAAAGTAATTAAGAAAAGAGACATCACTAATCACAAATCACTTTTTAGATTTGCCCAAATGGATTAGTTTTCCAACGGTGGCTTTTTCATAAGTCCTTTTCTTCCCTTGAAAATACTTTTATTTATTATTAAAAAAAAAGTGAACTATGTTTTGAGATTCTCCACCGTTTTGGAACCAAAACTAGTGAGTATATATATATATATATATATATATATTTAATTTTTTAAATGATTTAGTACATATATCTTAATTGTCTATTTCTTTTATGGTGTGCGATGGTAAATATGTTTGTTTAAGAAAAAAAAAAAAAAAAAAAAAAAGCAAACTCAAGTAATTAAGAAACGAGACATCACTAATCACAAATCACTTTTTAGGATTTGCCCAAATGGATTAGTTTTCCAACTCGGTGGCTTTTTCACAAGTCCTTTTCTTCCCTTGAAAATACTTTTATTTATTATTAAAAAAAAAAAAGTGAACTATGTTTTGAGATTCTCCACCGTTTTGGAACCAAAACTAGTGAGTATATAAATATATATATTGTTAATTTTACTAATTTTATACATTTGCCCCCTACTTTTTCTATATTTATTGACCTCTATTCAATACTTTTTAAATTGGCCTCCTCTATACTTTTTAAATTACATAATGAAAGAAGGAAGTTCAAGGATCGAAACAAACAAAACCTCATATTTGTGTTAAAAGAAAAATATAGAAACTTTGAGTGCTACGATTTCATTGTTCGATTTATGTTTAATTCTTCATATTTAAGTTGAAAGATATAATCTTTTCATTATATTAGCCTTATTTGAAACTATTACTAGAATAAAGTTTCAATCTTTTGGGGTGTTGAAGTGTATATTTTGGAGGGTCGACGATTTCAGGTGTAAAAAATAAATTGGAAAATCAGACATACGAACAACAATCATTTTGATCCATACGATTTATATGGTAAGTTTCGTTAACTCCTGTATGGATTATTATGTTGTATTGTATGGGTCAATGTAGAATACTATTTTTTCTGCAACTGATGAAAATTTTAAATTTATTGTGTATTGCATGTCTACTGGTAAATGTTTTCTGTTATGTGGGTTATTGTTAGGAATTAATTTTTGTTTATATTTGATGAGAATTTTCCAATGCATGTCTGGTGGACCATTTGTAAATCGTTTTCTGTTATGTGAGGCAATATGTTGTTAAATGTTGTTTTATTATGTTAAAATGTTATTTTATAAACAAAAGTTTTCCTTTATTGCTTAAATACATATCCTAATGATGACTTGTTTACTTTAAAAATATTTTATGGTGGTGAATGGTGGGAAGAACGAGGATATAGGTCATTCAAATGGGGGAAATGGAGATATGTAGACTACTGTGATAAAGATTGTTTAAGTATTTTAGACATAAATAGTATGTTGAATGAAATCACCAAGTTCAACAAGCAGACAATGCTATATTCTTACATAGAACCAGTGGGAAAATTTAAAGATGGTTTGAGATTAGTATCAAGGGATGAAGATGTGTTGGAAATGTGCAATTGGGTTCCTAGATTCAAGGTGATTGAATTTTATGCAGAAAGGAGGGAAGCTGAAAGCATCATACATATTCTAAAAAATCAGTCATACATGAAAAAACCTGCAGTGAAAAATTAAGTTACAATTGAAGAAATAGAGGAGCCAATTAGAGAGCAAGTTCATGTTGGAAAAAGTAAAAAATTCAAAGGAGTTGTGAAGCCTTTACTACTTGAATGACATGCTACATTGAGTGAGTCTGAGATGGTCCTGGTAGAACAAATTGGGGCACATGATGATATGAACAGTCAACCTGATGAAACTCTTACTCAGGTTGAAATTGAAATGGAAAGAGGAGAGGTTGTTCAACATGAAGACCAGTCTCAACTTGAAGAAACAATAGATGTTGATTTGGTTGAAATAGAACCAAGAGAGGTTGTTGATCATGAAGAAACACTTACAGAAGTGGAGATAAATTGTGAAGGTGAAATGGAAAATGAAGTGCATAATGTTGTTAGAGATGAATGCACTAGAGATGATGATGGCGGTAATGTTGATGAAATTATGGACGATGAAGTTGAGGAAGATGATAATGATTCTAATTTGGATGGTAACTATTTTACAGATGACAATGAATACTGCAATGATGACATTCTATTTCTGAGTTACATTGATGAAGTTGACATTGAAGTTCAAAATGAAGTAGACAATGAAGATGAAGTGCAACTTGGAAATGTGCCTCAGGCTGCTACTAGAAGAACTGAAGCTGAAAATGCAACTGGCAGAACTAAAGTTGGAAATGTGCATGAGACACATGATGCATCTAGACCATCTTTCAACATGCTTGATGATGATCACATACCAGAAGGATTGATCAGTGATAGTGATGACTCCAGTACAGATTTGGTTGCGAAGAAAGGTATATATTTTTTGATCCAGAAAGGGATATGTCCAACCTCACATTTAAAATAGGAATGAGATTTGGAAGTGGCAAAGAGCTCAAAGAAGTGGGAAAAAATTATTGTATAAATGAAGGAAAGACTTGTAGATTCAGGCCATCTGAGCCAAAGAGAGTCAGAGTTGTTTGCAAAACAGAAGGATGTAAGTGGGTTATCTTTGCAAGTGTGGAAGCTGCAACCAAAACAAATGATCTGGTTCTAAAAACTTTAAATTTGCAGCATGCCAATTGTAATCATCAATGGAAGAACGAACACATTACATCATCATGGATAGCAAGAAAATATGTAGAAAAGATAAGAGTCAATCTAAAAATTCCACCAAGATCAATTAGATAGAACATTGATGAGCAATACAAGAGTGAGATTTCAAGGACTGCAGCTTATAATGCAACGAGAATTGCATTGAAAGTAATTGATGGAGATGATGCTTGTCAATACAAGCTTGCTTGGGATTATAGTGAAGAGCTACTACGAACACACCTTGATTCAACTGTTGTCATTGAACATGAAGATTTCAGGGAACATGGTAGGCAACCAAGATTTCAGAGGATGTACATTTATTTAGGTCCTTCAAAAAATGGTTTTCTAAAGTATTGTAGGCCAATCATAAGAGTCGATGGATGTCATGTGAAAGGCACCTATCGTGGACAAATACTATCTGTATTTGGGACTAATGGAAGCAATGGTTGGTGGCCTATTGCATGGGCAGTAGTTGAGAAGGAGGCCACAGAATAATGGAGATGGTTTTTTCAATTGTTAATTGATGATCTTGAAATGCCAAATCAAGGGTTTTATGTGACATTTATTTCAGATAGACAAGAGGTAATTTACTTTTACTTATGTAAATTTTTTAATCATATTACTCAACATTCTATTTTTTCTTTTTTGTAGGGATTGGATGCTGCTTTGATGAGATTTTACCAAATGTTGACCATAGATACTGTGTTCAGCATTTGTATTGCAATTTCAAGAAGCTACACCGAGGAAAAATTCTAAAAGGCAAGTTGTGGAACATTGCTAGAAGCAGCAACAAACAAATGTACGAGAATGCTATGAATAACCTACAAGAATATGACAATGAAGCATGGAAGTGGGTTGTCAATGGTCCTAGACCAGAACATTAGGTCAAAGCATTCATCCCCACTTATATCAGGTCAGATATGCTATGCAATAACCTATGCAAGTCATTCAATGCATTTATTCTAGAAGTTAGAGATAAGCCTATTATTTCCATTCTAGAAGGTACTAGAGAATTAGTTATGAAAAGGATTCAAGTCAAAAGGTGTTGGATGATGAGACAACCTAGTAGTACTTGCGCACCAAAAATTAGGGAAAAGATAGAGGAACATGTTTTGTTTTCTAGGAAATGGAAGCCATTGTGGAATGGACTTGACTCCTATCAAGTAAAAGGACCTAATGAAGAACAATTTATTGTTGATTTGAAGAAGAATACCTGTAGTTGTGAGTTGTGGACCTTGACTGGTATCCCATGTGTCCATGGCATAGCAGCACTACACAAGAAAAATATAAATCCTCATGATTTAGTTGATGAATACTACTCCACTAACACATTTTGTAAATTGTACAACAATGTTTTGTTTCCAATTAATAGAAAATCTTTGTGGCCAAGAGATGAAGGTGTGATTTTAAATCCACCTAGGGCTTACAAGCAGGCAGGGAAGCCAAACAAACAGAGAAAAAGGCAGGTTTACGAGACAGAAGATGGAAGGAAGAGGATAAGAAAAAGAGTTGTTATTCATTGCACCAAGTGCAAGGCTGTTGGACATAACATAAAACAATGTCCACATAAACAAAGTGAAGAAAATGCCCAAACTTCTGACCAAATACCACTCGAGGCTCCAACTCAAAAGAGAAAATTGAATCAAGAAGCTAGGCATTGAACGAAGATATTTTGTAATTGTAATTTTTTTAATAGCAGTATCTTGTATTTATATCTTGTCATTTAAATCTAACTAATTTCTTGTAGCAAAGGACGAGATCTACTATTAGAGGTGCACAAGAAACAAATCAAGCAGATGTAGTTGAACACATAAATGAATCTGTTGCAGTGCATGTCATTGAATCTGATGCAGCAGGTGGCACTGAAGCTGAAGCTAATGAGATTTGAACTGAAGACTTGATACAAAGTGTTGATGATTTGTTAAATGAGGTCCAAAGAAGTAGAGGCACAACCATTCCCAATGATGAACAAGCACACCCAGATCTTCTAGAGGAAAGTAGATCCAGAAGAAATCCAACTAATTTGCAAGGGTAAGAAAAAAAAAAGAGAAGAAGGGGAAAGGGACAAGGAAAAGGAAGGGGAAAGTAAATGTATATTGAATCTATACATGTGGTTGATTTATGGGGTTGATATGTGTATGGGGTCTAGCAGACAATATTTGTCACTTTTTGACAGCACATGTGAAGAATCTTTTTTTAACTGCACAATTGAATTGTTGCTTTTAATGGTTTATTTGAATTGTTTTATGGTCAATTGTGCTTACCAAAATAGGTTTACTAGTTGTATTCATTTACTATTGTTTGGTAGGGACCAGATATATTCACTTACTATGGACCAATTGTATAATAAAAAAAAAGGCATTTGCTTTCATTAATAATGCAAATGCAATTTTGGTACATTCATTCTTCTTTTACAACAAAAAAAAAGTCTAGTACAAATTTTGCTCACTCACTTTTAGTATTCCCTTGCCAAACTACAAATTATGCCTACTCAATTGAAGGATTTCTTTGCTATTACTATATGCAATAATCCAAATTGCAATTGCCCCATTTTTCTCGCAGTAGCTTGTCTCTAGTTTCAGAATTTTTTTGTAACTTCACTGTTATCCTCCAAAGTACGAATTTTTTGAAGCAACTCAGGTATGACTTCGGAGGATCTCCTGCACATAATTGGATCCAAACCACTGGAAAAAATTGCATCTTTTGCTTCCTACCTTAATGAACAAAACATAATTTTAATAAATAAAAATTAAAATTAGGGTTTTGCAAAGTTTTCATCGATTCAAAAAAATAAAAATAGGTCTGTTCATTATAGCAAATAAAATATCTTCTCGAGGGATTTCGATTTGTCCATGATGTTCTTACCCGACAAATTCGACCACAATAACAATATGGTAATGGCAACTCTTGCCCACTAGGAATTTTGGGGAAAAAGTATGATAAAATTTCAAACCAATCTACTATAATTTCGGGATAAAACAAAGGGTAACAACAACTCTTGCCTACTAGGTATTGGATATTTCGCAAAAATAAGTAATTTAATTTAAAAGAAACGAACAATCTAAGGTTAAATCGAAGTAATTTGGAAAAAACAAAGTTGAAGAATAGTTAGGGAAAGGGAGAGACGGTTTAGAAAAACGAACAAATGTATTGCAAGTGAGTGATGGGTGGAAAAAGTTTTTATTTTTTTATAATTTATTTTTAAATTAAAAAGACGAAAATGCCCTAAGAATTAGATCGAAAATAAAGTTTGACGGGAATTTTGAACGAAAATGTAAAAAATGTGATATTTAGTAGTTCGAGTGTCAGTTCAAAGCAAAAATAAATAGAAGTGCAAAAATTAAATTTTTAAAAAGTTTAAGATAGTTTACCCTTTTTTTTAAGATTTAATACCTATTCTCTAAAAAAAATTGTATCATTTTATCTATTTTTATTTTATTTTTGTTCTTAATATCAAAATCTATTGATTTTAGCCAATATACTATTCATAATCAAAATTGATCCCCCGATGTAACTACATAGATTTGAGCGGGCACCACAGTTAATTGCATAGTAATTATCTTTTTTATCATATTATTATTTTTAAATATTTCTTATTCTACTATCATAGATACGTAGATTTATTTTATATTTTGTATTAAATTATTAGATGAGACCGAGAGTAACACAGTACCCTTCCGCTAAATTTGGTTCTATATAAGTTTAGTTTTAATATATATATATATAATATATATATATAATATAAATCTTAGACTTTTTTACCAAAAAAAAATTAAAGTTTTTCTTCGTAAATTTCATCAAAAATTTTAAAATTTTAATGATTTATGTAATTTGTTAAATAAAATAAAAGGTTAATTAAGTTATTTTACATAATAAAATATATCTTTTTTATATATCTTTTTTACCATTTCGATAATATTTTTTAAATGAGTATAGAATTTGTTTTTTAAATTTAAAGATATTTCATATAAAACGATTTAATTATTTTTTCTTTTATTAATTAAAATCACATAAAGTATTAAATTAAAATAAAAAATAAAAATTGATGGAATTTTTTGGAATTTTAAAAGTGAAAAATAATAATTTTATTATTAATTTTTCAAACATAAATTTGTTTGATACCAAATTTACTAATTTATCATTTTTCTGTTAAACATACAATTTATAGAAAAGTAATTGAAAATATTAAAATGCTTATACAAATAGATACAAATTATTATTATTTTAGATAAAAGTAACTACACATGCAATAAAAATATGTAGAAAAAGAAAGAACCAAATCTACAAAATATGAAAAAGTTAGGAACTAGAAATGATCAATCTTTATTGTTCCAATTAGATAGATACAAATAATAAAGAGAAAGTGAAAAAAGATTTAGAAGATTCTATCTCCCTGGTGAATCTCAAAAGAAAATATCTATATCTATATCTATATCTCTCTCTCTCTCTCTCTCTCTCTCTATATATATATATATATATATATATATATATTTGAGTAAAATTTGATCAACCAATAGGAGGATTTTTAAGTGATTAAAAATGACCATTTGGAAGTTGAAACAATAGTTTTCTGCCTACAACACTTGGATTATTAATAAGCAAAACATTTAGATAACAATAAAAATAATATATAAAAAAGGAAAAAAAAAAGGTTTTGGATTACACTATGATTCCATTTAAAATTATTAATAATAATAATGTATGTTCTTTTTGTTAATATTTAATACCAAATATTGAAGTCAATTTCACAACTAGTCTTTTTTTCCTTTTGCCTTTTTAACCACTTTTTTAATCTCTTTTTGATTAAATTACTTCACAAAATTTTACCTGTGCGATGAACTTTTTACCCGCTTCCCATGATAATTTCTATTACTAAATATTATTTTAGTTTTTAATAAAAAATTAAATATTATAATATATATATATATATAGATATATAAAATTTAAAGTATTTTTATTTTTATTATATTTCGAATTCATAATTTTTTAAAATTTAATTGATACTAAGTAGGTTTTTTGACAATAAAAATTAAATATAAAATATGGAAATTAAATATGAATTTCTTTTTATTATATTTTATTCTTCGTTGTTTTTACATTCAGTTTCTAATGAAATATAGAAATTAATATATATATTATTGAATTTTAGAAAGAAAATATTTTATTATTTGTGAGATTAATTAGAAAAATTAGCCTTAATCCTTAAAAATACTGTAATATTATATTATATATAAATACTTTTTATCTTTTAAGGTTTTTTTTTTCCTTGAACTTATTATTTTCGGGATCATAAATTACGATACTATTGTAATTGAATTAAAGTGAATCGAATATATAATTTTTTGAATTTTAATTCAATTAATTTTTAAATTTTATTATTCAATTATTTATTTGTATAGTTAAAAAAATGTTCGTATTTTTAAACTAGTTTAAGTATAAGTTTAAGTTTGAAATATATTTTTAAATGTATATATAATATTTTTTAAAAAAAATTTATAAAAATATTTTTACTTTTATCATGAATTTATGATCTTCCAAAATTATAAGTAAAGTTACTATCAATTGAGTTTTTTTATTTAAAAATACACACATATATATATATTTAAAAAATTAATGTATAATAATTTATGTTTTGTCACAAATGCTATATTATATCAGTAAACACTTTTGAATAATATTCAAAAAATTTAAAAACTGTTTGAGTTTGGCTTTTTAATAAACAAATAAATATTTTTAATCAAACTTTACTCACAAATTGTTTCACATTGTGAAAAAATTTCAAATATTTTCGTATTTAATTAAATTTTTATATATAATATAACAAATAAAAATATGCAAAACATAAACACTATATTGAAAGTAGTAACATAAAATAAAATAATAAATAATGTTCTGAATTATCATATATATATAATATTTGTTGTTCAATTTCAATTAAAATATTGAAACAAGAAATATATAATTTTAATATATTTTTTGGCTTTATATCTCATTGCATTAGTTGCTGTTATATATTGGTCAATGGGTTCTCAATATTATCTCATCAACCAATTCTTAAGCTTATTGATCAATTTAATTGATGTTAGCGAAAAAAATACCTAAAGTAGCACCTAAACAATTAGGATTCACCAAAAAGCTATCTCTAATCTTTCTTTAGATGTGTGATGATCAAGATTTCAATTCTATATCATGTGATACTATTTTTTAATAATTTAAATTTAATTTGAGTTGAATCTATAACAATTAATTAATTTTTTAAATTTATAATTTTGTGTAACACAAATACAAATTTCTTTTGATTGAGCAAAGGGCTAATTAGATCTCATACTACTTTAATCATGGTTGTACAATGCATGCCTGAAAATTTTTCTAGCAAATCAAAAGTAAGCATAGAAGCCCTAGGCTTTGAACTACTTATAGGCCTCTCTACTATTTCCATAACGGGCAACCTGAACAGTGCTTGTGCTGCCGGTTTTAGGTCCGGCGTGCCTTGCCATTTTGCTAACATATACTTATGCTTCCTCCACGGTGCCATGTGCATTTTCTTCTCCTTCATACATTTCTTTGATGCACCACACAAAATCTTTATCAGATTCTGCAGCCGGCTGAATTTTCCGACGTACACTTCCGGCAACTGGCTAATTAATCGGACGTACTCCTCGTTAGATCTAGCCATTTCAAACTGTGCTCTGAAATTTAACTCGATGATTATTTTCATATCTACTTTTCCTGTTGAGTTATTACTTTGCGCTAGTACTTCCATGTAGCTATGCTCTCCTGAAGAAAAATTACATATATTAAATTGATATACATTTTAATTTAACATGATTTCAATTCGTATTTTTGTCTATATATATTAATTTGTATTTACGTTCTTATTTAATTTTGATTATTCAAATTGATTCTCTTTCATTTTAATTTTTGTGCATTTTTAACTTGTTTAATCTCAATATTTCTCGCTGAAATAATCAACTTGCACAATAGAAACTAGATAAGGGGTTAATTTATTTGTAAAAACAATTAATTAGTACCCATTCGTGTAATAAAATATTATTAAGGGACTAAATCGACAATTATCCTTAAATGTAACACCCTCTCTGAAAACTTTAAACATGATTTAAATATAATATATATATATATATATATATATATATATATGGTGTGTATGTATATACCTGATGGAATTTCAGGGGATTGTCTCCATTTAGAATTGCAAATGACACAATTATAGCCTGCAATCTGGAGGCGTTTGGAGATTTCTCTCTGTCTACAATTCCGGCAGCTTTCCGCTGCCGTTTTCCGGCAAGTACAGTTGATGCTGGTTGAGTTTATCTCCCTCAGGGCTTCCTTTGTAGCCTTCCTGACTTTAGTTTCAATAGAACTGGTTCTACACAAAGTTGTCTGAAAAACAAAATAAATTACCAAATTAAAAATCTTTATTTTCTTGATTCTCCTCAGAAGATTTGATCTAATATGGATAAAATACGAAAAATTTGATAAATCAAAATATGATGGAATCCCAAAACTGATAAAAAAAATGAAATTAAAATCCCAAAAATTAATAAATTTACCTGAAGAAGCTCTTCTTGTAATTCCCAGAAAATCTTAGATTCCTCAGCGTTACAAATAGTTTCTTCTTCGTCAGCATCATCAGATGCAGAGCTAAAACTACAAGAACCGTCGGATGAATCCTTAACTTCTTCGAAAAACCCAACAAACAATTCATCGAAACTCTCTGATTGAGTGCAAAACTTAACCATTTTTTCCCCTCAAAATTAACAAAAAAAAAAAAAGTTTCATGAAAAAGCTAGCTAATTATTTCTCAGGAAAGAAAAAACAAAGAAACCCAAACATTTCATTGGGAAATTCAAGTGTGTGTGAGTGAAGAAAGTGAGAAGAAATGGAGGAAATTTATAGGAGGAGCAAATAATGATAATTACTGAGGAAAAAGCTGGATGGACCCATGTCCAAGTCATTTACCAAAATAATGTTATTTTTAAAAAAGTTTCCAAATTAATGCTATTTTTTTATCTATTTTCCAGGTAGACCCTTATTTTTTTTAATAAAATATTTAAAATCTACTTTTTCTTTATTTTTTTAAAATAAAATATTTAAAATTTACTTTGTAAAAATAGACCTTTAATTTTTTTTAAATAAAATATTCAGAGTCTACTTTGATAAAATAGATTCTTATTATTTTAAATAAAATATTCAGAATCTATTTTGACAAAATAGATCCTTATTTTTTTAAAATAAAATATTTAGGATCTACTTTGTAAAAATAAACCCTTATTTTTTAAAAAATAAAATATTCATGGTCTACTTTATCAAAGCAAACATTATTTTTTTTAATAAAATATTCCGATTTACCTTAATAAATTAGACCTTCATTTTTTAAAAAAATTACTTATAAATTTTATTTATCGAATAATTATAATTTATAACTAATTTTTTTTTATAATTTATGTAATATAAATTATATTTATTAATAATTCTTTAAAAAAATAATATATATTTTATAATCACTATATAATATATCTAATTTTTTTATTTGAATATTTTTTTAAAAAAATAATATTAATTATTAATATTAATAATAAAATTTATTAGTGAGCTGTTTATTTTTTATTAATTTAAAAATTTACTTGTGAACAATTCATGATTTATTAAATTAAATATTTCAAAAATATAAATATAATTTTTAAATTAAAATTATCACAAATTTAGTATTAAACATAAAAAATTTGATTTTAAAAAGTTTTTTTTAAGAAAAAAAAATTCTTGAATAACTTATTATTAAATTTTTGTATTATTATTAATGATATGTAATCTGTAGTATATTATTTTTAAAAAAGTATTAAAAAAAAATATATAGATATATGATTGTGATGTAAATGATATATATTAAGATAGAATATATAGAGATATAATATATATATATATATAGATATATATATAATTTTTAAAAATAATTTTATAACAAAAAATATTATTTATAAATTAAGTTTTTTTTTTTGAAAAAAATGAAGGTAAATTTTGACAAAGTAGAGTCTGACTATTTTATTAAAAAAAATAAGAGTCAATTTTATCAAAGTAAATTTTGAATATTTTATTTTAAAAAAAATAAGAGTCTATTTTGTAAAAGTAAACACACGCTCGATTGAAAAATAGGTAAAACAATAACATTAATTTGGGATTTTTTTAAAAATAACATTATTTTTGTTAAATGACTCCCCATCTCCAGGGCATGGCTAATTGGAGGAAACTAGACGCCGCGTCATGAATATACATACATATATACATATATATATATATATATATATATATATATATATATATATATATATGTGTGTGTGTGTGTGTGTGTGAATATCCATTTCTTGGATTACATGGTAAATGATAATTGAATAACAAATAAAGAAGGGTTTTTGTGGGTTTCATAGGAAAGTGGATCACAGATGTACAAAAATAGATATTTTTTTCATTATTTCATTTATGGTTTAATTGAAAACTTTTTCTAAATCTTTGGCATGAGTTTTTTTATTATTATTATTATTCGTTTACAACAAAAATGGATGATTTTTATCATTAATATGAGGTCCAAGTGAGTAGGTAAGGTAATGGCACATTGAAGTTATAATTTTATATGTAATTGTTAAAAATTTAGAGTTAAAATTTATTTATTTTTTGTGTAAAAAATCTACTAATTAGAATGATATGTAGTCTTTTATTAATTAGAAAATTATTCCATTTAATCCCTTTTATTTTAGCCATTGATAGTTTAAATTTTGAATTACTCTTTTTTACCTTTTATTAATCCTTAAATATAATATGTCATATCTGATTTTATATCACTTCTTTCGACTTATTTTTAATTAAAAAATTATAAAATATAATAATCGAAAACATTAAAACAACATATTTAAATGAAAAATTATGAGATAAGTAATATATATATAACCTTAAAACAGAGTTAAGGTTATACAATGGCAAGCCATAGTGCAAGCATCAATAAGAAATAAAAAGAGATGCTAAAGATATGCTTTGGCATTAGAAGACAGCAAAGCAAAATCAAGAAGATGTCACTATTGGGATTAATGTAATGGGCATTTTTAATTAATTGTATTTAAAACTAATACTTTTGATTGGATTAAGTTAAAAGCACCATTAATTTAATGTTAAAGAACTTTGAGTTTATCCTAATCTTAATTAAGAGTCATTGCGTGAACTTAATTCAATTCTTATAGGTTTACTGATGTTAGTTCATGGATCAAGTGGACTTTATTTCTCTTTGATGTAGATTTTGGGTCCCATCATCCATTAATATTATTATTATTTTTAAAAAAGTATAATTTTTGTTTCAATCATAAATGAAAGCACTTATTATCATAATAACGTCTTTTTAACCATCATTTATTATTATTATTACATTAAATATCTCTTTATTTCAAAATTTTTTATAATTTTTAATTATAAAATTTTAAAATATTTCGAATTCGTGACTTTTTTAAATTATAAATAAAAAAATTATCAAAATTTTTTTTTTATAAAGAATTATAAATTATTAATGACAAATTTTGCAATGATGAAGTAAAAGAAAATCAGGGTGCAAATATATATATTATATAAAGTGAAAAATTTGATGTGAGTTCCAATCCGTGAATATTATTAGGACATTACTAGACATATGCTACTTGGAAATATGATACCAATAAACCATGGTTATGATTATGCTTGTTTTTAGATTGTCATTTTGAGAAGCAAAAATATAAATTTAATTTTTGGAAAAAATAAAATATACATGTATTTTTTTATGAAAACAATTAAACTAAATTTAAAGTATAATTGATGTATTTAAAAAATTTAAATTTATTAAACATAAATATATAAATTGCTCATTACAAATAGTTTTAAAAACATATTACTAATTTTCCCAAACATTTTATGCATTAGTTGTCAGAAATTAATATATATATATATATATATATATATATATATATATATATATATATATATATATATGATTAAAAATTATTAAAATATGTATTAGAGGCTAAAAATGATTAATTTATTAAAGGATTTTAAGTCATAACAAAAATTATATATATATTTTTATAATGAAGGACTGAATTAAAATTACATTAAACCCCTCGAAACAAAAGAAATTTAGGGACTAATTTGTATTTTCCTCAACCCATATATTTTTGCTACAAAGTATTATATTGATCTCATTAATCTTGATCAGTTGTAACATGATTGTAAGGGTTATTACAGTAATTTCAACTACGGCAAGTGGCTGATTCAAATATTTAAAAGTTAGTATTATATTATGTTTTATTTAATTGGATTTGTTGTTGGTTTGTGGGAATATTTTTGTTTGTAATTAGCGGCTTCTAGTTTTTCTTCATTGGAAATTCCAAATTTGATATAATTAATAATGTTTTTTCTCTTTCCTCATAATACTTTTGAATATCATATTCTTTTGTATTCAAATCATTGTCTTTTGTTATTATATTAATAACTCATAAATTGAGGCCCTGGCCCATAATTTTTTAACTTTGGTGTCAAGTAAATTACAATTACAATTTCAAAATTTTAACTAGATTTATAGTGAATCTTTGATGATGTTATATCCTTAACCATTGACTATAATATATATATATATATATATATAATTATATATATCACAACCTCTACATTTAGATTAATTCAGTCAAATTAATCCTTTTCGGAAAGAAGTTATAAATAAAAATTAAACTCTTGACTTCATTTAATCTAAAATTCTAATATTTTTAACTTAACATTTCAATTTCATTTTAACTTGAACTGTTTTTTATAACATCTTTTGATTTATCAAACAAGTTTTAACAATAAAAAATTTCACTAAAAATTTCAATATCATTTCTTCTTTCAAATGAAGTATCTTTTACTAAAAACAAATACAATATTTAACAGGAAGTATATTAGTTCATTATATGATAGTTTTGGTTTAAGTGATATTATGACTTTAAACCCGTATTTACGTATATAATTGAACAAAAATTAAAACTTACTTTTTCTAAAGGTTAAACACAGATTTGTCTTAGATATAATTGTGCCATTAAAAATCCCAAGGAAAAAGGAAGAACAAATAGTACAACATTTTATAAGAAACGTACAAACATTGAATCTGCAGAAGGAAATATAAGTTCATTTCTACCATAGTGAAACTTATAATTCCCCATATAACTAAGGCCCATTTGTAAAATCATTCCAAAAAAACAAGTCCAAGGCTCACTCGTCAATTTAGTAATAAGTGAGGGACGTAAATTTAAATATTAAAAAACGAATTCCTGTTTTTTATTTTTTATTTATTATTATTTTTTTCATAATATTTCCAATTCCTAGTAGTAAGAGACTACTCAAGATTTTTTTCAAATCCCAATCCAACTATATTATGATCCACTACTAGAAAAATCAAGTTTTGCGACGGCCAAATCCGTCGCAAATTGACGTTTGCGACGGATTTGGCCGTCGTAATATCTTCGTCGCTGATTGCGACGGCACACAGAATCCGTCGCAAATAGCAACGGATTTACGACGGACAAAATCCGTCGCTATTTTGCAACGGATTTGCGACGGCAAATGGCCGTCGCTATTTTGCAACGGAATTGTGACGACAATTGGCCGTCGCTATTTTGCAACGGATTTGCGACAACAATTGGTCGTCGCTATTTTGTAACGGATTTGTGACGGAAATTGGCCGTCGCTATTTTGTAACGGATTTGCGACGAAAATTGGTCGTCGCTATTTTGCAACGGAATTGCGACGACAATTGGTCGTCGCTATTTTGCAACGGATTTGCGACGGCAATTGGCCGTCGCAATATCTTCGTTGCTAATTGCGACGACACAAAAATCCGTCACTATTTTACAATTAATTTGCTACAGATTTATTTTAATTATTTTTTATTTTTAATTAAATACATAAAATTATATATATATATATATATATATATATTGTAATAAAAATATTATTATTAATAATATTTATGGTTATTTTTTTAAAATATAAATTATATTTTTGGATATATATATAATCCAAATAATAAAACATTCTAAAATGTCATTATAATAATAATAAATATATAATAGTATCCTAATATTAAAAACATTTTAAGTATCATAACAATAATATCAAATATTATATTATATAGATATATAGAAAATGTCATTTCTTCATAGCCTTTGTTCCAAAGAATCTCTCCGTGTTTTATATCTCTTTCAAGAATTGGATTGACGATGACCATGTTATATTTCTGAGCAAAGTTTTGAAGAAACTATGTTGATTCACCGTCAACTGGAAACCCAGGAATTTCTCTGAAATTAGGAGCACCCTCTACTCTTTCTGGTAAACTGGGGTGTTGACAGCCAGGCCAATGGTCACTTTTGAGAACAGTTTGACTACCAAGAACCTCCCCTTTCCTCAATGCAGCAACTTGTCCCATCTCACAGGGACGACCATCAGCTGATTCAACAATTTTTGCGTGAGAAGGCTCAGAACATGCATATCCAAGGGCTCCCATTGGGTCTCTCCTTAGCAACCTGGTCAACATGTTTTTGGACAGCACCATAAGAATGCAACTCCACATAGACTGAGCTTAAAACATTAAGCAGGTGCTATTCACAACATGCGAATTTATAGAAGAGAAAGCATCATTTGATGGGACTGAGGCAATGCGACTTCAAAGAATTAAAAACTAGAAACAAATATTGCATCTGAGCATGAACAACAACTCCAACTGAATTAAATAGAAGAACAAGGTAGAACACCAATAATTCATCTAGCCTGTTACTTGGGATAAATGAAGCAATCTTAGCCTGTTATCAGACACATTTTCTCTTGTAGAGTGTTATGAGAATTCTCTTTTACCTGCGAATTATACTGTATAGTTCTGGCCTTGCTCTCATCCAGTCAGTAAAACTGAGATCAATGAAGTACAAAATTGTCAGTAGATGAGAGAAGCAAACCCTGTATGGGGTTAACAATAAGAGACGATTCAATAAAGCTAGAAAGAGCATGTCTTTTACTTTCTTATACTTCTCTTTTATTTTGAAAGGCACCATTCACTATTCACAAGATAGCAAGCTATCCAATAAGGTATAAGATGAGCTAGCTTCTGTTCAGTTACCTAGAGTGGATCATCTATAATGAGATTGCTGGAAGTCCAGTTTTGGGCTTCAATCTCCTTGATAATTAGTTTATCTGAACTTTTTGGCATTGTTGTCTAATTCTAATACTTCAACCACTTCCAGCTCTACATGTATTATATAGGGATATATTTGAATAACTATACTCCTAGTTTGAAGTAATTCATATAAAAAACCAACAAATACATCATACAGATAATGCTTGAAGATATAGTCAATCAAGATGATCATCCGCCCAAATAAATTGGTTAAGAAAGAAAAAATAAGTTACAGGGCGTCAGAGGACCCCAAAAGGCAAGCATAAAATTGAACTAGAAGAGTAATTACTCAAGAATTAGCTACCAGAAACTCCTAGTCGATTAAGATAAACCAATGTTGCAATCACCATGCCAGTTGTTGTTCTGCCACGCCCCATTTGACAATTAAAAATTATCTCTGTCTTTATATCAGCCTGGGAAATTCTATGGACCTACGAAGCAAAAAGCATGAATCAGAGATCTCAATTGCTCTATTTTCAGACAGTCCAAACAATAATGATCAATAACAACTGTAAAATAATGAGTCACTAAGCTATGAAGACAAAAATATGATATCAAAAGCCATGAACTTTATGGTTTCTCTATCTCTCGAACTAACAGAAAGATTAGTACACAGACAGGTCAGTGTTGTTTGCAATTTACTAATTCCAAACTCCTGAAGAGAGAGCTTTGGAAGAATCTGGAAGTGTTAGGGTTCCAAGAGGTCTTCCACGATTTAAACCAGTAAGCAATCTACTAACTTCCTACATCAAGAAACCAACACAGATCAAATCTGTCAAAAAATATATAATTAAAAAACATTGATTTAAGGATTTTCCAAATTCATTACCCATAAAATCTAATTGGATGCCCAGTCAAACTTATCCACAAAACATTAAAACCTATAATATGAACTACTACTCCATAACCAAAAGACCTTTTTTTCCTCTCTTTTTTTTCAAATTGGTATCAAATTCAAAGTGACCTGAAAAAGTGGAGGGTTGAGAGAAGATTCGAGAAGGCGGTGGAGAGATTCGAATCTACATATAGAACCGTCTTTCGGGCTCTCGTTCTCAGAGGGAACAACCATTTCTTGAGTTGTTAAATCTTCGCTCTCCATTTCTTTCTTTTCCCAACAATAGTTCGATCAAACTCTCAAGAAAGAGACGAAAATGAACACCCTTTTCTTTTTGGGATCCACTTTCATAAAAAATTATTCCACTCAAGAAATAGCTTGGGTTTGAAAGGGGAAGGGTTTTTTTGGGGGGAGAGGAAGATGAGTTTAGTTTGAGAGGGAAAGAAGATGAAAATATTTTTAGTTTGAGAGGGAAAAGAATTTGTATTTCTTTTTCTTTTTTTTTTTTTGATAAAGAGAGTTTTTTAGTGTATATATTATACTTATATATAATTAGAATGTTTTTAATTTGAATTAAAATTTTTTTAATTAGAATTGAAATTTTTTTTAACTTATACATTAATTGAAAAGATTTTTAATTAAAAATTTGTACTTCTTTTTCATTTCGATTTGTACATAATATATATAAGTATAATATATATCCGAAGAATAATATATATAATCATAATATATATAAACATAATATATATAAGTATAATATATAAAAATTTGTACTTCTTTTTTATTTCGATTTGTACATAATATATATAAGTATAATATATACCCGAAGAATAATATATATAAGCATAATATATATAAGTATAATATATAAAAATTTGTACTTCTTTCATCATCTTCTTAGTTTCTCTTTATGTTTTTCTTTTTTCTTTAGAGAGATTTTTGTACCATATTTGATCTTCATTTTTATCTCTATCTTTCCTCTTCTTTTAATCTTAAAATCCCTCTTATTAACACGATTCAAACACATAATATTAATTAAAATTACTTCATTCTTATTAACATTTTTTTCATAGTCACCAATTCTAAACTATGATAACACCTCTTTATTTATATTCATATCTCTTTGAACTGAATTCACATTTAATTTGTGTGTAAAAAAAAAAAAATATATATATATATACACATGTGTGTCTGTCAAGTGTGTGTCGGAAGTACATGTATAGAAGCATAAGAATTAATTATAAATTAAATTAAATTATGAAACCATTAATATGAAACCTATAATGTATATATACTCAATTACATATATTCATTTAATTACATACACATTAATTAGCTAGTGAAATGAGTAGAAAAAAATGATGGTGATTACAATATATATATAAATATAGAACAAAAACGAGGGAGGTGATGGAAGTGAGCTAAAGTTGAGTTAAAGTGGAGTTAAAGTTGATTGAAAAAGGAGAAAAGTGGAGTTAGAGTGGAAAAAAGTTTGTTATTATTATTATTATTATTATTATTATTATTTGCCCTAAAAAGAAAAAAAAGGTTTATCTTAATGATCCCAATAATAAACACATGAACTTCTTGTCTGCAATAATATCCCTTCTTCTCTCTTCTTCCATTTCCATGCTAAATTAAGTGGCCAACAAGTACACATCAACCATATATTATTTATATATATATATATATATAATGGCTGCCAGGGAGGCTGCCAAATGGATGAAGCCATCCATGAACTAATTCTCTTTCTCTCTCCACATCTCTTAAGACTAATTATATCTCATGCAATTTTAGTTTAATCTTTTGTATTTCATTATTTCTTCCAATTAATTTCGAATCAAATTTTGTCGATTTTTATTTTTAGTAAAATTTTTTTATAATATATATATATTTTTATTTACATGTTTGAATTAAAGTCTTTATTATATAAAGTTTTATAATTGATCGTATATATTAATATTTAAAACCAAGTGTGCTATCCAGTAGCCATATTTAGATTAGCCTTGTCATTTACCTAACCTTATGCTAAATATTTAGATTAGCCTTGTCCCTATTAGCAATGGTTAGGATAAGTTTAGTTTGAGGGGGAAAGGAATTTTTGAGTTTAGTTTAATATGGAAAAGAATTATTTTTTTTTCATTTTGGTAAAGGATGTTTTTTTCAGTAATTTTCTCTCTCTAATCCTTAGTGTATATATTATATTCTATATATTATACTTATATATAATTAGAAAGAAATATAATTAGAATTGGAAGTTTTTTAAGTGGAATTAAAAAACATTTTAACTTATGTTATAATAGTAATAAATATGTTAATAGTAATAAATATGTTATATTACACATATGTAATATTATATATATTTTAAAAAAAATATTACAATTTTTTTAAAGTTAAAATGGAACTTTTATATAATATATATTATAATATTATATCTTATATAATATTATATCTTATATAATATTATATTTAATATATATATATATACTCAATTACATATATCCATTTAATTACATACACATTAATTAGCTAGTGAAATGAGCAGAAAAAAATGATGGAGATTACAATATATATATATATATATAAATATAGAACAAAAACGAGGGAGGTGATGGAAGTGAGTTAAAGTTGATTGAAAAAGGCGAAGTGGCCTCGACATCCCTGATATAGTCGGATGTGTTTATCGAAGTGGGGCATGTCAAGCCATGCCACGTGTGCTTAGTGTCATTAATGTCCCTTTAAGAATTGGAAGAGATCTTTAGAAAGTAAATTAAATATTAATATACAAATAATGCAATATCTCTCTCTTCTTCCTTTTAAAGGAAAAAGACACATAATTTAATTAAAAAAATTTTATCTATCAAAATTATTAACAGTCTCATTTGTAACTTTAAAAAATTATAATTAAAATATAATATACCTCAAAATTAAAAAAAACATTTATCTAAAAATATTTATAATTTAATGTCAATATATATATAAAAGAAAGGGAGGAGATATATAGTTGAGGAGTCATTATTATTGAGGATGGAAGTGGGGTCATAAACCCTAAATTAAGGAAGTGGGGTCATAAAAAAATATTCTCTAATTAAACCTAATTAACTATAAACCCTAAAACTCTGGTCTGTGTTTTTTTTTCTTTTTAATTCTAACCCTGAATTCATCCATCCATTCATTCTTCTAGCTAGAAATTAAGGAAGAATATATAGAATTAAAATTTAAGAAGAAGATGACAGGATCTGGTTCACCTTGTGGTGCATGTAAATTTCTGAGAAGAAAATGTGTTAGAGGTTGTGTATTTGTACCTTACTTCTGCTTTATGGATGGAGCATGCAATTTTGCAGCCATTCATAAAGTTTTGGAGCCAGTAATTTCTCCAAACACCTTGCTCATGTTCCCATCACTGATCGTTGTGAAGTTGCTGTTACCATCGCTTATGAAGCTCAAGCCAGACTTCAAGATCCCATTTATGGCTGTGTCTCAGAAATCGTTTCCCTCCAACAACAGGTATATATATATATATATATATATATATATATATAAAATCAAACTCGCGATTTCGTGTAACGTCCACAGGTAGTGAATCTACAAGCACAACTAGCATCACTAAAGGAACAAGCAGCAGTAGCAGCAGCAGCTCAGTGTAGAATAAATATAAATGGTACAAACAATACAAACCCTAATAAATATCTTCCACAATATCTTCTTCATCAGTATGATTGGTTTCAATAAGAAAATTCAGGGATGCATCACCAATTTGAAAATATGATTTCCAATTTCTCCAATCCACTACTTTTCAGTAATAATGATAATTCAGCAGCGGAACAAATTTATGTTTCTTGTCACGATGAACAACAACCAAATGAGCAGCAGTGGGTTTTGCCGGACGACGACAACAACATGGATGATCTACAATGCGAACGTCTTGGATGTGCAATGGGAATATCAGATTACCAATATTGTGAATCCCTCAATGACATGGGTGAAATATTTATCTCTTTTATTTATTTTTTTCAAAATTATTTACAAAATATTCATACTATCTATATATATACTTTTTTTTTTGCTATAGATGTAGCTCTACATCCTGAAGCACACCAGAATTTCCGAATCCTTGCTGAAAGAATGGTGTTGGGTTTCTCTGGTGGTGTCTCTGCTTCTGGTGGCGATCTTTGGACACCAATTTCTGGAAATGGCATTGCTGATGTAAGGATTATGAGAAGGAAAAATCTCAGAAATATTGGTGTACCAACTGGTCTTACAATAAGTGCTTCTTTTTATTCTTGGCTTCCAACTTTGCCTAAAATCGTATTCGAGTATTTGCGTAATTACAAGAATTGATCCGAGGTACAACTTGATGCTTTTATTCAATACTATTATATCCATATTTTAGTTTTTTTGATAAACACACAGTATAATTTCTTGTGATATTATAACGAGTAAAATTTTTTTTTGTTTTAGTGGGACATTATAAGCTTTAATGGTTATGTGAAAGAAATTCTTTACATGGGAAGTGGATCGGAAGATGGCAATTGTGTATCTATCTTACAAGTTACAGTAAGATATATATGAACCCTAAATTTCATCTTATTTTTTTTAGTGAATTTGTTCAAATTAGGGCATGGAAAATCTAATTTTTTTGTTTATATTGGAAAAGGGTCCAAGAACAGATCGTGGAGGTGTGTTCATCTTTCAAGAAAGCAGCTGTGAACTAACAACTTCATTCATAGTTTATGCACTGTTGGACGTGACGACGGCGAAAGTGTTATTCGGCGGTGGAGATCCTGAGATTATTCAACTTCTTCCTTCTGGTTTCACCATTATTCCCATTGGACCTCCCTTGGATCATCCTGCTGCTGCTGCTATTTGTGATGCTGATCTTCAAAATGGAACTCTTCTCACAATTTCTTTGCAAATTGTTGTGGATTCTAATCCTTTAGCCAATGTTTCTGATCAGGCTCTCGATAATGTTAGTAAGCTTCTGCAGTATACAATGCATAACATTGAGGTGGCTCTTGCTCCCTTTTACCTTTGAGAGAAACAAGTATGTTTTTTACCCTAGAATATATATATTATATAATATATATATATATATATATATATATGTATGTATGTTTGTATGTGTTGAAATTTTATTTCTTTTTTGATTTATTTTCGCAGGAATGGAAGTGTTTGAGGAGGTGGAAACAAGTCTTGATTTTAGGGTTTAATTTCTATGTAAAGTTTGTATGTATTAGGACTTTGTAATAAACAGTTTTGTTGGAACTCAAGAGTTCCCCTTTTTATCTTTCCAGTACTTTTTATTTCTTCAAGACTTAATAAATATGCTTTTTGCAGTACTCTATCTAATATATATATATATATATATATGTTTATCACTTGAATTGTTTCCCCTTCAGACTCTTAGTTTTTTATACTTTTACATGGAAACAATTCAAGTGATAAACATATATATATATATTTGATGCATTAAATTTGTATTGGTTCCTTCATTCATAGATAATGGTAAAATAATCAATACATTGCCAAATATATATTTGTTTAAACGATTCAAATCCTATACTTTTGTTACAAACTACTTAATATATATATATATATATATATCTTCTTCTTAACAAAACTAGTCTTTTGATTAATTCCTTAGTGTATCAATTCCAAGTCAATCAATAGGAAAATTAATGGATTTAGTCTTTGGGCCCTTTATTCCTTGGCCACATGAGTCTTTGGGCCAATGCATGGTGGATATAGCTAGAGATGAGTCTCTCTCTATATAATATAATGAGTTTCTCTCTCTCTCTATATATATTATAATATCATATAGTATATATTATATATTATAATGATATATATATATAATTAATATAATTATAAATTTAAAGTAGAAAATAATTTAGATATAGATAATAGATAGATTAATTTGATTTAAAACTTAAATAATTAATTACATTTTTTATTCTAATTAAATAAATAATTTATGTTTTTTTTATAAAAATAATTATATAGATAATATGTGATTATATATATAAAAATAAATTTCGGTTGTAATTTGCAACGGCTTAGTTTGCAGTCGCAAATTCGGTTGCAATTTGCAACGGCTTAGTAGTCGGTCGCAAATTCAGTTGCAATTTGCAATAGCTTAGTAGGTGGTCGCAAATTTCGGTTGCAATTTACAATGGCTTCGTAGGCGGTCGCAAATTTTGGTTACAATTTGCGACGGCTGAGTAGTCGGTCGCAAATTTTAGTTGCAATTTGCGATGGCTTATTAGGCGGTCGCAAATTCGGTTGTAATTTGCGACGGCTTAGTAGGCGGTCGCAAATTTGGTTGCAATTTGCGACGGCTTAGTAGGCGGTCACAAATTTTGGTTGCAATTTGCGACGACTTAGTAGGCGGTCGCAAATTTGGTTGCAATTTGCGACGGCTTAGTAGTCTGTCGCAAATTTGGTTGCAATTTGCGACGGCTTAGTAGGCGGTCGCAAATTTTGGTTGCAATTTGCGACGACTTAGTAGGCGGTCGCAAATTTGGTTGCAATTTGCGACGGCTATGAGGCCGTCACAAATTTCCGTCGCTAAAATTGATTTTTCTAGTAACAGTTCCAATACTTGTAAATACAATTTTCTTTAACAATTTTTTCTTCCATGAATAAGGACGAGATGCAAGAAAACTGTACTAACAAGGAAGACATTTCGCTACTATGAAAGCTGCAGGTTATAATTGTACAATATGCAAATTTAAATGGAAAAATTCATCAAATATGTTATTCATAAAACATACTTACCTTGAAGTTGCTGCAACAGAAACGAATTCAGAGAATACAAAGGAAGAAGATATAAAGATTATCGTTGAATTAGATTTTCGAGAGAAGAATTTGTCGTATCGCGAACAAATCAAGAATATGATTGTTTATTTTCTTTGTTACTAGAAATCTTTGTTGGAAAATGGTGGGCCAAAAAGTGAGTTGGTCAGTGAATCAGAAAAATAGATGACGATGTGTTTAAAATGGACGAGTAGTTGGCTTTCTCCCTACTCGTTTGAATTAATGTGGAATGAAGGTACTCTTGTCGGTTGTCTCTCTTGATTATGCGTGAAATCATGCAAACAATTCAAACAAAGTTTTCGTCTCCGTTCGAACCCTTTGATGATAAAGTCAATAATGATTTCGAAAAGTTGCTAGAAGAGAAGATCTTGATTTTAGTAGACTTCTTGCACAAGAAAGTTAGGTGTTTAGAACACAAACAGTTATGAACAAACCCTAGGAAGAGAGAGAGAGAGTAATTGCAAACAATATTTGCTAGAACTGAGAGTGTGTTGATTACGTGCAACAGATAGGAAACCCTCCATATTTATTGGGAATTTCACTTATCTGAGTATATCGGACGGTCGTTGGACTATACCACTTGTCAACCGTGGGAGACCAAGCTCCAAGCCTATGCGTGCCCCGCACCTCGTTTGAGCTTTGGACGGTGTCGCACCTCACCTTGATTGATGATTTGGCTTATTGACCTAATCTCCCTAACTGCATGACAAATTGCATGTCCTATCACTTGTCGACCATGGGTGGCCGAGCTCCGAGCTTATGCGTGCCCCCGCACCTTGTCCAAGTTTTAGATGGTGTCGCACCTCACCTTGGCTGGTGTTTTGGCCCATTAACCTAATCTTCCTAACTACATGACATATCTTAAGTCCAGTCCCTTTGTTGATCAACCACGTATGTTCACATACTTTTTAAAATTACTATAGGTTGAAAACCCTAATAAAAATATATGTCCAACTGTAAAAGAATGTACGAAGGAACAAAACATGCATGCGTGTCCATGGAGGATGGAAGAGTACATGCTTTAGAGAAGACATGCTAACAAAATTGCCAATGTAGGCAGAGAAAAGGATATAGAGGGCTAAGGTATCTTTTCGTACCTAAAACATGCATGTGTGTCCATGTAAAATAAAAATGGCAGAGAAGACATGATAAACCCGTGCTAACAAAATGGCCGATGTGTTGTGCTCGAATGATCCCACAAGATTGGGCTTCCACCACTTAACTCCACATTAGTATGATATTGTCCGCTTTGGGCCTAAGCTCTCACGGTTTTGTTCTTGGGTAACCACCCAAAAGGCCTCTTACTAATGGAGTAAGTGGTATTCTTATAAGCTAGTCAAGCCTAGCGATATCTTCAGATGTGGGACATGGGTTGACACCCCAACACTCCTCCCCTCAAGCCAAGGACCACATACCCGTGTCCTCCCCTAGAGGGACAATCATTTTGCATCCTTCGCAAGACACTAGACTCTTCACATCTGGCATATGCAAGCCCACCAACCTTGGTCTCTGATACAAGTTGTTGGGTATAAAACCCTCTGTCGCAGCAGAAACTTGGACAATATCTGAGATGAGTGAACAAAAATAAAGTAATACGAGCAAAATAATAAATTAGTGACACCAAAATTTAACGTGGTTCACCCTTGAATATGGGCTACGTCCATGGGACCAACTCCGAAATAATTTTTCCACTAATAAAATATTAGTCGGCTTACAAGTGAGAGACTTCTCTAGAAACATTCTAGAGGCAAACTCGGAACAACTGAGATAAACTCAAAATAGTGGTACTATAGTGTTACAAACATTATACACAAAACATCACTATTTTGTCACTCTCCAAATATTTCTCTCTGTCACAAATTTCCTTGAAGCGCAAAGATGCTTCAGAAATACATTCCCTAATCTCACAAAAAGCTAATGAAGATTCAGAAGAACCTTCAAAAGAAATAAAGAAAAGAAAAGGAAGAAGAATGAAGAAAGTATTTTTCTTCTCTCTCTATTTTTGACAAAAAAGAACCCTCTATTTATAGGTAGAATTTTTTCACATTTTCCTACATTTTCTCAACCGACTTTACCGAGTTAAAATAATATAAAATAAATTATTTTCTCTTATCATCAAGTGCCTACTATGAGGCGGGATCCACAACAATTCTCCCCCTCCCTGCTACATGGGGGCTTCACCATTCCGGCTTCTTGTCAACAGTATTCAAAATTTCCTTTTGGAAGAGTCTTCGTCAGCGTATCTGATCCATTTTCTTCCGTGTAGATCTTCTTGAGTTCTAACAGTTTCTTCTCTAATACATCCCTGATCTAGTGGTATCTCACGTCAATGTGCTTTGATCTGGAATGAAAGGAGGAATTCTTTCCAAGATGAATTGCACTTTGACTATCACAGAACAACTCGTACTTTGTCTGGTGAAAACCAAGTTCTCTCAGGAACTTTTTCATCCATAACAACTCTTTGCATGGCTTAGTTGCTGCAATAAACTCAGCTTCAGTTGTTGATAGTGCAACACATTTTTGCAGCTTTGATTGCCATGATATAGCTTCCCCTGCAAAAGAAATTAGGTATCTTGATGTGGACTTTCTAGAGTTAACATCTCCAGCCATATCAGCATATGTGTATCCCACTAACACAAGTTTCTCGTCTCCAAATTTCAGACACAAATTGGAGGTTTGGTGTGTTCTGAATTGACATGCTAAAGACAAAATTTATTACCCTATATCAATTATGAATAATTAAGGATGGAGAATTACTAATTGTCACTTTTAGCATCTATGTTTGTCACTTAATCAATCATTTTATTGGAACCTAAGGCAGAGTACCTATCGTGTAGCTAGTCTATTGGAAAGTACCTACGATTTTAATTTAGAAATTATTGTACTCCCAGGGAAGTGGTAACGGCTTAGTAGTAACTACCCTTTTACCCTAACTCTCATTTTATTACCTAGTTATGCAATCGTTCATCAAAATCTTTGATGAGTTGGTGATCCTTACTACACAAGACTCGAGTTTATTTAGCATGCAAGAGTATTTTATAGATAAGTATTCTGATGTATGTTCTATTGTTCCTACATGTTGATTGATCTATCTTCGAATATTTTAGATATATCTTGGTCTAGAATGCAATTACATACTGTATCTTACTTGTGTACCACATCTGAGTTATCTGATAACCGCCCCATTGCCATTGACGACCATACTCACGGTTCAAACTAAAGGTATCCATGAAAGCCTGTGTTACTCAGGAAATCATGCCACTCGCCCTAACGCCGGTATACACACCCAAACTCAGCCTCATTAGACTACTCTAACAAACATGGTGATCTATAAGTCATTTCACCTAATATGGCAGACCTTAATGCCTTTTCAAATCCTAAATTAAGGCCTGTTAAACTAGACAGGTTATGATTAGACCATGGTTGTCTATAACCGTTCATCTAGTTTAAAAGAGCAAGTAGATATGCAGTTGTAATGTTTAATTAAGCAGGTGACCTTTCCGGAAAAATGAAAACAACTTCAACATGCAAAACATATATAACCTATCATCATAATTTAATATTCAAATTGGTATTTACACAAACACAATACAGAATATACAAAGAGGATTTAGGGAACAACCACCATAAAGTATTCACCCTTTATCAGGTCCACTTATGGAGCGACTACTTGTATATCCTATATTGCTTGACCTGACTCTGCTTGACAGAACCTTCGGAGAACGCTTCCTTAGCCTAGTAGCAATTTCTTTATCTTACATCCTGGGCTTAAGCAAAGCCCTGTTGACTAGCTCTTCGCTCACCTAATGCCTCTTAGGATCTCCTAACAAAATCCCGGGTATTCTATGAATATCAAAGATGAATCCTATCTAGTCGAATTCTAAGATTCTGAGATAAACACTCAGAAAGCAAAGAAAATGAGACTCTTGTATTATTACTAAACTACTCGTGTGATGCACCTGAAATCACTAAATGACTTGTATCGAGTGTAGAAATGTACACTTGAAGTCACTAGATGATTCAGATCGAGTGCAGAGGGATGATTTCAACTGAGGAAGACCTGAGGTATTTATAGCAGGGAACTTGAGGGGTTTTCTCTGTGATTCCCGATGTGGGATTCTGAACTGGTACTCGGGACGCCCGTCCCAAGTTTGTTGACAGGGTCAGGACTCCCGTCTCGGTGCTTTGACCGGGTCGGGACTCCCGTCCTGGTAGTTTGACTGGGTTGGGACGCCCGTCCTGAATTGAAAAGTTCCAAAAATCACGTTTTTGCCTCAATATTTACTATTGCACATTTCACCTGAAACTTCCAAAATCACAAATATTGCAAAATTGTGTTAAGATCAATTAATTAAGAATGATTTATCTCCAATTTCACCCTAATTTGTGCCTAAAAACAGGCTAAAAAAAGTGATATGATTTATGCATATCAAGGTTCCACAAAGATACCTGAAAATCTATTTTACTGCAACCCAATGTTCTTTCCCTGGATTTGAAAGAAAATGCTCACAACTCCTACCGAGTGAGTAATATCTGGCCTTGTACATACCATGACATACATCAAACTTTCTACTGCTGAAGCATATGGAACTCTATCCATCTCTTCCTTCTCTCTTTCTGTAGAAGGACATTGTTTAGAACTTAGTCTAAAGTGATTAGCTAGAGGAGAGCTAACCGTTTTAGCCTTGTCCATGTTGAACATTTAAAGTACCTTTTCAATGTACTTCTTTTGTGACAACCATAAATTCTTGGTGCTTCTATCCCTTGTTATCCTTATACCAAGAATTTGCTTTGAGGTCCCAAATCTTTCATGGCAAATGACTTGTTCAGTTGCTTCTTCAGGGTGTCAATCCTGGTAATGTTTTGGCCAACAATCAACATGTCATCCACATAGAGCAACAAGATAATGAAATCATCATCAACAAATTTTTGCACAAATACACAGTGGTCTGAACTGGTCTTTGAGTAGCCTTGCTCCCCCATAAAAAACTCAAACTTCTTGTACCATTTTCTTGGCGCTTGTTTCAAGCCGTACAAACTCTTTTCTAGTTTGCAAATAAAGTCCTCTTTCCCTTCTTGTGCAAAACCTTCTAGTTGTTCCATGTATATCTCTTCCTCCAAATCACCATGAAGGAAGGCTGTCACGTCCATTTGCTCAACTTCCAAGTCAAGAATTGCTGCCAACCCCAGCACTACACGAATGGATGTCATCTTCACTACCAGTGAGAAAATATCATCAAAGTCAATTCCTTTTCTTTGATGGAAACTGATGCAGTTCCGATTGGTATGCTAAAAGATAGGATTTATGTACCTATTTTGATTATGAATAATTAAGGACCAAGTCTTACTAATTGTCACTTTTAGCAATATTTGCTGTCACTTAATCAATCAGATCCTAAGATAGAGTACCTATCGTGTAGCTAGTTCTTGAAAAGTATCTACGGTTTTAATTTATTAATATCGCACTCTCAGGGAACTGGTAACGGCTTAGTAGTAACTATCCCTTAACCTTAACACTTATCTTATCATGCAATTAATCAACCAGTTAATCAATTTCATTGAGATTGATTGGTGATCCCAACCACACATAGCACATAAGTATTTAGCATGCAAGATTATCAAATAGACATGAGTTCTGATGTATGTTTTATTGTTCCTACATGTTGATTGACCTATCTTCGAGTATTTTAGATATATCTTGGTCTAGAATAAAATTATGTACTGTATCTTGCATGTGTACCATATTTGAGTTACCCGATAAATTACCCTACCTTAATGATTAACCTACTCACGATTTGAGTTAAAGGTATCCATGAAAACCTGTGTCACTCAATAATTCATGCCACTCATCCTAATGCCGACATAAAGAACAAACTCAGTCTCATTAGATTACTCTAACAAACATGGTGATTTATAAGTTATTTTACATAATATGGCAGACCTTAATGCTTTTTATTCTAAATTAAGGTCAGTTAAACTAAACAAGTTATGATTAGACCATGGTTAGGAATTGCCTATAACCGTTCATTTAGTTTAAAAGAGCAAGCAGATAGTTCAGTCATAATGTACATTCAACAGGTGACCTTTCCGGAAAAATGAACATTACTTCAACATGCCCAACATATATAACAGAGCAATCATAATTTGATATTCAAATAAGTATTTAGACGAACATAACATAAAGTATACAAAGAGGATCTAGGGGACCACCACCATAAAGTATTCACCGTTTATTAGGTCCACTGACGAAGAGACTACTTGTATACCCTAGGTTGCTCGACCTGACTCTGAATAGCAGAACCTTCAGAGAACGCTTCCTTAGAATAGTAGCGATTGCTTTACCTTACATCCTGGGCTTAAGCCATGCCCTTTTGACTAGCTCTTCGCTCACCTAATGCCCTCTTAGGATCTCCTAACAAAATCCTAGGTATTCTATGAAAACTAAAGAAGAACCCTATCTAATCGAATTCTAAGAACCTGAGATAAACACTCAGGGAACAAAGAAAATGAGACACTCTTATATTGCTAACTACTCGTGCGAGTGGAGAAAAATGCACTTGAGTCACTGAATGACTTATATCGAGTGTAAAAATATACAATTGAAGTCCGTAGATGACACAGATCGAGTGATAAGGGATGATTACAATTGAGGAAGGCCTGAGGTATTTATAGTAGGGGAAATGAGGGGTTTTCTGTTCCATTTTCGATGTGGGACTGCTTCATCACGCTCGGGACGCCCGTCCCGAACTCAGAGGTTCCAAAAATTGCATTTTCCCCAATATTTGCTATTTTCTTGTACATTTCACCTGAAACTTCCGAAATCACAAATTCTGCAAACATATGTTAATATCAATCAATTAAGATTGATTTGGTTCCAATTTTGCCCTAATTTGTGCCTAAAAATATGCTAAAAAAGTGATATGATTTGTGCATATCATATAACCCCACACTTAGCTTTTTGCTTGTCCTCAAGCAAAACCTATCTAGAATTAATGAAAGTTCAATCATAGGTGCAATCACACAAGGGTCTTAGAAATGGTTTTAGCAAAATTTCTCATTGAGTCAGATGATTCAAAAAACAGACATGACTGATCGAGTTGCTATGGAAAGGTCTCAAATGTCCTGGTAAATGTGTCATGACCATGTAGCTAAAACATTTCAATAACCTGATTGAACTCTACGCTTAGTCATAGGGTTTTCCTGATGTGTAGTGTGTGAACTGGTCTAGACTAGATTGTCAACTCAAAATAAACTTTCTAAACCGTTACCACATAATAATTTGACCAGTTTTCAAATATAATAGCAAAACAAAAGACCTTCCGGATTCTGAGCTTTGGTGCCAATGCTTTCTAGTTATGATTCCCAATAACTACAGCTAATTTATTTTGCGTATGAAAAGAAATCTTCCCTTATTCTTCACCATCGGGTTTTCGAGAACTCCTCTTTGTTACGCTCAACTCTATCCTGCAGTTTCTTAATGCTAGTACTAAGGTTCAGCATGGTTTGTTCCAACTGTTCTAACCTGCTGAAAATAGTACTATCCATCGAATACATCCTGTCAGTTACACCATCAATTAACTCACGTATAACTGAAGAGGAATAATCTATTGTTGGTGCAGTGTATTCCTTGGGGTAGCAGGGGTGTATTCGGGTGAAGCAGAAGTATACTCAGATGATGCAGGGGTATACTCAGGTGATGCAGGGGTATACTCAAGTGATTTAGGGGTATACTCAGGTGATGCAGGAGTATACTCAAGTGATGAAGTGACGGGATTTGGAGAATTTAAGGAAGGATCAAGGTTGTTTTCCAATGAGTACTTGTCCATAATATTTTGGGCTCTCATTCTGATGATATCAAAGAGAGTGATTGTGTATCCATCATGTTCCTCGTCAGAGCTTCTTAATGGGCTAAGATATCTTTTTGGCCTTTTGGCTCTATGGGTGAAGATTCGTTGCTTACTTGTTCCTTTTCTCTTCATCTATGAGTGCAAAAGTCTGGGTTAGATCAATTTCTAAAAATATTTTCAAAAATTTAATAAACAAATAAGAAAGCTGTAAACAGGAAAAATATTTTATTTTTAACATTTTATATTTTTATATTTTTATATTTTGTTTTTGAGTTTGATTTCCTTAGTATGGTTTTAGAATGATTTTCTAAAGTTTGATTATCCTAAATTTCTTAATTTTAGATAATTTCTAAAATTAATTATCTAAGGTAACACTATATTTTAAGAAATTTGATTGACAAATTAGAATAAGCATAATTGTTAACTAAGTTATACATTACTACCGTTACCTATCATAAGCCTCTAGAATTTTGATCAAGAATCATAAAATTTTATGATATGTTCCCCGACAACGGCACCAAAAATCTAATGCAGTTCTGATTGGTATGCTAAAAGATAGGATTTATGTACCTATTTTGATTATGAATAATTAAGGACCGAGTCTTACTAATTGTCACTTTTAGCAATATTTGTTGTCACTTAATCAATTAGAACCTAAGGAAGAGTACCTATCGTCTAGCTAGTTCTTGGAAAGTATCTACGATTTTAATTTAATAATATCGTACTCCCAGGGAACTGGTAACGACTTAATAGTAACTATCCCTTAACCCTAACACTTATCTTATCATACAATTAATCAATCAGTTAATCAATTTCTTTGAGATTGATTGGTGATCCCAACCACACATAGCACATAAGTATTTAGCATGCAAGAGTATCAAATAGACATGAGCTCTGATGAATATTTTATTGTTCCTACATGTTGATTGACCTATCTTCGAGTAGTTTAGATATATCTTGGTCTAGAATGCAATTATGTACTGTATCTTGCCTGTTTACCACATATGAGTTACCTGATAAATCACCCTACCTTAATGATGAATCCACTCACGGTTTTAGTTAAAGGTATCCATCAAAATCTGTGTCATTCAAGAATTCATGCCACTCATCCTAACGCCGACATAAAGAACAAACTCAGCCTCATTAGATTACTCTAACAAACATGGTGATCTATAAGTTATTTCACATACTATGGTAGACCTTAATGCTTTTTATCCTAAATTAAGGCCTGCTAAACTAAACAGGTTATGATTAGACCATGGTTAGGAATTGTCTATAACCGTTCATTTAGTTTAAAAGAGCAAGCAGATAGTTCAGTCATAATGTAAATTCAGCAGGTGACCTTTCCGGAAATATGAACATTACTTCAACATGCACAACATATATAATAGAGCAATCATAATTTGATATTCAAATAAGTATTTAGACGAACACAACATAAAGTATACAGAGAGGATCTAGGGGACCACCACCATAAAGTATTCACCCTTTATCATGTCCACTGACAGAGCGACTACTTGTATACCCTAGGTTGCTCGACCTGACTCTGAACAGCAGAACCTTCGGAGAACGCTTCCTTAGATTAGTAGCGATTGCTTTACCTTACATCCTGGGCTTAAGCAATGCCTTGTTAACTAGCTCTTCACTCACCTAATGCCCTCATAGGATCTCCTAACGAAATCCTGGGTATTCTATGAAAACCAAAGACGAACCCTATCCAATTGAATTCTAAGAACCTGAGATAAACACTCAAGGAACAAAGAAAACGAGATACTCTTATATTGCTAACTACTCGTGTGAGTGCAGAAAAATGCACTTGAGTCACTAAATGACTTATATCAAGTGTAAAAATATACACTTGAAGTCACTAGATGACTCAGATCGAGTGATGAGGGATGATTTCAACTGAGGAAGGGTATTTATAGTAGGGGAAATGAGGGGTTTTCTCTTCCATTTCCGATGTGAGACTGCTTCATCTCTCTTGGGATGCCCGTCCCGATAGTTTGACTGGGTCGGGACGCCCGTTCCGAACTCAAAGGTTCCAAAAATTGCATTTTTGCTTCAATATTTGCTATTTTCTTGCACATTTCACCTAAAACTTCCAAATCACAAATTCTGCAAAAATATGTTAATATCAATCAATTAAGATCGATTTGGTTCCAATTTTGCCCTAATTTGTGCCTAAAAATATGCTAAAAAGTGATATGATTTGTGCATATTAGAAACCCTTGACAACTAGTCTGGCTTTGAATCGTGGTTGGCAACTGTGTTCCTCGTGCTTTATCTTGAACATCCATTTGTTCTTCAAAGCCCTCTTACCTTTTGGTAACTTCATCAGCTCAAAAGTTTGATTCTCATGCAAGGACTTCATTTCATCTTGCATGGCTTCAATCCATTTTTCTTTGTGTTCATGATCCATGACTTCATCAAAACATTCTGTTTCTCCCCCATCAGTTAGTAGCACATACTGATCTTCAGGATATATAGTAGAGCGTTGTCTGACTCTAGTAGATCTTCTCAGATTTGGAGAACCCTCTGGTGTTGATGGTTGATCACGAACATTATCTTCAGAAAATTCTGGAACATCTCCAGTTTCTGGGTGATCATCGTCTTCAACTTGTCTTGGCAGTGTTGTTGAAGGAATACACTGCATGCCTATTGTAATATCATCGGCCCTGACAGCACTTTTTGGAGTATCAAACTATAGAGGGACACATGGTGAGCTATTCAACACATGAACAACTGTTAGAATAGCTTCACCCCAAAACGTCTTTAATAGCTTTGCACGTGAGAGTAGACATCTGATTCTCTCCATCAAGGTTCTATTCATCCTCTCAGCCAAACCATTCAACTACGATATCTTCGGAGGTGTTGTCTAATGTCGAATACCATTTGCTTTGTAGTAAGCATCAAATGGTCCAATATATTCTCCACCATTGGTTGTTCGAATGCATTTCAGCTTCTTTCCCGTTTGCCTCTCAACTACAGTTAAAAATTCTTTGAAAACATCTAACACTTGGTCTTTTGATTTTAGCAGGTATATCCAAGTCTAATGAGAATGATCATCAATGAAAGTCACAAAGTATTGAGCACCACCAAGTGACTTTGACATTGGCCCACACAGATTTGAGTGTATCAGATCCAACACATTCTCCATTCTTGAAGGAAGGGAACGTTTGAAAGAAACTCTATTTTGCTTTCCTGCTAGACAGTCACCACATTTCTTCAAGTAGACCTGATCCAATCTAGGTAACGCATTCTTCTTGGCTAGACATGTCATACATTTTTCACTCATATGACCTAGCCGCTTGTGCCATAACTCAACTGTACTATCATTCTCCACAGCGTTCACAACATCTTGGGAGAGATTTGCATGCATCGTGTACAACTTTGAGTTTTTCTTTCCTCTCACCACCACCAATGATCCCTTGGTGAGTTTCCATAGACCATGAATGAAGGTGTTGCAGAAACCTTCATCATCTAGCTTGCCTGTTGAAATTAGATTCAGGCGCATGTCTGGAACATGCTTGACATCTTTCATGACAAGTCTCGTACCATTATTGTCTCCAGACAAATTTATCCAATGCCTGCAACTTCTGAGACTTTATCATTTCTCATCTTGACAACACCAAAATGTTCAGTTGTGTAAGATGAGAAGAACTTCTTTCGTGATGTGACATGAGTGGTAGCAGCACTATCAATAATCCAGTTGGTCTCATGGTTTGTAAGACTGATAGAATCCTCATCGAAAAAAATGATGTTGAACTCTTAGAGAACGTTTGCATCTTCATCATCATGTTCTTTTTTTAACTTCTAGCAGAACTTCTTGATGTGTCCTTTCTTCTTGCAATGATGACATTCCATGTTTGCATGCTCTCCGCCTCATTTCTTCATTTAACACTACACTCTTCACAAATTCTATGCATAGTATGTCGTTTGGTGCAGAATTTGTAAGTGAAATTTTCAGAGTCTCCCATGACTCTGGCAAGGAATGGAGTACAACAAGAGCAAGTAGTTCATCATCAAACTTTATGCCCTTTATGCCCATTCCTAACAATTGTTGCACAATACCTTGAAGGTCGTTCAAATGATCTGCCATTGATACCACTTGTTGGGCTTCCACCACTTAACTCCAAATTAGCATGATATTTTCCGCTTTGGGCCAAAGCCCTCACGATTTTGTTCTTGGGTAACCACCCAAAAGGCCTCTTACTAATGGAGTAAGTGTTATTCTTATAAGCTAGTCAAACCTAGTGTTATCTTCTGATGTGGGACATGGGTTGACACCCCAACACGACGTAGTCAGAGAAAAGGATACTGAGGGCTAAGGTATGTTTGCTTACCCAAATGTTAGAATTTGAGTAAAATTTTGAACGCGAATTATTTTATTATATATATATATATATAGAGCTGTTAATGAGCCGAATCGAACCGAGCATGAGATATTTTGAGTTTGTTTGATTATTATTCAAGCATGTTTGAGTTCGCTTGTTTAATATTTCGAACAGAAAAATTTGTTCGAGTTTGTTCGGTTATTTTCTTTTATTGTTGGAGTTGGAGCTCGAGTTCGAGCGATTAAGTTTAAAAAATTTTCAAATTTAAATTTGAATTTAAATATTAATTTTTTTTCAAAATTTCAAATTTATAAAATTTATTTTTTAATAATTAACTATTTAATAATAATAATAATAAATAAAAGTGAGCATTCTTTTAAATGATAAATCTAAATATAATAATTAAAATGATTAAATTTCAAATTAAGATAAAACAATATCTTCTAAAGATAAATCATCATTCTCGCAAAAAAAAATGTTAAATATATAAAGAATATTTTAAAATATATTAATCATTATTTTTATATATACAAATTAAAGGAGAAAAAAAATTCAAATAAAATCTGATAGCGATCAAGAATAATATAATTTTTAAAATTTAAAATATCAAACAAATATAATCTAATTATTCCAATAAAATAAAATAAATATGGTAAAAAAATAATATACTTACCTTTAAACTTAATTTTTCAGTTGAGTCCGGACTTTGAGAAGGTAAGGGAATGCGAACGATCAATTTTTTAGAATTTGTATAGAAACAAAGTTGACTAAATTAGAATTCAAGAGTATTTTTATGGTTATGAGAAAAATAAATTGTCTTAACACTTTGAAAAATGTTGAGAAAGTTGAACCACCTTTAGAAATTAGGAAAAAAAAAAATAAAATGTTTTTAAATTTAAATATTAAATATTATTTTTAATAATATATATAAATATTATAATTTATTCGGGAACTCTCGATATGTTTGAATAAGCTTGAAATTTAATCGAAGTTAAAATTTTGTTCGTATTTGTTTGTTTAATAAATTGTGGCAAAATAATTCAACCAAATCTTTAATGATGACAGCTGGAATACATTTAATTTTGGTGCATTTGTATAAATTCAATGCATATTTAATAAAATTAAAATTTTAAATTTCACGAATAAAGGTTTATATGGATAAATTATTATTTATTTTATTTGGCTGTAATAATAATAATAATAATAACAATAACTCAAAAATCTAAAATATGCAACCTATTTTTGAATATAGATTTAAAAATAAATCTTCCAATTCTTAATTATATATTAAATTTAAAATATTTTCCTAATAAAAAATCAGATATTCTTAAAATTTCCTTAAATACAAATATCCAAATAGAGGAATTCATAATCTTATGAATATAAAAAGAGAGTACTAATTTATATATGGAAATGAATTTTCATTTAAGAAAAACTATAGCGAATATGGAAAAAAACAATTCCTTTATAATCCGTGTTCCTTCCTTTAATTTTACATTACCAATATATATACGTCCTATAAATTCCTCAGCCATTTGAATATTAAACAATTCACAGCAAAAAAAAAAAAAAAAAAAAAAGGAAGAATTAATGGAATATCAAAGAATTGAAAGAATGTTATTTGGAAGCGTAAGTACTGAGAACCATCATTTCAGGGCTGAAGAAATGGAAGGAAATGCACGCCAAATCTTTGGAGAGGCTTTTCCAGATTTGCAAAGGGGACTTTTACTGGTACAAAATACTCTCTTTTTTTTATTCATATCATTTGTAATTAATTAATTATATGTACGTATTATTTCATATTCGCAGGCAAATTTAAGCAGGCAAACTCTCGTTGAGGTCAAAATTACGCAAGAAACAAACCAAGAATTAGAAAGCCTAAAGTTGAAGGGAGAAAAATGTGGTTGCTTCATTTGTATTCGGTACGAAATATGTCATTCCCTTAAAAGGGCTGGTTATAACTCTACAATTTGCAAGTCTAAATGGAAAGAATATGGAAATTTAGGTGGACAACACACTTATATAGAAGTTATAACAAAAGATGAAGAAAGTTCAAAGAAGAAAAGGGATTCCAGAATTATCATCGACTTAAATTTTCGTGAAGAATTTATGATTATTCGGCCAACGAATGAATATAACCATTTGGTTTCTTTGCTACCGAAAGTTTTTGTTGGAAAAGATGAGAAGCTGAGAAACGTAGTAAAGATAATGTGTTCTGCTTTGGAGTTTTGTATGAAGAAGAAAAAGATGCATATGGGTTTATGGAGGACCGAAAATTACATGCAAACAAAATGGAAAGGAAGGCCTGAAGATTCAGTTCCGCAAAAGGTATTACAAATTTTGCCAATGGATTTGAAGAAGAGGAAATCTTGCTCTAAGCTTTCCTTGCTTACTCTCGAATTCTCAAAACCCTAATTAATATATAGTTTAAACAGTTTGCAATTTAATTTTGGAGTTTAGGATTCAAAAAATTGATGTTAATTAGCTTTGGTAGCATATATATATATATTTTATAAGATTTAAAATAAGAGATTTCTTGTATTCATCTTTATTAGTGATCTAATTACTTCGTTTCATTGTTAATTTCATATTTTGTTTTTTTTTTATCTTCATGTTTGATTATTTACTTACATTCTTCCAGTTTAATTTATTTTTAGTTTATTCGCTTATTATTTATGAGATTTGAACACATAGATTACAAATTAATTTTATAAAAAACAATTGGAACAATTGGAACTTGAAGCACATTGTACAACTGAGAACCGTAAATTGGAGCTGGAACTTGCAAATTCCATCGAAATTAAGAAAATCCATGAACAATCCCATCAAAATCAAGAAGACTTATGAACAACAAGTTATTAGAGAGTGTACAGGTGTTCTATGAGGGTAGTTGCCCCTGATGATTTCTCTGATTAAGTCGACAAACCAACAGCCCTCTCTCTCTCTCTGACTGTAACAGTGTTAAACAGTGAAAAAATGTTGACTAACGGTAAAATTGAAACTCTAACTGTAAGATTTAACAGAAGTGCATATAGTGGGACTTTTTGAAACTTAAATGGTACTACAAGTGCAAAAACATTTTGAAGTACAAAAGCTAGATTTTGATAACTAATAAGTGTACCTGAGATAGTTTATCCAAAAAACTATCATTATAGCCTTTAATTTTGCTATAAAAATAGCCTCAGTTAGTCTTATTTAAATGTTTCTAAGAATATTAAAAAGCTTGTATACAAATACCAAAATTAATACAAAAACTTTAATTTTTTTTTGGTTTTCTTTTTTTGTTGGGCCCAAATTATCCCACAAGATTGGGCTTCCACCACTTAACTTCACATTAGTAAGATATTGTCCGTTTTGGGCCTAAGCCCTCAGGGTTTTGTTCTTGGGCAACTTCCCAAAAGACCTCTTACTAATGGAGTTAGTGGTACTCTTATAAGTTAGTCACCCTAGCATTATCTTCAGATGTGGGACATGGGTTGACACCCCAACATTCCTCCCCTCAAACCAAGGACCACAAACCCGTGCCCTCTCCTAGAGGGATAATCATCTTGCATCTTTCGCAAGACACTATACTCTCATCTTGCATCCTCCGCAAGGCATCCACATCTGGCAAGCAAGCCCTCTAGCCTTTGGCTCTGATACCACTTGTTGGGCCTTAATGATCCCACAAGGTTGTGCTTCGACCACTCAACTCCACATTAGTATGATATTGTCCGCTTTGGGCCTAAGCCCTCACGGTTTTATTCTTGGGCAACTTCCCAAAAGGCCTCTGACTAATGAAGTTAGTGGTCCACTGTTGCGTTGTGTGCGTGTGTCACAATTTGTAAAGATAAGAAAATAAAATAAATCAACGCAATCTTAACAAGTGCAAGTATACACCGGTCAACAAGTAATATATGTACCTAAGTACAAGATTATCGATCCTACAGGGACTACGTGTGCCAATTATACATGCAAACATGATTTACATCTGGTTAAAAGAATAAAGAATGATGAATAATGAATGGAGATTCGGAGATTAAACTACTGCTACGATACTGCTGCAGCAACGGAAATGCTGCAGTATCACCAATGTTGCAACAATACTAACTACCAACTACAAGTCAGCCTACTGGAAAATCACCATAAGAATACAACAGGTAATACAATGCTGTGAAAATCAAGCAGAAATTGCAAATATAAACTAGTAGTGAATCCAAAAATGCTAAGCATGCTTTTCAGTTTCCAAATTAATGCTACAGCGTATCTGGTTCCACCCAGATTACTTGATCTACTAGCCTAGATCCCCGATAACATCGTCTCATGGAGTACGAAGTACCATTGACCTAGAACAACACTAGTCAGTGAATTTGGTCATGTCCCCTGCAATGTTGAGCGCACGGTCATGCGTTTCAATCTAGTGCCACATAATTATCATGTCCACTAGCTCCCCTCCGTTAGAAGGCCAGATACTAGTTCGATTGATACGTTGGACAATCGTAACCGCAAGTGATGCTAAATCAATTTAAGTAATTACATGAATAAACCAAGCATGCCCCATACAAGCATCAATAAGGAAAACAATACACAAAACTTATGCATTTTTATCATCATATGCCACATTATGTTTTTCAACATGTTTATGATTTACTAGACTACAACACCTTCAGGTTATGAATAGATATTTTACTGAAACGAATCATGAAATACAAGGATCAACGTAATAGGAAAAACAGTCCCTAGGTTCATAGTGAGTAAATCAATCCCAGAACGGTAAACATATCAATCCCAAAACAGTATTTAATTAATCCTTGAATCCATGTAAATACTCTTATGTTACAAAGAATACTTAATCATAAAACAGTAGCAAATTGAAGAAATGGAAAGAGGGTTACTCTAGGTCGGAGATCACCCTACTACCCCAAATCGAATTTAATCAATGTGCTGCTACCCTTCGTTTCCTCTGCGTGGTGCTGCTGCCCTCGGTTCGGCACAACTTGCAAAATTCCAACAAGGTCGCCCCAACCTTCTCAAGTTCTTTTCCACTCTATAACAAGTTAATCTAAACTAGTCTACAGTTAGTGTGTTAGAAAAACTATCTCCTACTGCCGACTGCTCTCTAAAAATGAAAAAACAATCTCCTCCTCTCTCTCTTTTTTTCTCGGTTGAATATCACCTCTTGCTTTGTAAAAGAAAATTGTTCTCTCTAGAATTTTCCTCTAACCTACAGCTGTCCTTCAACATGATCAGTCATCATACCAGCTGAAATAAAATCCAAAAATTGTTGCAAGGCTCCACCGAAATTTCAGCTACAATATGTATTTCTTTGTTTTATCTCCAGCTGGAATTAATTTGGATTTTGAGAATATATTGATGAGTCAAAAATTGGTAAAAGTACATTTGAGGGTAAAAAAGTAAAATTGACTCCAGAAATCTTTGAGGATCCCGAAGTATGAGCGACCTGCAAAACAGAGGAAGTTCAGTGGGGACGTGGATCCCCGTGAACTCTCCGACGATCAAGTCAGTTAAGAGTTGAATAGGTAAGTGTTTTAGGATATCTAGGATTGAATGCCTTACCTTCGTCCGTTTCCTCCTTTTATAGCCTCCTTTATGGGAGGTGGTGGGAGGATAGGATCGTGTTTATTTGGCTCGTGGGCTCTTTTGAGGCTGCCGTTATGGGAAACGGTCTTTATTAGTGGGAGAGTGGGGATCCACGATTGGATTGAGTAGGTTATGTGCTCAATGATTTTTACTTTGAGTCAAACCACGGAGTATGCGGTACTGTGCGGTTTAGTCCGTTGTGTAGACGTTTCTACCCTTGGAAGATGTCTTTTTCCTTTCAGTGGCCCCTCAGCGAAGAACAACACGGCTTGGTGTGGACTTCGCTAGATAGACCGGGTTACGGGGTTTCCAACCGGGCTCTCAGTTTTTACCTGCAGGTGTCTGGTGGTGATGGTCGTTTTCCTGAAATTCTGCTGCGGTTCAACGAGCTTCGGCCAGTGAGAGATGGCGTGTGGACGGGGCGACTTTAGGGTTTCTAATGGTGACGGCTGTCGCTTCATCTTCTGACTTTGTCAGTCCTAGAGCGCCTTTTCGCATGCCTGAGGCGGTGATCTCTAGAAGCAATCATGACACTGTGTAAGTAACTTTTCTATAACCGTTTCAAACCTTCTTTTTCATTGCACATCTTATACTTTCTTCTTCCTTTTTCAGATTTTTTCCTCTCAAAATTTGCTTTTGCCATTACTGTCGTGCAAGCTTTCTGAAGAGTCTTTATCTTTGTTCCTGTCGTAAGTTCAGTCCCATATCCTCCATTTCAATCGTTTGCAATAACCCAAAAAGGTATGTTTTGTCTTCTTGCCGCATAGCTTCTGGTTTACCGGCGTCTTTCTTTACGTCTGTTTGGTTTTTCTGTAAAAGTGCAGTTTTTTCCCCGTTGCGTTGAGAGGCGACAAATGCTCATGCCCTTGCTTGCTTATTTTTTGGGTTTCTTATGTGTGTGGGGGGTCTTAGGACTGGTGTAGAATCTGGATTATTTAGGTTTGCTCTTTCTTTTCTGGGCTGTTATGGCCGGGGGCTAGTTTAGATATGATCGTAGGGTGTTTTCTGGGTGGTCTTTTGAATGGTGTTTTGAGTTCTTGAATTTCTGCTTGCAGTTTGAACAATGGTTGACCAACACGGAAACGTAGCCAGAGATGAAGTTTCTGAACTGATGGCTGAGGGTTTTGGGGACCCTCAGCCTGCCCGCGAAGTACCGTCCACGACGACTGAAGAGGAACCCACAACCACTTCTTCTGGGTCTGTGGTGTGTGGGCCATTAGGTACGGACTTCTGCTTTTACCGAAGTAAGGTTTTTTATGACCAACTTAAGTTTATTTTTCATAAGTATAGTATAGATAGAAGTTTGTATAGACTTTGTGTGCCCTTCGACCTAGGTAGGATGTCCACTCGAAATATCCCTATCCCTTTGGCTCACTTCGAGGTAGGACTTAGGTTACCCATGGACCCCGCCATTGTAGATTTTCTTGTATTTGCCCGTATACAGCCCGGGCAACTTCACCCAAACGCCGTTCGAAACCTTCTATCCTTGATTTTCCTGGGTCGCCATCTAGGCTTTGAGCTTTCCATGAACATCTTGGGGATGTTCTTTTCCGCACTTCGCATGTCCGATAACACCCTTTCACTTCGACCCCGTAGGAATAGAGTCCAACTTTTTGATTCCCCTCCCAACAAGGTGGATTTCAGAAATAGGTGGGTGATGGTGGAGTTAAGGTAGACTTCCCTTTTCAGCCGTGTGTTAATGAAGGTAGGTCGTTGCCCCCCGTCCATCCCTCTTCCTTAGATCCTTCTGAGAGGTCCTTCCTTGAGCTCGTCACTCGGGACTTAGGGGGAAACCAGCATAGTCAATCCCGAGTGTATTCTTCGGCAGACTTGTTGAATGATAGAAGCCTAGAGTGGTGTGGCATAGGGGCGGGGTTGGAGTCTAGGAAGAGAGAGTTAGGCTTTAGACCCGAGGTGCCCAATGCCGAATGGACCATGCACCCCGGGGGACTCTTCTTCGTCGAGTGTGATTTGTGCACTCCGTCTTCCCAGGGTTGTCAACCAAGCCGGGGTAACTTTTATACTTTGTTGTTTTTCTTTACTTTGCTTTCCGTACTCATTGCTGGGATACTTAACTCCTTTTTTTTTCAGACCCCGCTACGTTCAAGGCGGCTTGGAGGGAGCGCGAAGGGGGGAGAAGTGTCCGCCAGTCACACTTGGACTCCCTTCCTCGCTTCCCACCTCGGTTGATTGACCGGGGTGCTGCTGGAGACACAGTTCTATCATATCCGTCCTCAGCAGGTCAAGCTTCAAGTCAGGGTGGGACCCCCCGACGTCCAAGGGAAGAGGGATCACGGGCGAAGCCCGTCAGCTCGACCCCTGCTGGAACTCGACGGCCCCTCACCCGTGATCCCCTTGAAGAGGTGGAGATAGTTGACGAGGAGCAACTTCGTCCTCACCGGCGTCAACGGACTTCGTCTCCTGGCCTTTCAATGGAGATGATCCCCAACCCTCCTGCCCCTGAAGTCACCCATGTTGATACTTTGCCCGTAGAGGTGCAGGAGAAGGTGTCGTCCACTTCGGCAACAGTGGGTGAAGAGGCAGGAACGGACCTCGGTCCGTCGTGGTTGAGGACGGGGTTCGTTATGCCCGAAGAGGAGGGGGCTTTGCGGGAGTTAGGTGCTGAGATCACCCGCAGGACTCCTCCCCTTAATAACCTGCGCTTCACGAATCGATATGCGGCGGCATTCATCAGGGGGGGGGCTATTCTGGACCGGGCTGCCGATGTGGAGTCTCTGGCCGACATGGGTGAGCTGAGCGTCGACGAAGCAACCAACAGAGCCGGTGCCCTCTTAGCCCGGGTAAGGGACTTGACGTTTTTCTCATCTTCCTTTCTCTTCTTTTTTTTAACTCTCTTCTTCGCAGGTCACTTCTCTCCTTCTCTACATCTCTCGCTCCAGCTCCTTGGCGGAGGAGGGAAGGGCAGCTGACGCAGAGTGGCGGGCGACTAACGAGCCATGCCTGGTAGCCCTAGAATCTGAGGTGAAGGACTAGGCTGCTCGTTTGGAGCTCGTGGAGTCTGAGAAATTCCAGCTCACCAGCGAGGTTTCTGACTGGAAGGAGCGAATGTTGAAGGTTGAGGAAGAGATAGCAGAGTTGCGGGCCGCGAATGCTCAATTGAACACAGCCCGGGATGAGGCGGTTGCAAGTAAAATATCTGTCCAAGAAGAGCTCAAGTATTGTAAGTCGGCTGGCTTCAGAAAAAACATTATTGATGACTTCAAGAGCTCAGCCGAATATCATGACGAAATTGGGTGCGAAGCTGGCTCTTTCTTGGACAAGGGCTGTGTTCATATCATTCGGCAACTCCACCCTCGCTTCGAAGATAAAAGTGTCCTGGTGCGAGCCTACCAAGCGAATTTTGACAACGAGGTCTGCAGACAAGGGGCAGACTTCGTGCCATTCACCGACGAAGCGCTGGAGGCGCTCCGGGAACGTGATGAGAAGAGAGGGAAGCCACACTGGGAAGCCCCTCAACCTTCGGCTCCAACCTTTTGGGAGATGCTGGATGGCTCTGGTTCAGCTTAGCCTTTTCCTTTTTGTAAACAATATTTTGTAAACAATATTGTATCTTTTCGATGAATAGAAAATCCATTTTTTTTAATGTTGCCTTCCAAGAAATATTCTAAGTCAAAACTTGATGCGCAGAACAATTTACGTCGTATCTGCATACTTCGGGCTAATCATTGTTTTATCCAAATAATTGTAAGTCTTAACTTCGTAGTCTTAACTTCCAAAAAATATGGTGACTTTAAAATTTCTTCCTGGTACTTCGCTTAACTCTCCCTTAGTCTTCACTTAGGATAACTTCATAATTTCCCGAGCTGTGACCCGGCAGTCTTTACTTAGGATAATTTCCTGAGCCGTAGCCCGTCATAGTTTTTGCTTACGGTAATTTAACAAACTTCCCGAGCTTTAGCCTGGTACTTATATTAATTTAACCACAGTTTTCACTTATGGTAATTTAACAAACTTCCCGAGCCGTAGCCCGATACTTATATTAATTTAACCACAGTTTTCACTTATGGTAATTTAATAAACTTCCCGAGCCGTAGCTCGGTACTTATATTAATTTAGAAATCTTCCCTAGCCGTAGCCCGGTACTTATGGTAATTCTGAAATCTTCCCGAGCCGTAGCTCGGTACTTTATTTCAACATTGTAATAAAAGAAATAAAAGAAATCTTCCCAAGGCCGACTTGGTACTAAAGCAAGAATACGTCACGGGTGTCATGCGTAATATTTCTTCAAATGATTGGCGTGCCATGGGTTCGGTTAGAGGACGCTGTCCTTATTCATAAGGCGGTATGTGTCGGGCCTTACTTTGCTCTTGACGAGATACGGACCTTCCCAGTTTGGGGTTAACTTGTTAGCCTGGATGTGCCTTGTCGTACCTTCAATCTTCCGAAGTACCCAGTCTCCGATCCTGATTGGCCTTTCAGATACTTTTTTATCGTGAGTCCATTTCATTCTTTCCTTGAAGGACTCAGATTTCAGGCGGCTTGCGATTCGTCGTTCCTCTAGCAAGTCGAGATCTATACTTCTCGCTCTTTCGTTGTTAGCTTGGTCATACATCGTGACTCTTGCCATTGGCACCGCTACTTCGGCTGGTGCGACGGCCTCCGAGCCGTATACTAATGCAAATGCGGTTTCGCCAGTGGGGCCCCTAATCGAGGTGCGGACCGTCCATAGGGTGGGGTGCAATTCATCGGCCCATTTGTTGGATATCCCCTCTAGGTTCCTCTGTAGAGCCCGCTGTACCAGTTTTTCGCGGCCTCTGCTTGGCCATTACCCTGTGGATGTGCTACTGAGGACTTCCAATATTTGATGTGTAACCGAAGGCATTCTGAGGTGAACTTGGCCGAAAATTGAACTCCATGGTCAGTTACTACCGCCTTGGGAACTCCAAAGCGACATAAAACCTGCTCGTGGAGGAATTTCGTGACGTTCTCCTCTATGGGATGCCTCAAGGCTTTAGCTTCGATCCACTTAGAAAAATAGTCAACTACCACCACTAGGTATTCATAACCATTCCGCGTTTTTGGAAATTTTCCCATTAAGTCCATACCCCACATATCGAATGGCCACGTTGCTATGACTGGGGTTTGCTCTATAGATGGCAATTGTGGTATGTTCCCGAAGATCTGGCAGGTATTACAATTTTTAACATATCATCTGGCATCATCCCGCAGTGTTGGCCAGTAGTATCCCTGATTAATTATTCTTTTCGCCAGGGCCTGAGCCCCTGGATGTCCTCCACATACCCCCTCGTGCATCTCGGTGAGCAAGTCGCCAGCTTGGGATGGCGGGATGCAACGGAGTAAAGGTTTGGAGAAAGAGCATCGGTATAGGACATTATCATAGAGAGCGTACCTGGCGGACTGCCGCTTTATCTGCCGCGCTCAGGTTACATCGTTTGGTAGCTCTCCGTGCTGGATAAACCTCATTATTTCGTCCACCCAGTCCTCCGTCGAGCGGTGTATGAGCTGCACTAAATGCGTCCCTATGGAGCTCGTCCTTGTTTCCACTGGGACCCCCTCCTCGTTGGGAGTCTCACCTGAGGCTATCTTTGCCAAACGGTTTGCTGATTTGTTATCATTCCGACTGACCAGGGATAGATTAAAAAGATTGAACTTGCCCTTCCATTGTCTGGCCTTTTTAGCATAGAGCCGGAGATTCTCTGAGTGTACAGCATATGTGCCCTGAACTAGGTTTACGACTAGCTGTGAGTCACTGAAAACCTTGATGGCTGTTATGTTTGCGGTATGAGCCCATTCCATCCCCAGGAGCAGTGCTTCGTACTCCGCTTGATTATTTGATAGACTAGCGTCAAGTCTCGCGGCTCGCAACTCGGTATATTGGTTGTTTGGGGAGATCAAAATTACACCGACGCTTACCCAGCTGGCGTTGACCACCCCGTCTACCCATAATTCCCAAGGATCCATCATCTGTTGGCTTTGCTTTTCCTCTGTGAATGATCCTTCTGCAAGGAAGTCAGCCAAAGCTTGGGCTTTAATGGCGGTTCGAGGCTTAAAAGTGATGTCCTACCCACATAGCTCTATAGACCATCGGAGCAATCTTCCCGATGATCTAACTTATGAAAAACCTGCCTCAGCAGAGCATCGGTATAAATGATGATCGGATGGGATTCGAAGTAGGGCCTTAGCTTCCGAGATGATATTACCAGAGCTACGCCAACTTTTCTATGTTGGAGTATCTAGATTCGGCGCCGTTCAGGGCTTTGCTTATGAAGTAAACGAGGTATTATCTCGATCCCTCCTCTTTTATTAATATCGAGGCTATCACAGAATCTGAAAACAAGAGGTACAAGAATAGTGTCTCTCCCGTGTCTGGTGACCGCAGCAGGGGTAATTGAAACAGATGGACTCTAAGGTCTTTCCACGCTTTGCTGCACTCCGGAGTCCATTCGAAACCGTTCTTTGAGCTCTTCAGCGTCTTGGAAAACGACAAACACTTTTCCGCTGACTTCGAGACAAAGCGGCCGAGGGCAGCGATGCATCCATTTAAGTGTTGGACGTCCTTTACACATCGTGACTCGGTAAGTCGGGCTACCGCTACCAACTTTTCTGGGTTTGCTTTGATTCCTCACTCGGATGTCATGAACCCAAGGAATTTTCTGGACTTAACTCCAAATGCACACTTCGTAGGATTCAACTTAAGGTTGAACTCAGCCAAGCTGGAGAAAGTTTCCTCCTGGTCCTCCAGATGTGACGCCCCACGCTTCGTTTTGACTACCATATCGTCTACATAAGCTTCCACGTTCCTTCCTATTTACCGTCGAAGGATGTGGTTCATCATCCGTTGATACGTGGCCCCTGCATTCTTAAGGCCAAACGACATGACATTGTAGCAGTATATAGCTCCCGCAGCTCGGAACGAAGTGTGGAGTTGGTCACTTGGCTTCATTTTGATCTGGTGGTATCCTGAGAAAGCATCCATAAAGCTCCAAAGTTCGTACCTCAAAGTGGAGTCGACGAGAGCATCGATCCAAGGTACAGATAGCAATCTTTAGGATAGGCTTTGTTGAGATCAGTGTAATCGACGCACATCCTCCACTTTCCATTGGCCTTCTTAACCATTACCACATTTGCCAGCCACGTGGGATATTTGACTTCGCAGATGAAACCTGCCTTTAGTAGCTTTTCTACTTCCTCTTTCATGCCTTGCATTTTCTCCTCCCCAAACTGTTTGGGTTTCTGTCTTACCGGCGGGCATTTGGCATTTATGCTAAGTGCGTGCTCTGCCACCGAAGCGTCAATGCAGAGCATGTCCTCCGTACACCAGGTGAAGCTATCCTGGTGGTTTTTAAGGAAGTCGATGATATCATGTCGGAGGGCACTGGGTATTTCTCTGCCGACTTTGACGGGCTGCTGAGGGTATTTGGGGTTGATGATTTCTTCATCGAACTCTCGGGTCCCAGAGGTTTCTACGACCAGGTCGTAAATCTATTTCTCGAGGATTTTCTGTATTCTTTGGTCTTTGTAGGCGACTACCGAGTTGATAGTTGCGGTGTCGTCTAACCCCTCCCTTTTCCTTTTGATTTTCATGATCTGCCCCAAAAGGCTCTGAGGGTTGCTTTTAACGAAGCCCACGCCTTGCAGAGTATTGAACTTCACTTGCTGGTGAGAGGTGGATATCACGAGGTTGAATGTTGCATGAAAGGGTGTACCCAATATCGCATTGTATGGTGAATCCAGATCCACAACGTAAAACTTAATCTCCTCAGTCCGCTGCCGTTCTCCTTCCCCGAGAGTTACCTGTATTTGAACAGTTCCCTTTACCGATACTTTGTGGGTGGAAAAACCCTCAAGGACCATCCCGCTGGCCTTGAGGTCGGCATCCTTTAAGCCCATCTCCTGGAAACATTGAAGATACATGATGTTCTTAGCGGCTCCTGTATCGATCAGAATTCTCCTTACCGTACATTTGTCGATGCCATCCTTTGCCATTCGCGCCTCAAGAACAATGGGTGTGATTCTCGCCTCCTCGTTGTGCTCTATCTCCTCGTTTGAGAAGGAGATGACCTCTCGTTGCTCGAACTCGTATTCAGGAACGAGATACGATTTTGTGAGGTTATAAATCCTCTTTTTGATTTTCTTGATTGAGGAGACGTCGGGGTTGATCATGTCAATCACTCTCTCACCTTTGTCTTTTTGTTGTTGCGCGTTGGCGACATACTCCTTCAGGCATCCTTCTCTGATGAGGCACTCTATGGCCCTCTTCAGTTGGAAACAGTCCTCTGTGGTATGCCCGTAGTCACGGTGGAACCCATAGAATTTGGATTTGTCCCTAGCGGGATAAGACTGGGGCCTCATCGATGCGGGGTCCTGGACCCCGTACTTGTCTTTTATAACCGCGACGAGGCTTTCCTTCGAGATGTTTAAGGGTGTGAACGTCTCGGGCTTCTTAAACTGGACCCTCTCTTTTTTCTCTGTAGAGCTCGGGGAGTGTTTTCGAAACTCAGCCGGTTTATCTTTTGCTCTGGCCAAGTCCGGTGTGCTACCCTCGACCAATGTGACCTTCCGCGCGACGTCGAACATTTCGCCTATGGTTGCTGGCCTTCTCAATTGGAGCTCTGTATAAAGCATCCTGGAGTGGAACCCTCCCTCAAAACAGGTGATGACCGTGTCTTAGCTAATCCCCTCTATCTCGTCATAAGTCTTTTTAAATCGCTCAAGGAACGATAGTAGAGATTCGTCATCTCGTTGTTTAATATTAGCTAGGTCCCCTCTTGTTTTTGGAATCGTTCCTGCTGTGCTAAATTTATCCAGAAAGATCTTCTCCAGGGTGCGCCAGGAATCTATCGTACCCGACTTTAGGAAGGTGAACCACGTGAGCGCTTTGCTCGTCAAGGTGCTAGGGAACGCTTTGCACAAGACTGCCTCATCGTTCGTAACTAGGCTCATGAGCGTTTGATAATGGCATATGTGCTCGTGAGGCCGCGTTTGCCCGGTGTAGAGGACAAACTTGTCCTCTGGATTTTCATCGAGCTTTTGACCTTCTCTGGACTACGCTCGACACACCGCTTTCTCTCAGCGAACTTCGAGGTGGGCTTGGAGGTATGGTGGCTTTCCCCCACTTCGCTGGCCACCGGGCACTGTTTTATGCTCGTCTGTCCCCCGTGCTTCTCGATCTTCTTGATAGCTATGGTCTGCTTGCTGACCAGGGTGCGGGACCTTGGTGGCGGAGCGTCCGAGTGGACTCTTCCCCCATTTGGGAGCATCGGAGGGGTTAGGCCCTCTCTGGCGTACTCCGCATGGAGTTGTTTCCACTGCTCCGCAAGGTCTCGTTCCCTTTGAAGCCTTTCGACCCTTCTTTGCAGCTCCTCTAATTCTTTTGCTCTTCCATCATCGGTGGCTCGCCTCTCGCTCAACTGATCGAGGAGATCGGCTGTTCGGCGGGGTGACCCATTTGGTCCCAAGCGTTCCAAGACGGACCGCCGGTGGGGATTAGCGGGTGCTGAAGAATGGGCTGCTCGATGAATCTCGTGGAGAGATGTTGGGAGTGTCGCATCGGGATGATTTTCGTGATTCCCTGATTGTCGGGACATTGTAATTTTTTGGGAATTCAAAGGAATGAGATTTTTCGTTCCCGGTAACAGAACCAAACTGATGAGTCAAAAATTGGTAAAAATATATTTGAGGGTAAAAAAGTAAAATTGACTCCAGAAATCTTTGAGGATCCCGAAATATGAGCGACCTGCAAAACAGAGGAAGTTCAGTGGGGACGTGGATCCCCGTGAACTCTCCGACGATCAAGTCAGTTAAGAGTTGAATAGGTAAGTGTTTTAGGATATCTGGGATTGAATGCCTTACGTTCGTCCGTTTCCCTCCTTTTATAGCCTCCTTGATAGGAGGTGGTGGGAGGATGGGATCGTGTTTATTTGGCTCGTGGGCTCTTTTGAGGCTGCCATTTTGGGAAACGGTCTTTATTAGTGGGAGAGTGGGGATCCACGATTGGATTGAGTAGGTTATGTGCTCCACTTTTCACGCTAATGATTTTGACTTTGAGTCAAACCGCGGAGTATGCGGTACTGTGCGGTTTAGTCTACTGTGTAGACGTTTCTACCCTTGGCAGATGTCTTTTTCTTTTCAATATATATATATATATATATATATATAATATATATATATATATATATATATATATATAGTTGGAAAGGAAGAATTCATTCTGCCCACTTTCTTTTGTCTTTTTGTCCACCGCACACTCACAAACATATATATATAACAAAGATTTCAGCATGTGTACTCCCTTCTGCCATTTTTGTCACTTTCTTCCCTGAAATCAGCGAGTATTCTGTTGGATTCATTCTGATAAGAACCGGCTGGAAAATTAAAACAAATTCAGAAATTAATAAAAAATGGTCAAATAATTTCAATTTATTCCAGCCAACAATGTCATCAATTGATCAACGTAAGTCTTCACATTTGCCACACCACTTTCAGCCAGTAAATACTTTTTCTCCCCTCGGTATTTTTAATCAAAAATTGTCATAATCCTCATAAATTTCAGACGTAAAAGTAACTGAACACAATTGCAATGAAATCTGAAATTTCTTAAATCAAATCGGTTCTTTTGGTAAAATTGAGTTAGAGAAAGGAATTAATCAATTTGGTGCATTTTAACTCAAAAACCTTTGCACAAGTCATGAAATTGGGTTCAAATTAAGGGCAAAATATATGTGAATAACTCTATTATTTTAGAGTTATCATCCACTTATATGCTAGTCACCCTAACATGGGTTGACACCCCAACATTCCTCCCCTTAAACCAAGGACCACATACCCGTGTCCTCCCCTAGAGGAATACTCATCTTGCATCTTTCGCAGGCACTGAACTCTCATCTTGCATCCTCCGCAAGGCATTAAACTCTCCACATCTGGCAAGCCCAAGCCCACCAACCTTGGGCTCTGATACCACTTGTTGGGCTCAAATTATCCCACAAGATTGGGCTTCCACCACTTAACTCCACATTAGTAAGATATTGTCCGCTTTGGGCCTAAACCCTCACGGTTTTGTTCGTGGACAACTTCCCAAAAGGCCTCTTACTAATGGAGTTAGTAGTACTCTTACAAACTAGTCACCTTGGCATTATCTTCAAATGTAGGACATGGGTTGACACCCCAACATTTTTGCTCTTCTCATCAGGTTATGTTTCTCTACCTCTCTTATAGCTTTTTCCATTATATATATACACATGTGTATATAATCTTTCCCTTGGAGGTGTTTTATTATGTTGGCAACAAGATATTATATAATTCCTTTCTATATTTGAATAATGATGATTTGCATGAATATTATAAACAATTTTCCTTTCGTTGTTAAATTTTTTTTTTATTTGATTACAGCCCAGTTTCTTGGAATTAGGGCTGTTAACGAGCCGAGTCGAACCGAACATCGGATAATTAGAGTTTGTTTGTTTATTATTCGAGCCCTGTTTGAGTTCGCTCGTTGAACATTTCGAACAGAAAAAACTGTTCGAATTTGTTTGATTAATTTTTTTTTGTTCGATGTTCGAATTTGTTTGATTAATTTTTTTTTGTTCGAATTCGAGCTCGGGTTCGCTCGATTAATTTAAAAAAAATTTAAAATTTAAATTTGAATTTAAATATTAATTATTTTTTCAAAATTTCAAATTTATAAAATAAAAAAAATAGAATTTAAATATTTAACTATTTAATAATAATAATAATAAAAGATTCTTTTAAAGAGTAAATCTAAATATAATAATTAAAATGATTAAATTTCAAACTAAGATAAAACAATTTCTTCAAAAGATAGTTCATCATTCTCTGTCTGCAAAAAAAATGTTAAATATATAAAGAATATTTTTAAATATATTAATTATTATTTTTATATATACAAATTAAATGAGAAGAAAAAAACAAAGAACAAACCTGTTTTCAAACTAAGATAAAACAATTTCTTCAAAAGATAGTTTATCATCCTCTGTCTACAAAAAAATGTTAAATATATAAAGAATATTTTTATATATACAAATTAAATGAGAAGAAAAAAACAAAGAACAAACCTGTTTCTTATCTTTTTTAAGTCCATGAAGATTACGCACCCAATCAGATGCACATAAAATCATTTCAACTGTATCAATAGACATTGAAGCACGACGATTATCAATCACTCTACCTCCTGCACTGAAAGCAGATTCTGAAGCCACAGTAGTAATTGGAATAGATAATATATCACGTGCCATTTTAGATAATCTACTGTACTTGAACTGATTCACTCTCCACCATTCTAATGCATCAAAATGAGCTTCAGAATCACATATATATACATTTTCTTCGAGATAAATATCCAAATCTGATTTTACAGGCTGAATAAAATCTGATTGTCTGATAAAGAAATCAAATTTAGCCTTTCCAGTAATAACATTTCTTCCAATTCTATGAACTTCAGAACTACCACTGCCAGACTGATTGTTATCCATTCTTGCCCTTGTTGAACCTTGTTCTTGACTCAATTGACACTCATTATATGCACTTGCATAACTTGCATAAAGGTCATACAATGACTTCTTAACCAATTCAATATTTGCATGAGAATCATCTTTATAAAGCACAGGAAAAACAAACTCAACAAGTTTCATTTTATACCTTGGATCCAAAATTGCACTAAAAGAAAATAACATGTTACATTCACCCCAATACTTATCAAATTTAGCAGCCATTTTTCCAGCCATGACTCTCATATAATCAAAATGACTCAAAGATTTTTCATTTAGTATTTCTTTGATCCTATAAAGCTCTGGAAGAAACAAATTCGAAGTAGGATATTCAGAACCAGATATCATATTGGTAATTTCATGAAAAATAGCCAAAGTTTGGGTTACTTCTTCAACTTTCATCCAATCATAGCTATTAGGAACATAACAAAAACCAGGATCAATATCATGATAACGAGAGAAAGCATCCTTAACTTCTAAAGCAGCTACCAACATCAAATATGTTCCATTCCATCTAGTAGGACAATCCAAAATCAACTTTTTACAAGACAATTGAAGTTGTTTCACAATTTTAGCAAATTCATTAATTCGAGCCTCAGAATTCTTTAAGTACTTTGTACCATCCCGAACAACATCAACTATACTTCCAATTTCACCAAGTCCATCTTGAACAAGCAAATTCAAAATATGAGAACAACATCTCACATGAAATAACTTTCCATCAATTGGCAAACTTTTCCTCAATAAAAGATAGCTTTTCAATCTTCGAATACAAACATCATTGTATGACGCATTATCAACAGTAATAGAGGCCAATTTATTTTCAATTCCCCAATCAAGAAGACATTTACTAAGTGCATCAGCAACAATAACACCCGTATGTGGAGGTGGGACATTTTTAAAACTCAATACACATTTTTGTAATACCCAGTTAAAATTAACAAAATGTCCAGTGACAACCATGTATTGAATACTTTGTCCACTTTTCCACAAATCAGTAGTGATGTTAATCTTATCAACTTTATGTAATAATGTCTTCAACTCTTTCTTTTCTTGATCATAAACTAACATACAATCTTCTTTCACACAATGACGACTAATTTTTTTATAAAATGGAGAAGCAGCTTTCATAAACTTATTGAACAAAACATGTTCCATCATCAAAAAAGGATACTCATGAACTAATACCATATGTGCAGCAAGTTCTCTAACTTTAGAATGATCATATGTAAAGTTAGTAATAGAACTTACCCCATCTAAACCAGTTTCAGTAAATGAAAGAACCTGTTGTTTCAATGTCGAATTTTGACCAAGAGCTAATTTTCGTTGCAAACAAGTCTTCCAATGTCGATTGAATGTAGTGGTAGTGTTGTGTTTATTCACTGCCATGAGTCCTTGCAATAGGAACACCTTGCCATTTTGCAGCCTTTGTCATCTGTCCATTCTTCCATTTCTTTCCAACAACTTGCTGTTTTTTTCTTTTCTTTCGCTTAAATGCAATATTTTCTTGAATGTTGTCATTATCATTGTCTTCAGTATCATCTAAATTAATATGATTATTTAATGTCTCAATACTTATTGAGTTTATTTCATCCGCAGCACGACATGAAGAAGATTCTTGAAATGAATTTGAGAATGGTATTGACATATCTGTTTAAATAAATAAATAATAATTATAAAATTAGTTAAATACAATCAAAATTTTAAATTTGAACCTAAAAATTTAGAATTCAGTAAAAAAATTAAATAGATAAATATTTCAAATTTCACCTACAAATTAGCATATTTATTCTATTTAATATTAAATATCTTATTATTATCTATATTTTCTTATAATGTATAAAATAGAAACAAGAACATGTAATAAACATGGTTACTTATCTCTTTAAAAAAAAAAATATATATATATATATATATATATATAATAATTCAAATAAAATCTGATAACGATGAAGAATAATATAATTTTTAAAATTTAAAATATCAAACAAATATAATCTGATTATCTCAATAAAATAAAATAAATGTAATAAAAAAATAATATACTTACCTTTAAACTTATATTTTCAGTTGAGTCTGGAGTTTGAGAAAGTAAAGGAAAGAGAACGATTAACTTTTCAAGATTTGTATAGAAAGAAAGTTGATTGAATTAGAACTCAAAAGTCTTTTTATGGTTATGAGAGAAATAAATTGCTTTAGCATTTTAAAGAATGTTGGGAGAAGTTGAATCATCTCTAGAAATTAGAAAAAAAAAATTTAAAAAAATCTGTAATTTAAATATTAAATATTATTTTTAATAATATATAAAAATATTTATAATTTGTTCGCGAATGCTCGGTATGTTGGGAATAATGTTTGAATAAGCTTGAAATGGAATCGAGCTTAAAATTTTGTTCGGTGTTTGTTTGTTTAATAAATAAACGAGTTCGAATCGAGTATAAACGAGCTCAAACGAGCTTTGTTCGCAAACAATTCGACTCGTTAACTGCTCTACTTAGAATGGAGAAGGGAGAAGTAGAAGCAAAAGAAATTAAAGATGATCACATAGTCCCACCACTAACTTGTTCATGCAATTTCATATCTAATAATTGTACTTTTTGTGGACAACCATGTCTAACTCGTGCATGTCCAAGTACTCTTCCTCATCATTGTCTTTCATTATTATTTTGTGGATAAGTAAAAAAATAAAATATTTAATATTTTTTCTTATTTTACATAATTTTTATTTGATTTTTTTAGAAAGAGTGGAAAATTATATTAAGCAGAAAAAATGTCATCAAAACAAGCAGTTTGAATGACATCCGAAAAACAAGAATACCATTCAAATATTATATGGAGAAACAAACGAAACTTAGCTAGAACATGTGCAGACTTATTAGCCAAACAACGAACAAAGAAAAAAAGTATAATAACATTATTTTACTCGTTAATTAAAAAAATATTAAATTTTAATGATAGTAATACTTCTATATATATATATAATATATATATATATATTAATATAAAGAGAGAATTTCACAAATTAAAATTTGTCTAATAAAATATAATGAAACTGAATTGTTAAATGGTATTTTTGTGATTAATTTTTTTTTCTTTTCTATCTCAAATTTAAACATTTTATCAGAATCATATAAAATAAATGCTTCTATATTTGCCAATAAGGCAAGTAAACAAACTTCAATAGGTTGAAACATCATGAGTTTAACTCGTTTTTGAAACATCAAAATTTAAATAAAATATAGTAAAAAATAGAATAGAATTTAATACATCAAATTTTATTTATTTATTTATTTATTTTGAGAGATCATCCCATTGATACAAAATCAAAAAAAAAAATGTAGTATAAATATACTCAATTTTATTTTTTAATATATATATATATATATAATCATTTTAATGATAAAATTAATGGTGTATAACCTTTATTGAAATATATTTGATCCTTTATTGAAATATATTTGATCTTATTCGAAAAGCATTTGATTTTATTTATGATCCCACAAATATAAGATATAAGTAACTAATTTATACGCAAATAAACCAATATGATTTTCATTTTTAATAATTTACTTGATTTTATTTGATAATATAATTTTTTTTACTATTATTTATGACAAGAGTTGTATTTAGGATATTTATAATTTTTTTCTATGTAAAAAAAGTTATATACAACATAACCATTAGGCTTAAATATCTAATGCAATTTCAAAACATAATATTTCGTAAATAATTCAAAATTTATGCATATATAAGATAAATATTTAAATTCATTCTATAATTCTTTATATAAAATTTTCACCATAAACAATACTAAATTTTAGTAAGCCCTCTTAAAAACATCTTAAATTTTTATATTTTATTTAAATATGATATACATAAGGACAATTAATTATGTCAACAATTGTTGCCAATATTTATTTTAAAATTAACTAAAAAAAAATTTCTTCCAAGTGACATTTATAACTTTTTTGTGTTTTTGTTTTAAAAAGATTTTGAGAAATGTTTTGCTTGTACTATATCTTGAATTCAAAATCTGTCAAAGTTATAAGTGAAATTGAGTTGCACATTCTTGACAAATTTTTCATATTTTAATATTATATAGAAAAGAATTTAAAGAAATATATAAATTAGTTAGTTTGAAAGAACTAGCGATGACTAAAAATAAATAATTTCTTTAAACTAAATTTCTTTGGGTTAGTAAGGTCCAACTTTCAATATAATGATAAATTCAAGATTAAAGTTTCCTAAACTCCTTATTAAATGAATATAGGCATCCTAGTTTCTTAAAGTTCACTTACTGCTAAAGATATTTTTTGTGATTTTTTGATTTTTATTAATGAAATTAACAAGCAAAATTAGTTGATTTAATTCTATAACTATTTTACTTAATTAAGTTAAATTTTATTAAGAACATGTAGTTCATTGATAACAATTTTACTCATAATTTTAAAAGGTTATGAATTTGAGATATGATACAGATAAAAATATTTCACAATTTAAAAAAAAAATAAAAGTTAACCTTAAATATACTATTTTAGGTTGTAAAGTAACATAACTATTTATATCCAACCAATTTAGTTCTTCAAGAAAGAAATAGACACTTTTTTATGCAAAGTTTATCAAAAAAAAAAAAAAAAAAAAAAAAAAAAAAAAAAAAAAGAACTAATCGCTTAGTTTACAAATCACAAAAATGATGACAAAAACTTTATTGTATTTGGTTTTTGTCGTTTCGATCTTGTTCCTTTCATCAGGTTCTTTCTTTCTCTATATCTCTTTCGAAGATAATAGTATTTTTCTTTTGAGTTAGCTCATAGGTTTACAAATTATGTTTGAGTTATTTTAGGAATATATATTAATAATTTTGACACTAAAGGTGATATATTATGTTGGCATCAAAATGTTGTGTGATAATTTTTAGTTTTTGGATTTATTTTTATGTCAAAAATGATGATTTGAAAATTATAATTATTATTTTTCAATAATTGTTTTTTTCATTTTACAACTCAATTTTTTGGGATGTTAGGAATTGGTCAAATCGGTTGGTTGAGTACACTCCGAGAGTTCCGGAGTATTAGTCACCCGCGATAACTTAGGTTGTATATCGGTCTGCCGAGAGTTGACCAAAGTTGAAGAGTCGGATGCACTTCGAGGACTTCGATATATTAAGTATCTACAAAAGAAAAGAAGTTCGGTGGGGATGTGGATCCCCGTGAACTCTCCGACGATCAAGTCAGTTAGGAGTAAATTTAGGATATCTGGTATTGACCTCCCCCTTTTACCTTCCATTTGTTCCTCTTTTATAGGTAACTTCCCGAGAAATCCTTGTAATAGATGTAAGCTCGTGGATTTAACTCTTGAATTACCGTTACGGAAAACGGCGGTGAAAACTTTATTGAGAGGAAATCCACAATTGTAGTGGGGTCATAAAGCCCGCTTTTGTGCATGATTATTAGCTTGTAGTCAATAATCATGACTTTACCGTTTTAGCAAAGTATTGAGTGGTTAGAATTGACGCTTTTGTCCTTGACACATATTATTGGTTGTTCAATATATATATATATATATATATTGTGCATTCACAGTACTGACCAGTGTTATATATATATATTGTCTTACCTTATATGTTATATATTATATATATATATATATATTGATCCGTCAAAAAATGGTCTGATGCCACATGTCAGCGATCCGATGTCGTTTGATGGTCTCTCTCTGAAAAATACCCGTATCTTGGTTGTCTACGTGTCGTAGAAGGATCGTCGTCTTGCAATGGTAGGCCTACAAAACAATAAAGTTTATCCGGAAGGTGGAAGGTCTCCGGTAAACCCTCCGATGCTTAAGTCAGTGACGTGACTTTGAGAGAAGTTAGTGACGTGACTTTGAGAGAAGTCAGTGGTGTGACTATGAGATGGATAATTTAGAGAGATGAGTAGAATAATCTGGCCTTACCCTCGTTACCTGTACGGGGTGGTATTTATAGAGATTTTACCGCCCTTGTCAAGTAGCTTGGGTGATTTGTTAGTGAAATCTGATGGTTACCGGATTTTGTGGGAAGATATGAGATCCCTCCTTTTTAGTAGGTTGTTAGGGGAATCTTGGACTGTGATATAGTCAAACGTTGACCATCAGAAATGTCGTTGATCAATAAGTTTGATCAAAGTACTGAAGTGTAGACTTCGGCACGAGGCAAGTCGGAGTGACCATGCAGCCCATGGTCCAGCTTGGTGTATGGCAAAGTGGGAGCTGCCATGTTGTGCCAACTGGACTGACATGTGTGTCTGGTGGGTCCCGTTTGCTTAGTGTACTTGCCTTGTCAGCGTGAGGGTATTTTTATACCTCTCAATATATATATTTATGTTTTCTGTTTGAAAGTGTTTGGTAGAGATAATAGTTGGTTGTACTCGATTTTCTCGTTTTCCTTTTCAGTACATTTCATTACATGTACTTTACTTCTTGCTAAAACAATTGTCCTATTTCTTGAATTGAAAATGGTGAAAATATTTGTTTAGACAAAGCCCACAACTATTAAAGATAAAACATATTTCATTCTAATAAAGATAATGATGGGTATGTGATTATAATTTTGGGTAGTATAAAAATAATTGAAGGCTCTAGAAAAGCCATTATAATGTTATCCAATGGAACAAAATTGAAAATTGAATATAAACAAGGCTTTATTTTCATCTAAGTCTGAAAGAAATTTGTGAAACTTCAAAGATATTCGTCTTAACGAATATCACGTGGAGACTGTAAGTGAAGGAAATGATGAGTACCTTTATATTACAAACATGATTTCAAATAAGAAAATCAATTAGAAAAATTTTGAATATGTTTTCTTCGGGCTTGTACTACACAAAAATAAATGCAATTGAAATATATTCAAAAAACCAGAAGTTTATTGATTAAAAAATGTTCACTATTTGGCATGACCGGTTGGGGCATCCCGGTTCAATTATGATGTGAAATATCATGGAAAATTCGCATGGATACTCATTGAAAGACCTGAAGCTTTTTCAATTGAAAGAATTTTCTTGTGCTGCTTGTTCTCAAGGAAAATTAATTATTAAGCCATCACCAGCTAAAGTTGGATTTGAATCTCCAACATTTTAAGAAAGAATTCAAGGTGACATACGTGGATCAATTCACCCTTCATGTGGACCGTTTTATATATTTTATGGTTCTAATAGACGCATCTACGAGATGGTTTCATGTTAGCTTACTATCAACTCGCAACATGGCATTTGTAATATTTCTTGCTAAGATTATTAGATTATAAGCATAATTTCCATATTATACAATTAAGTCAATACGTCAGGATAATGTTGGTGAGTTCTCATCTCAAGCTTTCAATGATTATTATAAGTCTATTAATATAAGTGTTGAACATCATGTATCTCATGTCTAGACACGTAATGGGTTAGCTGAATCTTTTATTAAAAGACTTCAATTGATAGTTAGATCTATACTTATGAGAACAAAATTACCCATTTCGGCATGGTGTCATGCAATTTTTCATGCAGCAGCAATTGTATGTGTTAGACCAACAAGTTATCATAAATATTTTCTATTGCAATTAGCTTATGGTCGAGAGCTAACTATTTCTCATTTTAGAATTTTTGGATGTTCGGTATATATTTCTATTACTCCACCACAAAGCACAAAAATGGGTCCTACAAGAAGATTGGAAATATATATTTGATATGCATAAATCATATCACATTTTTAGCATGGTTTTAGGCATAATTTAGGGTGAAATTGATAGGAAATCGGTCTTAATTGATTGTTATTAACTCAATTTCATAGTTTTTGTGATTTTGGAAGTGTCAGGTGAAAAGTAGAAGAAAACAGCAAATTTTGGGGCAAAAATGCAATTTTTGGAAATGCTAAGTTCGGGACGGGCGCACCGAGCACCAGAAGTTGTCCCACATCAAAGGTTTTGGAGATTTTCACTACAGAAAGCTGCTATAAATACTCCAGGCCTCCAAGAGTTGAAATCATCCCTCTCCACTCGATTTGAGTCATTTAGTGACTTCGATTGTACATTTTTCTCGAGTAAATAAGTCACTGAGAGACTCGGGTTCAGTATAAGTTTTCTTTTATTTCTAGTTAGTGTTTCGTTTTCTTAGTTTCTGAGAATTAGTCTTAGATCTTAGGCTACGAAAGATAGGTTCGTTTCTGGTATTCATAGAATACCCAGGATTTCGTTAGGAGATCCTAAGAGGGCTCTAGGCGTTCGAAGAGTCAGTCCACAGGGTTGGGCTTAAGCTGGGTATTAAGGTAAAGTCCAGCTACTAGGCTGAGGAAGCGTCCTCCGAAGGTTCTGTCGAGCAGAGTCGGGTCGAGAAGTACGACATATACAAGCAGTTGCTCCATCGGTGAGACTAAGTAAAGGGTGATTTCTTTATGGCATCAGTCCCCATGTCCCTCTCTTTATATGTTTGTATTGTGTTTGTCCAAAGATTTATTATGAATATGAGATTATGATTCTTATGAGTATTTGTTTCATATGTTGAAGTTCTTATGATTTTCCGGAAATAGCCACCTGCTTAATATTCATTATGTCTGCATGTCTAATGTAGTTTCTTTTAAACTAAAGTTAGGGTTATAGACAATTCCTAACCATGGTCTATTCATAACCTGTTTAGTTTAACAAGCATCAATTAGTATTGATGTCTGCCATATTAGATAAAATAACCTGCAGAATACCCTGTTTGTTAGAGTAGTCTAAGTAGGCTGAGTTGAGCGTTTATGCCGGCGGTTAGGGGTGAGCGGCATGATTCCCTAAGTGACATAGGGCTTTCATGGATGCCTTTAGCTCGAACTGTGAGTAAGGCCGTTAACTTTGGCGATGGAGCGGTTTATCAGATACTCAGATGTGGTACACCTTTAGACTCAGAACATAGTTGCAATCCAGGCTAAGATATATCTATAATACTCGAAGATAGGTCAATCAACATATAGGAACAGTATAACATAGAATCAGGACATTATCTATAAAACACTTTTAGGCTTAAATGGACTTAAACCTAGTGGAGAATGAATCACCCTCTCATCAAAATTATTGATGAAGATTGCATAACTGGATCATAAGATAAGAGTTAGGGTAAAAGGCTAGTTACTACTAAGTCGTTACCACTTCCCTGGGAGTACGATATTTAACTTAATAAAATCGTAGATACGTTCCAACAGACTAGCTACACGATAGGTACTCTGCCTTAGGTTCTGACTGATTTAGTGACATCATAGTGACTAAATGTGGCAATTAGTCAATCACAGTCCTTAATTACTCATAATCAACATAGGGTAAATCAACACTTATTTTAGCATATCAGTTGGAAGCACATCAGATTTTTGGCGCCGTTGCCGGGGACATATCATAATGAACTTAGGATTCCTGATCAAAATTCTAGAGAATTATGATAGGTAACGGTAGTAACCTAGACCTTAGACCTAACACTTAGTTTATGCTAGTTAGACAATCTGTTTCCGAAATATAGGGTTATCATAACTAATTGATTTTAGATATTATGTTAAATTAAGACACTTAGGATAATCAAATTTTAGAAAATTATTCTAAAACCATATTGAGGAAATTTAACTACTTTCGAAATAAAATATAAAAAGAAAAAAAAATTAAAATTTAAAACCCGAAAAAAATGTATTTTTCTTGCTCAATGGTAAGTTGTTCTTTTTCCTATTTGCTCTTGAACATTTGTTTTCTTTCAATTTTTTATTTTCTTTTCTTTTCTTCTATAAACTTTTCTGAAAAATATTATTTCCCAGCAGATAAAAGAAATAAATTTTTCGTGTTTACAGTTTTCCTGCCTGTTTGTTTTTCGAAAAACAAAAGTATGGAAGTGAGAAAAAATATATTTTCTTCTGAGTTGTAAAATTTTGGCTTAGATTTTGATTGGGAAGAAATTCCATTTTAGAATTATCTTAGAGTCATGCCGGCTTTATTAGGACGAGTTATGAAATAATTTTTCCTTAATAGCCAGACCTTTGAATGTTCTATTGAAAAAAGGATGTTCCATTTGTTTTGCTGATAATTGCATGAGATCTTTTAAACCAAAAGGAATTACTGCACCCATTATGGCATCACCTGGTTGGAATATGCTTTTTGAATTAATATGTGATGTAATGATGTAGTAAGAATTGTTTTAGGACAGAAACATGATAAGAAAGTTCATGTATGATAAATTCCGATCTTATCTAGTCATGTCTAAAAACAATAGGTTACATTGATCACTCTGAGATATCTGTGTTCAATAAAACTAATGATGAACCATAATTGATTAAGTTAAGTTTTATTGTTACTTGATTTTGATATAGAATGAAGGGATAAGAAAAAGGGTTGAAAATCTAGAAAGCAAACCATTTGTCTAGATTAGAAAACCCCGAGTTAGAGGCTATTGTAATACTGATAAATTTTTGGATGAAAACTTATTTGCATTGTTTGCTATGTATAATAATTCTCATCTGTGGTTTATTGTTGTTGCAAATTATCTAGTCACTGAATGGGTTCCAAGTAATATGACTTATCAGCAAAAGAAGAAATTCTTTGCTGATTTGAAATATTACTACTGGGCAGATTTCTCTTCTATTTCAAATTTTTGCAGAACAGTCGATCAGAAGATGTGTCTCGAAAGACAAAGGCCACAAAATTCTGGAGCACTGTCATCGACAATCTACGAGAGGCTATTTGACTGCTAGCAACACTGTCCGGAAAGTGTTGGAAGCATGATATTACTGGCCCACTATTCAAAGATTTTGTATCCTTACAGTCCGATGATGCTTGAAAAAAATAACAAGTAACACGTCTTCCCAGGATCATCTACCCCAGCAAGGTAAACAGAATACTAAAATCTCTTATATCTGGGGTACTGATTAAATCCTTTTCTCTTTCTTCCTGTGAAAATAATTACATCATAGTAGTTGTGGAACACTTTTCAAAATGGCATGAACCACAGGCATTACCTACTAATGATGTTAAAGTCATGTGCAGATTCTATGAGAAGTTATTTTCCAAATTCAGAATGCCAATGTCTTAGGAAAATACGTTCAGTCTGTGAAGTCTGCCAAGTACTTCACTTTAGCGGGAGTTGCTATGTGAATGGAATACTGACCATTCCAAAAGAGGTAGGAGTAGGTTACTGCAGAATGCTACTCCAATGGGAAATGCATACGATCCCAACTAGAGGAATCATACGGGATTTAGCCGAGGAATAATTCGGAAGCTGGAAACTTTCAGAAGATATCACCACAACAAAACCCATACCCGCAGAATCAACATATGAGATACTGGCAACAATTAAAGCCAGACCAGTGCAAGCAAATGATCTACCAAGTGATATCGAACGGTCGAAGGATATAGAGGAATTTGGCATTGTATCAGGAGCATAGCAATGGAGGAGCTTGCATCCCCTACATACCAATCAGCTGTGAGAAACTTCCCCGAGGAAGTCTCAAATACTTGGGCCCAGATCTACACCACTGGAGCCTCCTACCACCACGGCTTCGCCAAAGCTTCAGGTATCTTTTCTGTCATTCAAAACTTGCATGCAATACCTTCACTGATATTGGTAGGTAGGCACACCAATCCAAAGAAGTCTTATTCCTAGACACGTTCCTTCTGGACACGTTGCTACGATTACGAAAAATTTTGCAAATGATTCGAGGAAACAGTCCTTAGGGCTTGAGTCATTCATCAAATGGATAGGCCACTACCTGGAGCTCAACATTGAAGGATCGGAGCTGATGTCATCCATTCCAATATCTAGAACTTACAGAGTCAAGAACACCTCAACAATAGCACAGGGCCAAGGTGAAGAGCCAATTGATAGATCAGAGAAGACCCTTCCACTCGAAACATGAAGGGAGTTTTTCTAATCCTCGTCTTCCTTTACTTTTATTTTATTCATTTTGTGTTTTGTTTTGTTATTTCTATTACCCTTCTTTTATTTTGTTATTATTTTCTCTCTTACCCTTAGTTAGTCGAATAAGTGTGGGGTAAGAATTTTATGTTTTGTTTTTTTTATCTATTCTTGTTTTCAAATAAGTGTGGGGTAGTTTAGAAATGCATGAACACTGAGGACAGTGTCAGACTTAAGTGTGGGGTAGCAGTGCACGGTGCACTGTAGTAGTTTGAGTTTGAGAAAAAACATTTGCATGATTTTGCATGTTTTCCCCGTATTTTCACACACTTCCAAAATTTTTCAAAATTTTTCATTCTTTCAGACTTCAAAATGCAGTATGATTGGTAAAACATTGCTGATGGCTATGATATGTGTGTAGAAGTTATGATTAGTAGGAGACAATGTGATGACTATTTTGAACTTTTTGATTAGGAATATGGACTTCCTGGTAATTGAGCACAACTTAGTCTGGATTAGAGACCTCAACCAATTACCTTTTCAAAACTTAACTAGATAAAATTAGATCAGTTGAGGATGTATTGACAATTAGAATGACTAGATGAGGCTCTGAGTTGAAAGTGAAAAGAAAAAAAACAAAAGAGAGTTAATTAAATAAGGGTAGTTTGCCAGCGGCCTTTGCTACTCGAGCACCACTCCTTAGGGGAACTTAAAGCCTGATGCCCTAAGGTCGTGTAGGTCTGAGAGTCATTGGAGTGGGACTCGCTACATGGGTAGTTAAAGTTGACGTGTTCAAAGCAGACTCAAAATACCTTGGAAAATCTATAAAAGAGAAAAAAAATCAATAAATGCTAAATCAATAAATATCTGATCACCAAGGCTCAGAACTCAGAAAGTTGTCTGTTGTTAGTATGTCTAGGGCCGGGTCGAAGTATTATCTAGTAGTAGTTAAGACGAGAGTATATTGTGTTGACTATCTGGTCTAGACTAGTACACACACTACACATCAGGAAGACCTTGTGATTGAGAGAAGAGTTCAATCTAGTTGTTAAGTTGTTAACTCCTTGATTATAACAATCTACTAGAGACATTTGAGACCTTGTCATAGCAACCTAACCAGTCAGACCTGTGTTAAGAATTGTCTGAATAATTTTTGGAATAAAAACATGACTAGGAAATTTAAGTGACTGCACATATGATTTAAAATCACTAACTTCAGGTAGACTTTGCTTGAGGACAAGCAAAAAGCTAAGTGTGGGGTTATCTGATATGCATAAATCATATCACATTTTTAGCATGGTTTTAGGCATAATTTAGGGTGAAATTGATAGGAAATCGGTCTTAATTGATTGTTATTAACTCAATTTCACAGTTTTTGTGATTTTGGAAGTGTCAGGTGAAAAGTAGAAGAAAACAGCAAAGTTTGGGGCAAAAATGCAATTTTTGGAAATGCTGAGTTCGGGACGGGCGTCCCGACCCAATCAAAGCACCAGGACAGCCATCCCAAGCTCAGGACGGGCGTTCCGAGCACCAGAAGTTGTCCCACATCGAAATATTTGGAGATTTTCACTCCAGAAAGCTGGTATAAATACCCCAAGCCTCCAAGAGTTGAAATCATCCCTCTCCACTCGATCTGAGTCATTTAGTGACTTCGATTGTACATTTTTCTCGAGTACATAAGTCACTGAGAGACTCGGGTTCAGTATAAGTTTTCTTTAATTTCTAGTTAGTGTTTCGTTTTCTTAGTTTCTGAGAATTAGTCTCAAATCTTAGGCTACGATAGATAGGTTCGTTTCTGGTATTCATAGAATACCCAGGATTTCGTTAGGAGATCCTAAGAGGGCTCTAGGCGTTCGAAGAGTCAGTCCACAGGGTTGGGCTTAAGCTGGGTATTAAGGTAAAGTCCAGCTACTAGGTTGAGGAAGCGTCCTCCGAAGGTTCTGTCGAGCAGAGTCGGGTCGAGCAGTACGACATATACAAGCAGTTGTTCCATCGGTGAGACTAAGTAAAGGGTGATTTCTTTATGGCATCAGTTCCCCTGTCCCTCTCTTTATATGTTTGTATTGTGTTTGTCCAAAGATTTATTATGAATATGAGATTATGATTCTTATGAGTATTTGTTTCATATGTTGAAGTTCTTATGATTTTCCAGAAATAGCCACCTGCTTAATATTCATTATGTCTGCATGTCTAATGTAGTTTCTTTTAAACTAAAGTTAGGGTTATAGACAATTCCTAACCATGGTCTATTCATAACCTGTTTAGTTTAACATGCATCAATTAGTATTGGTGTCTGCCATATTAGATAAAATAACCTGCAGAACACCATATTTGTTAGAGTAGTCTAAGTAGGCTGAGTTGAGCGTTTATGCCGGCGGTTAGGGGCGAGCGGCATGATCCCCTAAGTGCCATAGGGCTTTCATGGATGCCTTTAGCTCGAACCGTGAGTAGGGCCGTTAACCTTGGCGATGGGGCGGTTTATCAGATACTCAGATGTGGTACACCTTTAGACTCAGAACATAGTTGCAATCCAGGCTAAGATATATCTAAAATACTCGAAGATAAGTCAATCAACATATAGGAACAGTATAACATAGAATCAGGACATTATCTATAAAACACTTTTAGGCTTAAATGGACTTAAACCTAGTGGAGAATGAATCACCCTCTCATCAAAGTTATTGATGAAGATTGCATAACTGGATCATAAGATAAGAGTTAGGGTAAAAGGCTAGTTACTACTAAGTCGTTACCACTTCCCTGTGAGTACGATATTTAACTTAATAAAATCATAGATACTTTCCAACATACTAGCTACACGATAGGTACTCTGCCTTAGGTTCTGGCTGATTAAGTGACACCATAGCGACTAAATGTGACAATTAGTCAATCCCAGTCCTTAATTACTCATAATCAACATAGGGTAAATCAACACCTATTTTAGCATATCGGTCGGAAGCACATCAATATTGGTTTTGATTCTCCTTCCATGATTTGTTATCATTTTGATTAATCAATGTTCCCGGGATTAGGGGGAGAAAAAGAAAAATAGTTTAGTAAAAATATTACATGGATACTTTGCAATATCTTGATACTTGTACAAATCAGAGTGAACTTGAAGTTTAAAAGATAATACATTTGCAAAGTATAGCAAATCAACTGTCAGATGCATTTACCGACCTAAAGAGAGTGACTAAGTCACATATACCAGCTGAAAATGCTCCTATATGGATTGATGTCCCAGAAGGACAATCTATAAATGAAATAGCAAAACAGTCTATAGCACGCCAGAAGCGTGGTAGACCGATTGGTTCAAAAGATAAAAATCCTCGTAAAAAGAAGGGAGCCAATGTCAATAATTTACCTGGGCTTAATACTTCAGAAGAGTCAAGAGACATAATAAATGAAATAACTTCAGAAGAAGTTCAGGTACCTAAAGATATTGAAAATATTAAAAAAGTAGATAATGATGAGATCTTAATAAATTATGTCTCAACAGGGAAACGATTGAACCGAGAAGAAATAACTATGGATAGTGTTTTTGTATATAATATAACATCAGCTATTATAAATGAAAATGATTATAATGAGCCTACATCCGTTGATGAATGTCAACGTAGAAGTGATTGGCTGACATGGAAAGATGCAATTCAAGCATAATTAAACTCACTTGGAAAATGTGAAGTTTTTGGACTTATAGCTTGAACACCTGAAGATGTTATACTTGTAGGGTACAAATGAGTATTTGTACGAAAAACAAATGAGAAAAATAAAATTGTGAGATATAAAGCACGTCTTGTTGCACAAAGTTTTTCTCAAAAACCAGGAATTGACTGTGGGGTCACTTATTCTCTTGTGGTGGATGAAATTATTTTTTGTTATCTCCTTAGTTTGGCAGCAAATGAGAAACTTGATATGCGTCTTATGAATGTAGTTACAGCCTATTTATATGGCTCACTTGATAATGATATCTATATGAAAATCCCTGAAGGGTTTAAAATGCCTAAAGCACATAAATCAAATTCTCGAGAATTATATTCAATAAAATTACAACGGTCTTTGTATGGTTTAAAATAGTCGGAACGAATGTGATGCAATCGTCTTAGTGAATATTTATTGAAAGAAGGTTATCAAAATAACCAAATTTGTCCATGTGTATTTATTAAGAAAGAAAAATCAGGGTTTACTATAATTATTGTATATTTTGATGATTTAAATATTATTGGAACCCTTGAAATTTTTTTTAAAAGCAGTAGATTCTTTGAAGAAAGAATTTGAGATGAAAGATCTAGGAAAAACAAAGTTTTGTCTTGGCCTGCATATCGAGCATTTAAAAGATGAAACTGAAATGTTTCTTCATCAATCAAATTATACTGAAAAATGTCCTTAAAAGATTCTACATGGACAAGGCACATCCATTGAGTACCCCAATGGATGTTCGATCATTTATATGAAAAAGGACATTTTTCAACCTCATAAGGATAATGAAGAAGTTCTTGGTCCAGAAGTATCATATCTTAGTGCAATAGGTGCACTAATGTATCTTGCTAATAATACAAGACCTGATATAGCTTTTATTGTTAATCTATTAGCAAGGTTTAGTTCATGCCTAACTATAAGACATTGGAATGGAATTAAACATGTCTTTTGATACCTTCGAGGTACAATTGATATGGGATTGTTATATTCTCATAGTTCTAAATCACAACTTGCTGGTTATGCTGATGCTGGTTACTTGTCTGATCCACATAAAGCCTGATCTCAAACATACTATGTTTTTACATGTGGAGGAACTGTTGTTTCATGGCATTCTACAAAGTAAACGTTAGCTGCTACTTCTTCAAATCATGCAGAAATTATAGCAATCCATAAAGCAAGTCGTGAATGTGTTTGGTTAAGATCTATGTCTCAACACATCCGAGAGACATGTGGTTTATCTTCAGGCAAAGAACATCCAACAATAATTTATGAAGATGACACTGTATGTATAGCTCAATTACAAGAAGAATATATAAAACAAGATCGAACAAAGCATATTTCACCAAAAGTTTTCTTTACGCATGATCTTCAAAAAAAATTGGTGATATTAATGTACAACAAATCTGTTCAAGTGATAATTTGGTCGACTTATTCACAAAAGCATTACCAACTTCATCATTTGAAAGACTATTCCATAATATTGTAATGCGTCGGTACAAATATATTATGTAATGATTAGGGGGAGTGTGCAAGGAACAATGTACTATTTTTCCTTCACTATGGTTTTTTCCCACTGAGTTTTTTTCTCTAGTAAGGTTTTAATGAGACATGTTCCTTGTACAATGGACATCCAAGGGACAATTTTATAAATCTTATTATTTGTATGTCCATTGAACTTCTTTCAACTCTCATAACCTCTTTTGCAATAATATATAATAACACTAGTAACCTCCTATTTATGTTGAATGTTTAGGAGTTACATGTTTGTACATATATATTGTATGTATATATATATATATATATGTCTATTACTTCAAGAGATTTATATACGTATATTTGTTGATAGTTGAATTATATAAGAAAGATATAAAGAACAACTCTCTCTTCTTATTTTTATTAATCTCTATCTCATTTGATCTTTTGTAAATTTTATTTTCATAACAAAAATAATTTTTAAAAATAATATTAGAAATAAAATTAAGTAATTTAATAAAACAATTAAAGAATTAAAACATTAAACAATAAATAATAAAATAATAAAATAAACCAATTAACAATTAATTAATTAGAAAGAATAAATAATTTAAACTTTATTAATTAGAATAAATAGACAACTTAAATAAAATAACAATTAAATAAAGGTGTTCGAGTCATCTTTGACCGGAGAGGTTCAATTTATATACGGAGAAGGAATAATCAAATCAATATACTTACTCCCCTGTTGCAGAAAATTATTACAGGGCAACTCTTAATTTTGATGGGGTTTTCACACATTATTATCATCCAAGAAATTTCACAGGTAATCCTGGCTGGACTCCTCTCATTAATTACCAAATAACATATGTACGAGTATTACCGGAAATATGGGAGTGGTGTTTGTGGGTATAACAGTTCTGTGTTATAATAGTTTTAACAATATTTTAATATTATTATTTACGAAAAAATAATTGTAAATAAAAAATTATAATTCAAATTAAAATTTTTAATTACTATTTTTAGCTCAAATTAAAATTCACGATTTTTTATTTTTATTCCAACAATATATACATATATATTTCTATTATTTTGTAATCTCAATTTGTTGTAATTTGTAAAAGAATTTGCATTGCAAATATATATATAGAATCGGAATTTAATTAGTTTGAGTTTGAGATTCCATATTTACAAAGATCAAAACTAACTAGTGTTTTTATAAATTAAGTTGGAGATAACGTCGTCGACGTTTCTTGATTGGTAAATGATTTTCGTCGTCATCGGCATCATCTCTACTTTTGCCGGGAAAATCCGACTTGTTAAATAATCTATCTGTGGTGGGAAATAAATTGTGCGAAACGCGGGGTCGTTTTTTTGCATGCGAAAAACTGTCACCGTCATCGCGTAATTCGAAGATATCCTTGGTAGGTGAGGGAGATGATCCTACAGATTCTTGGAGATTTCCGGCGTCTGAGGATATCGGCGGCAATAGTGATGGCGACCAACAAGACAATTGATCGAAGGTTTCAGAAAACTTGTCGTCGGGTTCAGGAATGGGAGCGGTGGAGGAGACGGCAGTAGGGACGTGGACTACTTTAACCATTTTCTCTAAAGTTTGAGAGATTTGAAATTTCAGAGTAAAATATTTAATTTGAAGGTTAATAATCCGCGACGGAAATATGAAAAACTAGAAGAAGTAGTGAAGCGGAGAAGGAAGAGGAAGAGCAGAGTGTAAATTTATTTGAGGGAAATTTTATAATCATTTAGTCGGTTAAGGATTCTTATATTCAGTTTTTGAGTAGGAAAAGGATTGATATTATCAAAATCTTTGACGAATTTCTCTCTTTTTCTTTTTTTCTCTTTTAAATAATCTATTTATCGAAATTAATAATATAATTTTTTTAAATTGGACTAACTAACTAACGGAAAAACCTACCCGGCAAAAGAAAATTACTTACCCTTTTAATAATAAGATATATTTATATTGATAAACTATCTAAACAACAACAATTTTTTGAGACTTTTACATTCTTAATTTATTTTTTAAGGATATTTTTATCTTTTTCTAACATTATTTTTTTATTTTTTAAAACATATTTTTATTTTATTTGAAAGGTATTTTCATATTTTTATTAGGGATTTTAATTTAAAAAATTTATATTCTTTTTAAATTGAAAGGTTCGAAACTAAAAACTTAACATTATTTATTTTTTTAATTTTTTTTTATTTTATATGAAAAGTATTTTGATCGTTTTAATTTATTTTTTAAGGATATTTTTGTCTTTTTCATTTAATATTATTTTTTATTTTTTAAAATATATTTTATTTTAAATTTAATTTATTTTTGTCTTTTTAATAATAAGATAATTTTTTTTTTCAGATTTTATTAATATTAAATTCAAACTTAAATTTAATAAATTTGGACGTAATTATATATATTTTTAAATATTTATTAAGTTAAGTTTAAATTTGTATAACTCATTTACAATCGTCTTATATTTTGAAAACTTAAATAAAAATATAAAAGTCAGTATTAAAAAAATAGTTTAAACTATTTATATTGAAAGACTATATGAGACAAATATTAAGTCTTTTGTATAGAATACAAGTACATCAAATCACTTTGGAAGGAAAAAAATGTGTATATATAGGAGGTAAACTAATTTTGCATCAAAGAAGAATAGGGAGATGGGCAAGGAGGAACATTAGCATAACTTTTTTCATGGTAGGCCTAAGATGAGGAGTTGTGTGTTCTCTTCCCATTTCCTGGAGAATTCTCACGAACTGGATCAGAGCTACTTTTCTTCATCTTGATGAATGCTTTTCCACTTAAACTGCTATCTATCCTGCCATTGGAAAGTGGTAGCTTTTTCTTGTAACAAGTATTGTTTCTAAACAAGTTGTTGACCATCATTTCTCCTGAGAAAAATATATGCTGATTGGTTAAATACCAACTGAGAAATTGATTAATCAGAACCATTTCCTATTCCATTGGAGAAGTAAGACTCAAAATTCTTGAAATCACTTGGGATATTGATGGTACTAAATTCAAGCTTTCCATTCTGAAGCAGATTAAGCTGAAATCAAAATAGTATCTGTGCTATGGTTAAAACAAAGTTTCCCGTATCTTCCATTAATCCATAGGCAACTGTACCAATTATTGGATCAGAAATTGATTTCTCTTCTCCTTGAGGATTAATCAGGACTAATCCGCGATCAGCTGTAAGGTTTAATTTATCATCACTATTTGGATACCAAAGAATTGTTTTTTCAGGAATTTTTTCATACCATATGGAGAGCAAAGAAGTTGTCTTTATCCTCCATTTGATGAAACTCGAGTGCAAAATCACCTGAAGAAGAAACCCATCTGCAACTAAAGATAATCCCACTGTTACATTTCCATTGGTTTGAGAAATAACAAAATCTGATTGCAATAGAAAGTTGAGGAAGAAGAAGAAAACAAGAAAGGAGCAGTGCATTTTTTTTCTTGGGCGGAAATTAATTTTCTGAACAAAATTAAGTCTATAAATAGTGGAAAAAAAGGATAAGAATTGGAATTTTCAATGATCAAGTTCTTGAAACCTTGGAATTAAGAAGGAAAAAGACAGGTCATCACTACATGGGAATTCTTGATTGGTAAAATAGCAGAATTGGCCCAAAACTGATGCAAAGTTTGAATCTTTGACGAACATCTCCATACTAAAAGAAAATTCCACTCACAACACTCAGCATTATTATGAATAGTAGTATTACAATTTTTAATTTGTAGTAAGGAAACAAAAGTTGGGCCCTTTTTTATTTTTTTTCTGGATAATTAACAAAAGTTGGACTTAAAACCTTATAAGAAAAGCTGGGCGTCCATCCATAACAAATTTTCCCATATCCAAAAATGTAGAAAGTTTATATATATATATATATATATCAGAAAAGGAGCACTCTCCAACTATTATTTGACCTTATGCAAATTTATATCTATAACTTCCAAGTTATGTATAATATATATATATATATATATATATATATATATTGCTACTTATTCATCATTTATTGGAGAGTGAATTTTCTTTTTCTTGATATATAATTATATAAAGATATTTGAACCACGACTTATAATATATATATATATATGGATAGATATACTCTGTTAATTTGTTCATGTGTCCTCAGTAGCTAGCTAGCTAGCTAGTTCAAGAAAAAGAAAATGGAGGTTCTGTACAGCAGTGCATTAATCTTGATAATTATTATTACAGTATCCATAGTTTTGAAACAATATTTGCAGCAAAACAAGAATGAATTACCACCGAGTCCACTTGCTCTTCCGGTTATAGGTCATTTCCACCTCTTGAAATTCCCGCAGCACCGTACTTTTAAATCCCTTTCTGACAAACACGGTCCAACAATTTACCTCCGATTCGGAAACCGTCCAACCGTCGTCGTTTCATCGGCATCCGTCGCCGTGGAACAGAATAAGAAAGGAACAGAATAAGTTGGAGTTTATTACCAAAATATTGATATTTAAAAAATCTTTTCCAAAATATGCTACTTCGTTTCCTATTTTCGAATATAATCTAATATATTTTGTCCAAATAGACTTTTATTTTTTAAAATAAAATATTTATGATTTACATTAAAAAAATTAACTCTCATATTTTAAAAAAATTTTAAGTATTTAGATGATTTTTTAAAATTAAAAATTTAAGTTTGGTAGTTCAATTTAAAATATGTTTAAAGTGTCATTCAAGTTTTAAAATGTCCTGCCACATGTCCTCAGTTAATTATTGCCTGTATGTCAAAAATTTGACCGTTAATCAAGTCTTTTTACTATTTTGAACAGAATTATTTTTATTTATTATTAAAATACAACCCCTAATTTTTATATAAGATAATTTTATAATTTTTAATTAAAAATATTTATTTCTCCAAATTCTTTTTCTCTCTCATTTTTTTTAACATTCAATTTCTCATAAAAAACTATGGAGTTACATTCAATTTCGATTTTCATTTTTTTTTTCAAAACCCATGAACCTTAGATTAAAATTTTATTTAGTATATATACATATATATATATATATATTATATATATTATATTTGGATTTATTTCACGTTTGTTCCTAACATCAACAATTTTTATAAGATTTAGAAAAACACAATTATTTTTCTTCTAATACATTTTTAGGAAAAACAGAAAAAATAAAAAATAAAATCACAAAAGTTTTAAATTTCAGACCTTAGAAGCCGCTAATGTCCTTATTGAGTGTCTAGATTTGGAGGTAATTTTTGATTTTTTATTCTTACTGTTAGAAAGAAAAAATGAGAAGGAGCGGGTTCAATAGATAGAGAAGAAGAATGGTAAAATTAGAAGAACAAAGAGAGAGAAAAATAAGAAGTAGAAATGGTGGAAGAAGGATAGGTGGAAGAAAAAGAGGAAAGGGACAGAAAAACAAGAAGAAGAAGTGGAGAGAGATAGCGAAAAAAAGAAGAATGGATGGTGCAGGAAGAATGAGTGGGAGAAGTCTAATGGGTGTGAGAAAAAATGAGTGAAGAAGAAGAAGAAAGAGAGAGAGAAAGAAGGAAGCAAAAAGAGCAAGAAAGAATGAAGAAAAAAGAGATAGAAAGAAGTTAAAGAAAAAAGAGAAAGAAAAAGGTTGTAGAAGAAAGAGAGAGAAAGAATGAAGGAGAAAGAGAAAAAAAAATTTATGGCAAATTAATATTTTTTAATTAAAATATATAAAATCACCTTTTATAAAAATATGGTTAATATATTTTTAATAATAAATAAAAATACCTCTACTAAAAATAGTAAAAAAGAGTGGATTAACCATAAAAGTTTTGACCTAAGGGGAATAATTAAATAACGGTATCTAGTGAGATATTTTAAAACTAGAATTTAACTTTAAACATGTTTTAAACTTAAAGTACTAAAGTTGAATTTTGAATTTTAAAAAGTACATGGATGATAGTTTACCTATTTTTAAAAATAAAATATTTAGGCTCTATTTTGTCAAAGAAGAACCACACATTTTTTTTTAAAAAAAAAATAAAATTTATTTTGCATATTTTGTTTTAAAAAAATAAGGGACCTACTGGGAAGTAAGGAAAGAAGTAATATTATTTTGGAAATCATTTTAAAAATAACATTAGTTTGGTAATAAACAAATTTCAAGAATAACTTTTTACTTAAAAAGATACAATCATTAATAGTTAGTGTCAAGTCTCAAATTTGGGCCTAGTTCGTGAACTACATTCTCTAGATTTCACTAAATAATGCCAAGCAGCTTACTTCCAATTAATTAAAATAATTAATAAAACTATTAATTTCAAATAATCCATAAAATATCATACAAAAGTTTTAACTTTATTTAATAGCAAACCCTCAATAAATTCAAGCTTCCAATACAACACGAAGTTTATTAAAAAACCTAAAAAGATTCTAAAACTCTTATTCAAAATCATCCATCTAGTAATCATCATCCTCTAATTCAATATTTTCATTGTCATCTATAAGGTGAGAAATATATAGGGGAGTATAAAATACTCAATAGGCAAAACATTCATTCATTTTTTTAAAAAAAATCTTTCAATTTATATAAATATCTTTAAATAATAACAAAACCTTACCATACATTCATCTTTAAATTGGAAAAAGACAAATAGAGATTAAATATTTTGTAATAATTCATTTAAAATCTGCATCATTCAGAACAACAGAGAATAATCATTCAATAAATATATATTTTTTGACTATTGGGAGAATAATCTGAATGTTTAGTGAATTAGACTAAATTAATATCAGTCCCTAAGTTTCGAATCAAAATGATATTAGAGTTAACTAGTACGATCGATCAACTAAGGAAAAGTTTAGCTCCAATTTTAACTGTCTCTTGATTGGAAATCGATTTTTTCTTTGACATTTAATTTTTAGGTACAAATTGAGCGGATGTATTTTAGACTTATTGATAGGCTCATCTAAAAGAATAAATTTACGCTTCTAAAAGAGGTCACAAGTTTCATACTTGTGAGTCATATGTAAGAGTTAATATGAAGACCTTTCCCGGGTAAAGGTTAAATTGTGCAAGTAAAATCATGTTAATTTTTATTTCTCGGATAAGGATTAGATTTTGCAAAAACAATTATGTAAAATTTAATCCAAATGTTGTCTTAAGAGTTAAACTCTAAATATAATTTTAAATTTAATTCAAATGAATCAAAATGACTATTTTGAATATATGATAATTCGTATTTGGTAATTATAGGGAATATTAATGACTTTGGTAGTTCCAACATAAATTATTTTGACTTTGAATTCTTTGTAATATATTTGTTTGTATAATTTTTATTATTTGAAACTGTTATAAAACAATAACTAACAAAATAAATTTACAAAAGATCAAATGAGATATATGAAAATAAGAAGAGAGATTTGTTCTTTATATCTTTCTCATATGATTCATCTATATACAAATAGACATATGTAAGCCCTTATTTATATGGATGAAGTAAGAGACATATATATACATACAATATATATATACAAACATGTAACTCCTAAATATTAACATGAATAGGAGGTTACTAGTGTTATTAGATATTATTGAAAAGGGGGCTATGGGTATTGAATGAAGTTCAATGGACATACAAAGAGATTTATAAAACTCCCCCTTGGATGTCTATTGTACAAGGAATATGCCTCATTAAAATCTTACTACAGAAAAACCGAGTGGGAAAAAACCCTAGTGAAGAAAAAAGAGTACATCGTTCCTTGCATACTCCCCCTGATCATTAAATAATATCTTTGTATCATCACATTCCAATATTATAGACTAGTATTTCAAATATTGAAGTTGGTAATGCTTTTGTGAACAAGTCTGCCAGATTATCACTTGAACGGATCTATTGTACATCAATATCACCATTTTTATAAAGATCACGTGTAAAGAAACATTTTGGTGAAGTATGCTTTGTGCGATCTTGTTTGATATATCCTTCTTGTAATTGAACTATACATGCAGTGTTATCTTCATAAATTATTGTAGGAAGTTCTTTGCCTGAAGATATACCACATGTCTCTTGAATGTGTTGAGACATGGATCTTAACCAAATACATTCATGACTTACTTCATGGATTGCTATAATTTCTGCATGATTCGAAGAAGTAGCAGCTAACATTTGCTTTGTAGAACGCCATGAAACAACAGTTCCTCCACATGTAAAAACACAGTATATTTGAGAACTGGCTTTATGTGGATCAGACAAGTAACCAGCATCAGCATAACCATCAAGTTGTGATTTAGAACTATGAGGATATAACAATCCCATATCAATTACACCTCGAAGGTATCGAAAGACATGTTTGAATCCATTCCAATGTCTTCTAGTTGGACATGAACTAAAACTTGCTAATAGATTAACAGTAAAAGCTATATTAGGTCTTGTATTATTAGTAAGATACATTAATGCACCTATTACACTAAGATATGGTACTTCAGGACCAAGAACTTCTTTATTATCCTCACGAGGTCGAAAAATGTCCTTTTTAGCATCAAGTGATCGAACAACCATTGGGGTACTCAATGGATTTGCTTTGTCCATGTAGAATCTTTTAAGGACCTTTTAGTATAATTTGATTGATGAACAAAAATTACAGTTTCATCTTTTAAATGCTCGATCTGCAGGCCGAGACAAAACTTTGTCTTTCCGATATCTTTCATCTCAAATTCTTTCATCAAAGAATCCACTGCTTTTAAAAAAATTTAAGGGGTTCCAATAATATTTAAATCATCAACATATATAACTATTATATCAAACCCTAAATTTTCTTTCTTGATAAATACACATGGACAAATTTGGTTATTTTAATAACCTTCTTTCAATAAATATTCACTAAGGAAATTGTACACATTCGTCCAAACTGTCTTAAACCATACAAAGATCTTTGTAATTTTATTGAAAATAATTCTCGAGAATCTGATTTATATACTTCAGGCATTTTAAATCCTTCAAAAATTTTAATATAGATATCACTATCAAGTGAGTCATATATATAGGCTGTAACTACATCCATAAGATGCATATCAAGTTTCTCATTAGCTGCCAGACTAAGGAGATAACGAAAAATTATTGCATCCACCAAAGGAAAATAAGTGACCTCATAGTCAATTCCCGATCTTTGAGAAAAACTTTGTGCAACAAGGCGTGCTTTATATCTCACAATTTTATTTTTCTCATTTTTTCCGTACAAATATCTATTTGTACACTACACGTATAACATGTTCAGTTGTTCGGGCTATGGGTCCAAAAACATCATGTTTTGCAAGTGAGTTTAATTCAGCTCGAATTGCATCTTTCCATTTTAGCCAATCACTTCTACGTCAACATTCATCAACGGATGAAGGCTCATTATAATCATTTTCATTCATAATAGTTGATGCTATATTATATACAAAAACACTATCGATAGTTATTTCTTCTCGGTTCAATAGTTTCCCAGTTGAGACATAATTTATTGAGATCTCATCATTATCTATTTTTTCAATATTTTAAATATCTTGAGGTACCTGAACTTCTTCTGGAGTTATTTTATTTATTATGTCTCTTGACTCTTCTGGAGTATTAAGCCCAGGTTCATTATTAACATTTGCTCCCTTCTTTTTATGGGAATTTTTATCTTTTGAACCAATTGGTCTACCACGCTTCTAGAGTGCTATAGACTGATTTACTATTTTATTTAAAGATTGTCCTTCTGGGACATCAACCCGTATATGAGCATTTTCAGCTGGTATATGTGACTTAGTCACTCTCTTTAGGTCGATAAATGCATTGAAAGTTTATTTGCTATACTTTGCAAATGTATTTTATTTTGAACTTCAAGTTCACACTGATTTGTACGAGTATTAAGATGTTGCAAAGTATTCCATGTTATATTTTTACCAAGCTATTTTTCTTTTTCACCCCTTAATCCCGAGAACATTGATTCATCAAAATGACATTCGACAAATCGTGTCGTAAAAAGATCACCTGTCATAAGTTCAAGATATCTTATAATAGAAGAAAAATAAAAACCAACATATATCTCCAATCTTCTTTGATGACCCATTTTTGTGCGTTGTAGTGGAGCAATAGAAACATATACCGCACATCCAAAAATTTTAAAATGGGAAATATTTGGATCCCGACCATAAGTCAATTGCAATGGGGAATATTTATGATAACTTGTTGGTCTAACATGTACAAGTGCTGTTGCATGCAAAATTACATGACCCCAAGCTGAAATGGGTAATTTAGTTCTCATAAGTATAGGTCTAGCTATCAATTGAAGTCTTTTAATGAAAGATTCAGCTCAGCTTACCCATTTTGTTTATGAACATGAGCTACAGGATATTCAACACTTATACCAATAGACTTACAATAATCAATTGAAGGCTTGAGATGAGAACTCACCAGCATTATCCAGACGTATTGATTTAATTGTATAAGCTAAAAGGAGAGCTGCTAGATGTATCTATTAGAACTATAAAATATCGAAATGGTCCACATGAAAAAGGTGAATTGGTCCACATATGTCACCCTGAATTTTTTCTAAAAATGTCGGAGATTCAATTCTAACTTTAGCTAGTGATGACTTAATAATCAATTTTCCTTGAGAACAAACAGCACAAGAAAATTCTTTCAATTGAAAAATCTTCAGGTTTTTCAATGAGTGTACATACGAATTTTCAATGATATTTCGCATCATACTTGAACCGGGATGCACCAACCGTTCATGCCAATTAGTGAACGTTTTTGAATAAAAAAACTTCTGGTTTATTGAATGTATTTCAATTGCATTTCTTTTTGTGTAGTATAAGCCTGAATAAAACATATTCAATTTTTCTAATATGATTTTCTTACTCGAAACAATGCTTGTAATATAAAGATACTCATCATTCCCTTCACTTACATTCTCCACGTGATATCCATTAAGACAAATATCTTTGGAGCTTAACAAATTCCTTTGAGACTTAGATGAGAATAAAACATTGTTTATATTCAATTTTGTTCCGTTGGGTAACATTATAATGGCTCTTCCGGAGCCTTCAATTATTTTTATACTACTCGAAATTGTAGTAACATATGCATCATTCATCATTATTGCAATGAAATATTTTTTATTTTTAAAAATAGTGTGAGTAGTTGCACTATTGGCCAGACATATATCTTCATCCATATTTGATGGTATTCCAGTTGAAGTGCTAAATAGGTGTTACTTTACCCTATATTGATTATGAATAATTAAGGACTGTGATTGACTAATTGTCACTTTTAGTCTCTATGGTGTCACTTAATTAGCCAGAACCTAAGGCATAGTACCTATCGTGTAGCTAGTCTGTTGGAAAGTATCTACGATTTTATTAAGTTAAATATCGTACTCCCAGGGAAGTGGCAACGACTTAGTAGTAACTAGCCTTTTATCCTAACTCCTATCTTATGGTCCACTTATGCAATCTTCATCAAATACTTTGATGAGAGGGTGATTCATTCTCCACTATGTTTAAGTCTAATTAATCCTAGAAGTGTTTTATAGATGAGTCCTGATTCTATGTTATACTATTCCTATATGTTGAATGACCTAAATTTGAATATTTTAGACATGTCTTAGCCTGGATTACAACTATGTTCTGTGTCTAAAGGCGTACCACATCCGAGGTTTCTAATAAACCGCCCTACCTTAATGACGGCCCTACTCACGGTTCGGGACGAAGGCATCCATGAAAGCCCTATGTCACTTCGGGGATCATAACGCTTGCCCTAGCTGCCGGCATATCGGACTCGGCCCGGCTTACCCTAGACTACTCTAACAAACAGGGTGTTCAGCAGGTTATTTTATCTAGCATGGCAGACACCAATACTAATTGATGCATGTTAAACTAAACAGGTTATGATTAGACCGTGGTTAGGAATTGTCTATAACTCTAACTTTAGTTTAAAAGAGCACATTAGACATGCAGACATAGTGAATGTTAAGCAAGTGGCTATTTCCGAAAAAATATAATAACGTCAACATATAAAACAACTATTCATAAAAATCGTAATCTCGTATTCATAATAGATATTTAGAACAAAACAATAACAACATATAAGAGAGGGACATGGGGACTGATGCCATAAAGAAATCACCCTTTACGTAGTCTCGCCGACGGAGCGTACTGCTATATATGTCGTATTGCTCGCCCTGACTCTGCTCGCTAGAACCTTCGGAGGACGCTTCCTCAGCCTAGTAACTGGGTTTTACCTTAATACCCAGCTTAAGCCCAGCCCTGTGGACTGACTCTTCGAACGCCTAGAGCCCTCTTAGGATCTCCTAACGAAATCCCGGGTATTCTATGAATACCAGAAACGAACCTATCTATAGAAACCTAAGATCTGAGACTATTTCTCAGAAACTAAAACAAAACACTAATAAGAAAGAAAATTGAGATCCGAGTCTCTAAGTGAGTTGTGTACTAGATAAGTGTACACTGGAAACCACTAAATGACTCAGATCGAGTGGAGAGGAATGATTTTAACTGCTGGAGGCCTGGGGTATTTATAGCAGCTTCCCGGGGTGATTTTTCATCAAAAATTTGATGTGGGACTGGTTCTGGGGGTTCGGGATGCCCGTCCTGATCTGTTGACCAGGTCGGGACGCCCGTCCCGAGTCCTGGACGCCCGTCCCGGCGGTTTGACTGGGTCGGGACGCCCGTCCTGACCCTTTGACCAAGTCAACATTTCCAAAAATTGCGTTTTTGCCCCAAAATTTGCTGTTTTCGTCTACTTTTCACCTGACACTTCCAAAATCATAAAAACCGTGAAATTGAGTAATTAACAAACAATTAAGATCAATTTGCCCTCAATTTCACCCGAAATCATACATAAAAACATGCTAAAAAGGTGATACGATTTTCGCGTATCAGATAACCCCACACTTAGCTTTTTGCTTGTCCTCAAGCAAAGTCTACCTGAAGTTAGTGATTCTAAATCGTAGTGCAGTCACTTAAATTCCTAGTCATGTTTTTATTCCAAAAATTCTTTAGACAAGTCTTAATACAGGTCTGACTGGTTAGGTTGCTATGACAAGGTCTCAAATGTTTTTAGTAGCTTGTTATGATCAGGCAGAAAACAAATCAACAACTAGGTTGAACTTTTTTTCTTAGTCACAGGGTCTTCCTGATGTGTAGTGTGTGTACTAGTCTAGACCAAATAGTCAACACAATGTACTCTTGTCTTAACTACTACCAGATAACACTTCGACCCATCGCTAGACATATTAACAGCAGACAACTTTCTGAGTTCTGAGCTTTGGTGATCAGATTTTTAATGTTTTAGCATTTAGTTATTTTCTTTATAGATTCAGGGTATTTTGAGTCTGCTTAGGACACGTCAACTTCAACTACCCATGTAGCGAGTCCCACTCCGATGACTCCCAGATCTACACGACCTTAGGGCATCAAGCTTTAAATTCCCCGAAGGAGTGGTGCTCGAGTAGCGAAGGCCGCTGGCAAACTACCCTCATTTGATTAACTTTCTTTTGTTTCTTTTCACTTTTAGCTCAGAGTCTCATCTAGTCATTCGAATTGCCAATATATCCACAACTGGTCTAATTTTATCTAGTTAAGTCTCGAACAGGCAATTGGCTGAGGTCTCTAATCCCGACAAAGTTGTGCTCAGTTATAAGGAATTCTCTATTCCTAATCAATTAGTTCAGCAGTAGTCATCAATTATCTCCTACTAACCATAACATACTACCTACATATCATAGACGTAAGCAATTGTTTAACCAAGCACACTGCATTTAGAAGTCTGAAAGACGGAAAATTTTTGAAATGTTTTTGGAAGGGTTTGAAAATACAGGGAAAACAAGCAAAAGCATGCGAAACATTTTGCAAACTGCTACAGTGCACCGTGCACTGCTACCCCACACTTAAGTCTGGCACTGTCCTCAGTGTTCATGCATATCTAATTACCCCACACTTATTTGAAAACAAGAAATAAAACAGAAAGAAAAGATGTTTACCCATACTATGGGTAAGAAAGAAATAAAAAACAAAATAATGCAAACAATTCTGTATGTCATATAAATCAATTTTGTACATAGATTCATACGTCATACAGCCCAGACATGTTTATACATATAGAACAAGAAAAACAAAAGCAAAAGAAAGGAAAGAAAAGAAGGAGAGAGAGACTAAGAACCCGGCGGATCGTCGTCCAGTGGACCTAAGTCTGCTGTAAAGTCAAACTCAAAGTTTTCCGCCACTTGGGAAGTCTGCTGATGTATCTCCTTAATCCTGCTGGTGTTCATGGCGATCCTGTCATCCATCATCGCCAGCCGTCTGTCAATCCTGTCTTCCATCATCGTCAGCCGTCTGTCAATCCTGTCCATGTCTCGACTGTATCGGGCCAATAGTTCTGCCAATCCGTGCGACATGTGTCATTCGAAGGCAGTACGTGGCACGAACGTCTCAGACGGAGGGATATGCGCTGGAAATGCTTCCGATGCCGATGCTTGTCCTGGCTGATCCGTGTGGATGGTGTAGCGGCCATTCGCATCCCGGATAACCATTACCATGTTTCGTAGAATAGTAAGATCAGCGGGAATGGTGGTCGGGGCGACCAGGGTCAGCTCCGAGCCCTCTATGTCCAACTCCAGGTAGCGGGCTAGCCTGGTGATGTACGGTCCGAGCCCCAGACATTGTTTCCGGGTGTCTGTAGCGAATCCTTGCATTACGACCGTGATGAGTCTAGCCATCTCTACCGTAGGTCCCATGTGCATGTTGGCCAGAAGGAATGTCTCCATCTGGGTGACAGTTCCGGGCCGTCCGTCGTCCTGACAATGTATGTGCAATGATAGGGTGCAGGTAACGAAGAGTAGGATAAATACCTGTGGCTTTTGCAAAGCCATGCTGGTATAGGACACCCGTCATGCAGATCTGAGCCCAAGCAGTGGAGACGTCTGCAGACGTGAAGTCTCGAACCGAAGTGGTGTATACGGGCGTATCCAGCTCATCTCTCTGCCAGATACCTAGGGCGACGCCAAACTTGGCCATGCTCATCGACCGATCTATTCCGCCCAAGCGGAATGTGATCTGCTCCTGGTGGCATGTAAAAGACGCATAGAACTCACATACCAGCTCCAGGTATGTGGGCTCTGTGACGATGAATACTCGACTATAAGGTGGCACGTCGAGTATGCGTCTGACTTCCGGCTCTACTCCTAGCGTCTGTACTGCTGCCCAATCCAACGTTCTGCCCGTCAGTATCGTACGCCCGATGTACCCAGTGCATCTTTCTTGGTATGCTGTGCTGGAGGGAAACAACATAAAAGGATGTACCACTGAGGTAACTGTCATGGTAGATGTGGTACGAGCACGTTTGGGAGCCATTGAAACGTACAAGAGAGTTTAGGTGGGAAGGAAGCTTTAAACTCAAATTCTGGAGGTGAATTTGAATTCAGAAGGATGAAATTAGGTTAGGGAAAGATTTTGAATTTTTGGCGGGAAATTCGAATTTTTGGGTGAAGTTTAAAATTCAAATTTTGGAGGGAAACTCGAATTTTTAAACTTTGGAGAGTTTGCCAAAAATTTGTAGAGAGAAGCTAGAGAGAAATATTTTTAGAGAGATGAATTTTTGGTTGTAGATTTGAGAGAAAATGAAAAAAATTGAATTTTTATAGAAGGGGCAGCCTTCGGGACGCCCGTCCCGGAGGCAGGACTCCCGTCCCGCTGGACGTCCGTCCAGAATCGGGACGCTCGTCTCGGGTTGCTTCGGGACGCATGCCAATTCCGAAAAAATTGTTTTTTTTTTCGTAATTCCCTGAAAATCTCAAGATACCAAAAATAATCATAATTTTTAACAAGGCTTCATGTTTATCCAATTAAATTCAGAAGTTGTTAAAAACTCTATGCAAAAATTCCTCAGTCTCTTTTTTTTTCGAAAATCATGACTATCCTAATGTTGTCCCTACTTAAATTCAGCAAGAATTTCAGAAAAACAAAAACTGAGTTTGTACAATTTAATTAGTGAAAAATAAATTGTATTTGCAAAACTTTTGTTTTTCATAGAAATTTAAAAATAAAATGTCTGAAGAAAATTGTTGAATATAAAGGACCCTTTAAAAAGTTTGAAAAATAGAAAAAATATGGGTCAATTATTCAGGTTTAGTTCAAACGAATTATTTGCTGAGAATAAAAGTAAAAGAATCTTCCCTTTTTTTTTAACGACCCTTATCTCTGATCTCCTGTAGTTCTGTTCGAATGCTTCGCATTTCTATGCGTATGGCTCTCATCTCATCCCTCTGCCTGTTCTGCTCACTGCGTAAATCAGCCATCTCTCGGAGTAGTTGTGCACCTTGGTTCTCCTGAAGACTGACCGTGGCTCTGAGTCAGTCCACGTTAGTTGTGATATTCAGACTGAGTTGGTCTAAATGACACAGTCTGCTGGCAATCCCTTGGTCCATCTCATAGACCCTTTGAGCCAACGTGTCTATCTGCACGGACAACATTGAATGATAACCGTTAGTACTCCCCCCGGATGAGGGGGTGCGCTCGTTAGGTGTTGGGGTGTATGCAGGAGAGGTTGGTGAATTTTGGGTTTGGTCAGTAGGTGGTGGATTTATAGGAACTCTCTGGGCAGGAGGGTGAACTGGAGATCTCTGGGGTTCTTCTCTAGGAGGGAAAGTATCCTTAGAAGGATCTTCTTCCGTGGGACTATGCTCACGGGTGTTCAGGAATCGTCTCACTAGGTCATTGGCATCTGGGCTTGAGTTTACTTCCACTGGTTGTGAAGGAAGAGTCCCTCGTGGTATTTCTGGTGCAGGCCTAGATAGGCCTTCTGGCTTTGTCTTCTTTGGTCCTGGAGTGTCAGGGTTTTCTGTTTTCTTTGCCTGGTTAGTAGCTGCTCTTGTTCTCTTCATTTCTGAGTGCAAAGTCTGGTTAGAAATAACAAATAACCAAAAATAGGAAAGTGAAATAAGAAAGCAAGAAAAATATTTTTATGGATTTTGAATTTTATTCAGAAAGCAGGTAAATTTCCTCAATATGGATTTAGAATAATTTTCTAAAATTTGATTATCCTAAGTGTCTTAATTTCAGATATTATCTAAAATTAATTAGTTATGATAATCCTATATTTAGGAAAGTGATTGTCTAACTGGTATAACATACGTGTTGGGTCGAAAGTCTAGGTTACTACCGTTACCAATCATAAGTCTCTAGAATTATGGCCAATAATCCTAAATTCATTATGATATTTCCCCGGCAACGGCGCCAAAAATCTGATGGGATTCCGGTTGACGTGCTAAATATGTGTTATTTTACCCTATGTTGATTATGAATAATTAAGGACTGTGATTGACTAATTGTCACTTTTAGTCTCTATGGTGTCACTTAATCAACCAGAACCTAAGGCAGAGTACCTATCGTGTAGCTAGTCTGTTGGAAAGTATCTACGATTTTATTAAGTTAAATATCGTACTCCCAGGGAAGTGGCAACGGCTTAGTAGTAACTAGCCTTTTATCCTAACTCCTATCTTATGGTCCACTTATGCAATCTTCATCAAATACTTTGATGAGAGGGTGATTCATTCTCCACTAGGTTTAAGTCTAATTAATCATAGAAGTGTTTTATAGATGAGTCCTGATTCTATGTTATACTGTTCCTATATGTTGAATGACCTAAATTCGAATATTTTAGACATGTCTTAGCCTGGATTACAACTATGTTCTGTGTCTAAAGGCGTACCACATCCGAGGTTTCTAATAAACCGCCCTACCTTAATGACGGCCCTACTCACGGTTCGGGATGAAGGCATCCATGAAAGCCCTATGTCACTTCGGGGATCATACCGCTTGCCTAGCCACCGGCATAATCGGACTCGGCCCGGCTTACCCTAGACTACTCTAACAAACAGGGTGTTCAGCAGGTTATTTTATCTAGCATGGCAGACACCAATACTAATTGATGCATGTTAAACTAAACAGGTTATGATTAGACTGTGGTTAGGAATTGTCTATAACTCTAACTTTAGTTTAAAAGAGCACATTAGACATGCAAACATAGTGAATGTTAAGCAGGTGGCTATTTCCAGAAAAATATAATAACGTCAACATATAAAACAACTATTCATAAAAATCGTAATCTCGTATTCATAATAGATATTTAGAACAAAACAATAACAACATATAAGAGAGGGACATGGGGACTGATGCCATAAAGAAATCACCCTTTACGTAGTCTCGCCGACGGAGCGTACTGCTGTATATGTCGTATTGCTCGCCCTGACTCTGCTCGCTAGAACCTTCGGAGGACGCTTCCTCAGCCTAGTAACTGGGCTTTACCTTAATACCCAGCTTAAGCCTAGCCCTGTGGACTGACTCTTCGAACGCCTAGAGCCCTCTTAGGATCTCCTAACGAAATCCCGGGTATTCTATGAATACCAGAAACGAACCTATCTATAGAAACCTAAGATCTGAGACTATTTCTCAGAAACTAAAACAAAGCACTAATAAGAAAGAAAACTGAGATCCGAGTCTCTGAGTGAGTTGTGTACTAGAGAAGTGTACACTGGAAACCACTAAATGACTCAGATCGAGTGGAGAGGAATGATTTCAACTGCTGGAGGCCTGGGGTATTTATAGCAGCTTCTCGGGGTGATTTTTCATCAAAAATTTGATGTGGGACTGGTTCTGGGGGTTTGGGACGTCCGTCCCGGATTGGGACGCCCGTCCTGATCTGTTGATCAGGTCGGGACGCCCGTCCCGAGTCCTGGACACCCGTCCCGGCGGTTTGACTGGGTCGGGACGCCCATCCTGACCCTTTGACCAAGTTAACATTTCCAAAAATTGCGTTTTTGCCCCAAAATTTGCTGTTTTCGTCTACTTTTCACATGACACTTCCAAAATCATAAAAACCGTGAAATTGAGTAATTAACAAACAATTAAGATCAATTTGCCCTCAATTTCACCCGAAATCATACATAAAAACATGCTAAAAAGGTGATACGATTTTCGCGTATCAATATTTTTCAAGCAAATAAAAAAAATATTATAATTAAATAAAAAAATATATTAATAATAATAATAATAATAATGACAACAACAAACTTTTAGTTAAATAACATTTATCTAACATAAATATATATGATACGCGAAAATCGTATCACCTTTTTAGCATGTTTTTATATATGATTGAGGGTGAAATTGAGGGTAAATTGATCTTAATTGTTTATTATTTACTTAATTTAACAGTTTTAATGATTTTGGAAGTGTCAGGTGAAAAGTAGACGAAAACAGCAAATTTTGGGGCAAAAATGCAATTTTTGGAAATGCTGACTTGGTCAAAGGATCAGGACGGGCGTCCCGAATCCGGGACGGGTATCTCGACCTAGTCAAAGCACCGGGATGGGCGTCCAGGACTCGGGATAGGCATCCAGGACTCGGGACGGGCGTCCCGACTTGGTCAACAGACCAGGACGGGCGTCCCGAACCCCCAGATCAAGTCCCACATCGAATTTTTGGTGAAAAATCACCCCGGGAAGCTGCTATAAATACCCCAGGGCTCCAGCAGTTGAAATCATTCCTCTCCACTCGATCTGAGTCATTAAGTGGTTTCCAGTGTACACTTCTCTAGTACACAACTCACTTAGAGACTCGGATCTCAGTTTTCTTTCTTGTTAGTGTTTTGTTTTAGTTTCTGAGAAATAGTCTAAGATCTTAGGCTTCTATAGATAGGTTCGTTTCTGGTATTCATAGAATACCCGGGATTTCGTTAGGAGATCCTAAGAGGGCTCTAGGCGTTCGAAGAGTCAGTCCACAGGGCTGGGCTTAAACCTAGGACGTAAGGTAAAGTCCAGCTACTAGGCTGAGGAAGCGTCCTCTGAAGGTTCTGTCGAGCAGAGTCGGGTCAAGCAATACGACATATACAGCAGTACGCTCCATCGGCGATACTTCGTAAAGGGTGATTTCTTTATGGCATCGGTCCCCCTGTCCCTCTCTTATATGTTGTTATTGTGTTTGTCCAAATAACAGTTCTGAATACCAGATTATGATTATTATGAATATTTGTTATATATGTTGAAGTTATTATGTTTTTCTAGAAATGGCCACCTGCTTAAATATTCATTATGTCTGCATGTCTAATGTCGTTCTTTTAAACTGAAATTAGGGTTATAGATAATTCCTAACCACGGTCTATTCATAACCTGTTTAGTTTAACAGGCATCAATTAGTATTGGTGTCTGCCATACTAGATAAAATAATCTGCAGAACACCCTGTTGGTTGAAAGTAGTCTAGGTAGGCTGAGTAGAGTGTTATGCCAGCGGTTATGAGACGAGTAGTATGATCCCCGAAGTGACATAGGGCGTTCATTGCTGACATTTGTCCGAGCCGTGAGTAGGGCCGTTACCCTTAACGATGGGGCGGTAGCGTAGAGACTCAGATGTGGTACACCTTTAGACTCAGAACATAGTTGCAATCCAGGCCAAGACATGTCTAAAATACTCGAATATAGGTTAATCAACGTATAGTAACAGTATAACATAAAATCAGGATCTCATCTATAAAACACTTTCAGGTTTGGTTACACTTAAACCTAGTGGAGAATGAATCACCCTCTCATCAAAGTTATTGATGAAGATTGCATAACTGGATTATAAGATAAGAGTTAGGAATAAAGGCTAGTTACTACTAAGCCGTTACCACTTCCCTGGGAGTACGATATTTATTTAATAAAATCGTAGATACTTTCCAACAGACTAGCTACACGATAGGTACTCTGCCTTAGGTTATGGCTGATTAAGTGACACCATAGAGACTAAATGTGACAATTAGTCAATCACAGTCCTTAATTATTCATAATCAACATAGGGTAAAATAACACCTATTTAGCATATCAGCTGGAAACCCATTAGATTTTTGGCGCCGTTGCCGGGGAAATATCATAATGAATTTAGGACTCCTAATCAAAATTCTAGACAGTGATCAAAATTCTAGATACTTATGATAGGTAGCGGTAGTAACCTTGACCTTAGACCTAACACTTGTTTTATGCTAGTTAGACAATCAGTTTCTGAAATATAGGATTATCATAACTAATTGATTTTAGATAATATCTAAAATTAAGACACTTAGGATAATCAAATTTTAGAAAATCATTCTAAAACCATATTGAGGAAATTTAACTGCTTTCGAAAAAAAAAGAAAAAAAATTGTTTAAATTTTAAAATCCAAAAAGAATGTATTTTTCTTGCTCAATGGTAAGTTGTTCTTTTCCCTATCTCTTGTTCTTTCTTAGTTGTTTTCTTAGTTTCTCTTTCTTAGAAAAAAAAATTGTTTAAATTTTAAAATCCAAAAAAAATTATTTAATTTCGAAAACATAAAAATGGAAATGAGGATAGAATATTTTTCTGATTTGTCAAATTTTGGCTCAGATTTTAATCTGGAAGACATATCATTATGGAATTTTCTTAGGTCATGCTTAGTTTATTAGACGGAATCATGAAATAAAATTTTCTTTAATAGACAGACCTCTGAGTATTCTAATGAGAAAGGATGTTCCTTCTGTTTGATGATAAATGCATGAGATTGTTTAAACCAAAAGGAATTACTGCACCCATTATGAGATCACCTAATTGGAATTTGCTTGGTGAATTAATATGTGATGCTAGTGACCATGTAGTAATGATTATTTCAGGAAATAGGCATGATTAGAACTTCATACAAGTAAGACCTTTTACTGATGCCTAGTAGACCCTTACCACCACTGAAAAAGGGATTACTAGTTATTGCATATGCTTATGATACATTCATGCCATGCCTAGTCTAAACAATAGGTTACACTGATCACTCTGAGATATCTGTGTTAAATAAAACCAATGATGAACCATAGTTGATTAAGTTAGGTTTTATTGTTACTTGAATTTGATATAGAATGAAGGGATAAGAAAAAGGGTTGAAAATCTAGAAAGCAAACCATTTGTCTAGATTAGAAAAACCCCGAGTTAGAGGCTAGTGTAATACTGATAAATGTTTGAATGAAAACTTATTTGCATTGTTTGCTATGTATAATAATTCTCATCTGTGGTTTATTTCAAATTATCTAGTCACTGAATAAGTTCCAAGTGATATGACTTATCAGCAAAAGAAGAAATTCTTTGCTGATTTGAAATATTACTACTGGGCAGTTTCTCTTCTATTCCAAATTTTTGCAGAGCAGTTGATCAGAAGATGTGTCTCAGAAGATGAATGACACAAAATTTTGGAGCATTGTCATCAAGGATCTACAGGAGACCAATTGACTGCTATCAACACTGTCCGGAAAGTGTTGAAAGCAGGATCTTGTTGACCCACCATATTCAAGGACTTTTGTATCTCTGATACAGTCCTGCGATGCTTGCCAAATAACAGGTAACACATCTTCCAGAGATCATCTACCCCAGCGACGTACACAAAATGTTGCAACCATTGATATTAGGGGTATTTCGAATCCTTTTCTCTTTCTTCCTTTGAACATAATTACATCATAGTAGTCGTGGAACACTTTTCAAAATGGCCTTAACCATAGGCATTACCTACTAATGATGTTAAAGTCATGTGCAGATTCTAGTTGTTTTCCCAGATTCAAAGTGCCGATGTCTTAGAAGAAATGTTCAGCCTGTGTATCAAATCTGTGAAGTCTGCTAAGTACCACACTTTAGCAGGGATTGCTATGGGAATGACTGACCATTCCAAAAGAGGTAGGAGTAGGTTACTGCAGAATGCTGCTCCAATGGGAGACACATACAATCCCCGCTAGAGGAATCATACGGGATTTAGCTGAGGAGTAATTCAGAAGCTAGAAACTTTCAGAAGACACCACCACAGCAAAACCCACACTCGCAGAATCAACAGATGAAATATTGGCAACAATTAAAGCCAGACCAGTGCAAGCAAGTGATCTACCAAGTGGTATCGAAGGGTCAAGGGATATAGAAGAATTTGGCGTTGTATCAGGAGCATAGCAGTGGAGGAGCTTGCATCCCCTGCATACCAATCAACTGTGAGAAACTTCCCCGAGGAAGTCTCAAATACTTGGGCCCAGATCTACACTACTGGAGCCTCCTACCACCACGGCTTCGCCAAAGCTTCAGGTATCTTTTCCGCTATTCGAAAATTGCATGCAACACTTTCATTGACATTGGAAGGTAGGCACACCAATCCAAAGAAGTCTCATTCCTAGACACGTTCCTTCTGGACACGTTGCTACGATTACGAGAAACTTTGCAAATGATTCGAGGAAACATTCCTTGGGGCTTGAGTCATTCCTCAAATGGATATGCCACTACCTGGAGCTCAACAATGAAGGATCGGAGCTGACGTCATCCGTTCCAATATCTAGAGCTTGCAGAGTCAAGAACACCTCAACAATAGCACATGGCCAAGGTGAAAAGCCAACAGATCATAGAAGACCCTTCTGCTCGCGACATGAAGGGAGTTTTTCTAACCCTCATACTCCTTTACTTTTATTTTATTTGCTTTGTGTTTTGTTTTGATATCCTTCTTGTTTTGTTGCCTTATTTCCTCTCTTACCCTTAGTCAGTCGAATAAGTGTGGGATATGAGCTATCTGTTTTGTTTTCATTTCTTCTTGTCTTCAAATAAGTGTGGGGTAGTTTAGATATGCATGAACACTGAGGACATTGTCAGACTTAAGTGTGGGGTAGCAGTGCATGGTGCACTGTAGTAGTCTGAGAAAAGTTTTGCATGCTTTTGCTTGTTTTCCCCATATTTTCACACCCTTCCAAAATTTTGCTTGTTTTCCCCATATTTTCACACCCTTCCAAAATTTTTCAAAATTTTTCCATCTTTCAGACTTCTAAATGTAGTATGATTGGTTAAACAATTGCTTATGTCTATGATATGTAGGTAGTATGTTGTGGTTAGTAGGAGATAATTGATAACTATTGCTGAACCTATTGATTAGGAGTAGGGAATTCCTGATAATTAAGCACAACTTAGTCTGGATTAGAGACCTCAACCAATTACCTTTTCAAAACTTAACTAGATAAAATTAGACCAGTTGCAGGATGCATTGGCAATTGGAATGACTAGATGAGACTCTGAGCCAAAAGTGAAAAAGAAAAAAAAGTGAGCTAATTAAAATAGGTAGTTTGCCAACGGCCTTCGCTACTCGAGCACCACTGCTTCGGGGAACTTAAAGCCTGATGCCCTAAGGTCGTGTAGATCTGGGAGTCAACGGAGTGGGACTCGCTACATGGGTAGTTGAAGTTGACGTGTTCTAAACAGACTCAAAATACCCTAGAAAATCTATAAACGAAAGAAATCAATAAATGCTAAATGATAGAATCTGATCACCAAAGCTCAGAACTCAGAAAGTTATCTGTTGTCAGTGTGTCTAGCGATAGGTCGAAGTGTTATCTGGTAATAGTTAAGACAAGAGTTTATTGTGTTGACTATCTGGTCTGGACTAGTACACACTACACATCAGGAAGACCTTATGACTAAGAGAAAAGTTCAACCTAGTTGTTAAGTTACTTTCTGTTCAACCCTAACAAACTACTAGAGACATTTGAGACCTTGTCATAGCAACCAAACCAGTCAGACCTGTGTTAAGAATTGTCTGAAGAATTTTTGGAATAAAAACACGACTAGGAATGCACATACGGTTTAGAATCACTAACTTCAGGTAGACTTTGCTTGAGGACAAGCAAAAAGCTAAGTGTGGGGTTATCTGATACGCGAAAATCGTATCACCTTTTTAACATGTTTTTATATATGATTTAGGATGAAATTGAGGGAAAATTGATCTTAATTGTTTATTATTTACTTAATTTAACAGTTTTTATGATTTTGGAAGTGTCAGGTGAAAAGTAGACGAAAACATCAAATTTTGGGGCAAAAATGCAATTTTTGGAAATGCTGACTTGGTCAAAGGATCAGGACCGGCGTCCCGAATCCGGGACGGGTGTCCCGACTTGGTCAATAGACCAGGACGGGCGTCCCAATCCGGGATGGGCGTCCCGAACCCCCAGATCAAGTCCCACATCAAATGTTTGCTGAAAAAATCACCCCGGGAAGCTACTATAAATACCCTAGGCCTCCAGTAGTTGAAATCATTCCTCTCCACTCGATCTGAGTCATTAAGTGGTTTCCAGTGTACACTTCTCTAGTACACAACTCACTCAGAGACTCAGATCTCAGTTTTCTTTCTTGTTAGTGTTTTGTTTTAGTTTTTGAGAAATAGTCTCAGATCTTAGGCTTCTATAGATAGGTTCGTTTATGGTATTCATAGAATACCCGGGATTTCGTTAGGAGATCCTAAGAGGGCTCTAGGCGTTCCAAGAGTCAGTCCACAGGGCTGGGCTTAAGCCTAGGACGTATGGTAAAGTCCAGCTACTAGGCTGAGGAAGCGTCCTCCGAAAGTTCTGTCGAGCAGAGTCGGGTCAAGCAATACGACATATACAGCAGTACGCTCCATCGGCGAGACTTCGTAAAGGGTGATTTCTTTATGGCATCGGTCTCCCTGTCCCTCTCTTATATGTTGTTATTGTGTTTGTCCAAATAATAGTTCTGAATACCAGATTATGATTGTTATGAATATTTGTTATATATGTTGAAGTTATTATGTTTTTCTAGAAATGGCCACCTGCTTAAATATTCATTATGTCTGCATGTCTAATGCCGTTCTTTTAAAATGAAATTAGGGTTATAGACAATTCCTAACCACGGTCTCTTCATAACTTGTTTAGTTTAACATGCATCAATTAGTATTGGTGTCTGCCATACTAGATAAAATAATCTGCGGAACATCCTGTTGGTTGAAAGTAGTCTAGGTAGGCTGAGTAGAGTGTTATGCCGACGGTTATGAGACGAGCAGTATGATCCCCGAAGTGACATAGGGCGTTCATTGCTGACTTTTATCCGAGCCGTGAGTAGGGCCGTTACCCTTAACGATGGGGCGGTAGCATAGAGACTCAGATGTGGTACACCTTTAGACTCAGAACATAGTTGCAATCCAGGCCAAGACATGTCTAAAATACTCGAATATAGGTCAATCAACGTATAGTAACAGTATAACATAAAATCAGGATCTCATCTATAAAACACTTTTAGGTTTGGTTAGACTTAAACCTAGTGGAGAATGAATCACCCTCTCATCAAAGTTATTGATGAAGATTGCATAACTGGATTATAAGATAAGAGTTAGGAATAAAGGCTAGTTACTACTAAGTCGTTACCACTTCCCTGGGAGTACGATATTTATTTAATAAAATCGTAGATACTTTCCAACATACTAGGTACATGATAGGTACTCTGCCTTAGGTTCTGGCTGATTAAGTGACACCATAGAGACTAAATGTGACAATTAGTCAATCACAGTCCTTAATTATTCATAATCAACATAGGGTAAAATAACACCTATTTAGCATATCGGCTGGAAACCCATCAATATACATGTTTAAATGATATAGTGAAATAATATATTATTTCCAAATTTATAGATAATGGGTTCAAAACAAAAAATATTTATTTATTTTTAATTAAGTTTCAAATAACAAAGGAAGCTCTCTCTCTCTCTCTATATATATAATAGTATATATGTAACTATATATATATATCTATATATATATATATATATATATATATAACAAATTATATATAAAACACTAACAGTAAGAAATATATATATACATCGATATAAAAAAACTATATATATAAAACATTAAGAAATATATATATATGTATAACTATATATATATAACACTAACCATAAATAAATATATATATATATATATATATATATATTGATTAGTTAAAAATCAGTTTGACGCCACGTGTCAATGAAGCGGCGGCGTCTGGTGATCTCTGCAAAAATACAAATGCCGAAGAGGATGTGTGGAAGCTGCAAAAGAGAAAAGTTCGAGACAGAGGGTGAGGGACCTCTAACGAACCCTCCGATGGTAAAGTCAGCAATCTGAAATCTAACTAGAAAGTGACTGAAATTAGCAGAGAATTTGTTGAGTTATCTGGCCTTATCTTTTTATCCTCATGAGGGGGGTATTTATAGGAATAAATGACCTTTAGAAATGGGTGGTGAAGAATCTGACAATTTATCAAATTCTGAAATATCCCACTGTTATAGGGATGTTCTGCGAGATACTTTCTCGTAATATCTTCCGAGTAGATCATTTGGTTAGTAATATCCTTTGGAATCTTTTGGCAGAAACCGACGAACAAGGGTTGTGCGAAGCGAGCCCTACCAGACCTACATACTTCACCATTTACCAGTACTGTCAGGCTTAGTAAGTAAAAACCAAGCGAAGTGGTGGGACCAACTGTCGAAGGTGGAGTCCGACACGTCATCACTCATGTTTTGTCAGCATCAGGGATAACTTATACTTCTCAGTGGCCCCACGTCGAAGTGGAAGAAAACCCTTCTTCAATTTAGACGTAATAAAAGAAATTGCGATGCTGCTGGTTTTAGGCGAACTCATGAGATCCTTGGGCGTGGCGAGAGGTGGAGTGAAAGGGATTATCTCTATATCGATTGGACTCCTTAAGTGATGGCTTTAATGATGTCGTTTTTACTTCTCGAGGTCTAGGTAATGATGGCTACTGTGCCTATAAGTACGAACGCGAAGTTTGGTGTGATAGGTCCCGCTTAGAAACAGGTATAGGTGAGGTATACTCGAAAATCTTCTCCATCTTCTTCACATTTTTCCCTCAATAAATACCAAGTTCCGCCCTTTTATTTGCCTTTTACCTTGCCTCTGATCTTCCTTCTGCAACTGAAACCTCTTCCATCTTTTTCACTTCATTTGAACTTGTCAAGGCATCCATTTACATTTTCCGACAATCCTACAACCGTCATTAGCAGGTAACAGCTATTAACGTGTACCGACTTTCTTTATTATTGCCTTGTATCAAATTCGATTCTAGGTGATAAACGGGATGATGTTCATTGTGTATGTCTTTAGTGGGTTTTTGTTTGGTGTTTTTGTGTGTTTTTCTGGGTTTGGTTTTAAGAGTGTGGCTGATTTTTGGTAAAAACTATAGTTGGGTAGGATAGAATGGTTTCTTTTTCGTAAAGGTTTTCTAGGGGAAATTTTTGGGTTTGAAGATTCTTTGAAGGCGGAGTGAGGGATCATGGAACGACTTAGAACTGATAGGCTTTTTGATCTCAAGTTAACATGTCGAACTCGGAAAACTCCGAAGTCCCTGTCCCCTTAGTCGAAGTTGAGTCTAGCCCCTCAGTATCTACTTCGGTGGATAGACCAGCTAATCTGAATCCCAGCACTTCGAGCGATGAGAGTCGCAGTAGTTCGAGTGATAAGAGTTCAACTGCTGAACCTGGTCAAAACACTCCTGCCGTTCTAGAGATAAATTATGGGATTTTTCAGGTACCAGCCATTCAGTCCTCAACTGGCGGCGCTCTCAAGGACTCCACCGTCCTTGTAGTCGCACCTATAATTAGGAACCTAGCCACGATCAGGCCCCTCCATGGGGAGGGCTCTGACTTTGAGGACATTGAAGATCTCCCAACTACCAAAAGACAAATATCGGGGGACTTCGCCCTGAAAACCAATACCATTAGTCTTGAGTTCCTTGTGCTGTCATTAGAAATTGATCGAAGTAGGTTTAGAATCTTTAGAGTGAAGTCATGCAGGGTCATGACTGACTCTTATATCCATATTCCCTTTGATCACTTTGATTCTGATCTCGCCCTACCCTTAGATCCTGCATTCTATGACTTTTTAAATTTGGTAAAGTGTCAACCTGCCCATGTCCACCCGAATGGAGTTCGGTACTTCGTTGCATTGACCATTTTATGTAGGAGAATAGGAATAGAAATTTTAGACTTGATCTTGAGAACCTTTTTTATCGTTCTTCGAATGAATAATCTTACCTTGTCCCTTAGACCACGCCCAAGTAGGGTTACCCTTTTTGAACCTTCTCCCAATAACGTCAGCCAGCGGAGAGAGCGCTAGATATGCGTGGAGTCCAGATTGGGCTTCCTATTTTACCCAAAGTGCAAAACAATTCGTACATGGCCGCCCGTTAGGAAAAACACCCAGTATTCTAACTCTGATAGGAAATTCTTAGATTATGTCCGGAGTGAATTAGGTGACAACCCGCTAACCCAAGCCAAAGTCTTCCCCATTAGCGAACTTATTGCGAATGAGAGTTGTTACCCTTGCGGAATTAGTGGACAGTCGATAGACGCCTGCTAGAGAAAGCTAGGTTTGGAGGACAATAACGAATACCAAGTGTGGAGATTACACCCGGGGAGGGTGTTCTTTGATGAGTGTCCGAAGTGCACCAATCTAGAGAGTGTGGGTTGTCCTGTGCCAAAGGGTAGATTAGGCTGTAAAAGATTTTTACCAAGTATCTGTACTTCGATCTTTATCTTGTTGGCTAACTTTGCTTTTCTTGTTTTTTTTTTATTTTTGACAGATATACCAATGAATTTTGCTGAATGCCATGAAGCAGAGAGGCGTGCTCGGGGTTCTACCTTCCGGGCGGTAGGTCTTACTCCAGCAAGAGCTGTTGATTGCGCCTCCATTTTTGCTGTGGCTGGAACTTCGTCTGAGGGTACCGCTTCCCCCTCTAAAATTCCTCAAGTCCAAATAAGCCGAACTCCTCCACCATTAAGACCGGTCGATCGCTTAAAAGGCAAAGAACCAATTGTCACTGATACGCGAAAATCATATACCTTTTTTAGCATGTTTTTATGTATAATTTAGGGTGAAATTGATAGGAAATCGATCTTAATTGATTGTTATTTACTCAATTTCACAGTTTTTATGATTTTGGAAGTGTCAGGTGAAAAGTAGACGAAAACAGCAAATTTTGGGGTAAAAATGCAACTTTTGGAAATGTTGACTTGGTCAACGGTCCGGGACGGGCGTCCCGACCCAGTCAGACCACCAGGACGGGCGTCCCAATCCAGGACGGGTGTCCCGAAGCGCCAGAATTTGTCCCATATCGAATTTTTTGGAATTTTTCACTCCAGAAAGCTGCTATAAATACCCCAGGCCTCCAGGAGTTGAAATCATTCCTCTCCACTCGATCTGAGTCATTCAGAGACTTCCAGTGTACAATTATCGAGTACACAAGTCACTGAGAGACTCGGGTTTCAGTTTCAGTTTTCTTTCTTTCTTTAGTGTTGAGTTTTCTTAGTTTTTGAGAAATAGTCTCAGATCTTAGGCCTCGATAGATAGGTTCGTTTTTGGTATTCATAGAATACCGGGATTTCGTTAGAAGATCCTAAGAGAGAGATAGGGTGCGTGTTCTTAGTCAGATTAGGGAAATTTGCTTAAGCCCGGGATGTAAGGTAAAGCAATTGCTACTAGGTCTAAGGAGCGTTCTCCGAAGGCTCTACCGAGCAGAGTAGGATCGAGCAGTCAGGAGCATACAGGAGCTGCAGCGCCGGCTAGACCTGCATAGAGTGGTGATTACTTTATGATAGTGTGTCCCCTAGACGAGGTTCTGTATGTTTACGAATTGTTTTATCTAAATATTAATTTGAATATCAGATTACGATTCTTATGAATATCTGTTTTATATGCTGAAGTTATTATGATTTTCCGAAAATGGCCACCTGCTTAAATATTCATTATGTCTGCATGTCTAATGCCGTTCTTTTAAACTGAAATTAGGGTTATAGACAATTCCTAACCACGGTCTATTCATAACCTGTTTAGTTTAACAGGCATCAATTAGTATTGGTGTCTGCCATACTAGATAAAATAATCTGCGGAACACCCTTGGTTGAAAGTAGTCTAGGTAGGCTGAGTAGAGTGTTATGCTGGCGGTTATGAGACGAGCAGCATGATACCGAAGTGACATAGGGTACCGTTCATTGCTGACTTTAGTCCGAGCCGTGAGTAGGGCCGTTACCCTTAACGATGGGGCGGTAGCGCAGAAACTCAGATGTGGTAGCCTTTAGACACATAACATAGTTGCAATCCAGGCCAGGACATGTCTAAAATACTCGAATATAGGTCAATCAACATGTAGGAACAATATAACATAGAATCAGGACATTATCTATAAAACACTTTTAGGCTTAATTAAACTTAAACCTAGTGGAGAATGGATCACCCTCTCATCAAAGTTATTGATGAAGATTGCATAACTGGATCATAAGATAGGAGTTAGGATAAAAGGCTAGTTACTACTAAGTCGTTGCCACTTCCTTGGGAGTACGATATTTAACTTAAAATAATCGTAGATACTTTCCAACAGACTAGCTACACGATAGGTACTCTGCCTTAGGTTCTGATTGATTAAGTGACAATAATTGAATGCTAAGTGACAGTTAGTAAGACTCAGTCCTTAATTACTCATAATCGACATAGGTAAATAAAGCCTATCTTTTAGCATACCAATCGGAACGCATCAGATTTTTGGCGCCGTTGTCGGGGAAATATCATAATGAATTTAGGATTCCTGATCAAAATTCTAGAGACTTATGATAGGTAACGGTAGTAACCTAGACCTTAACCCAACACTTCTCTTATACTAGTTAGACAATCAGTTTCCAAAATATAGGATTATCATAACTAATTAATTTTAGATATTATCTGGAATTAAGACACTTAGGAAAATCAAATTTTAGAAAATCATTCTAGAACCATATTGAGGAAATTTAACTGCTTTCGAAAAAAAAAGGAAAAACTTTTTTTAAAAAAATTCAAAACTCGAAAAAAATTGTATTTTTCTTGCTCAATGGTAAGTTGTTCTTTTCCCTATCTCTTGTTTTTTTTTTTGCTCTTTTTCGTGTTTTTCTTCCTTTATTTAATTTCGAAGAAATAAAAATAGAAATGAGGATAAAATACATTTTCTTCTGAGTTGTAAAATGTTGGCTTAGATTTTTATCGGGAAGAAACTCTATTTTAGAATTTTCTTAGAGTCATGCCGGCCTTATTAGGATGAGTTATGAAATAGTTTTTCCTTAATAGCTAGACCTTTGAATGTTCTATTGAAAAAAAAGGGATGTTCCTTTTGTTATGTTGATAATTGCATGAGATCTTTTAAACCAAAAGGAATTACTGCACCCATTAGGGCATCACCTGATTGAAATCTGCTTTTTGAATGAATATGTGATGTAATGATGTAGTAAGAATTGTTTTAGGACAGAAAGATGATAAGAAAGTTCATGCATGATAAATTCCGATCTTATCTAGTCTTGTCTAGAAACAATAGGTGACACTGATCACTCCAAGATATCTGTGTTCAATAAAACTAATGCTGAACCATACTTGATTAAGTTAAGTTTTATTGTTACTTGAACTTGATATAGAATAAAGGGATAAGAAAAAGGGTTGAAAATCTAGAAAGCAAACCATTGGTCTAGATTAGAAAACCCCGAGTTAGAGGCTAGTGTAATACTGATAAAGTTTTGGATGAAAACTTATTTGCATTGTTTGCTATGTATAATAATTCTAATCTGTGGTTTATTTCAAATTATCTAGTCACTGAATAAGTTCCAAGTGATATGACTTATCAGCAAAAGAAGAAATTCTTTGCTGATTTGAAATATTACTACTGGGCAGTTTCTCTTCTATTTCAAATTTTTGGCAGATCTGGTGATCAGAAGACGTGTCTCGAAAGACGAAGGCCGCAAAAGTTTGGAGCATTGTCATCAAGGATCTACATGAGACCAATTGACTGCTATCAACACTGTCCGGAAAGTGTTGAAAGTAGGATCTTGTTGACCCACCATATTCAAGGACTTTTGTATCTCTGATACAGTCCTGCAATGCTTGCCAAATAACTGGTAACACATCTTCCAGAGATCGTCTACACCAACGACGTACACAGAATGTTGCAACCGTTGATATCAGGGGTATTTCGAATCCTTTTCTCTTTCTTCCTTTGAACATAATTACATCATAGTAGTCGTGGAACACTTTTCAAAATGGCCTGAACCACAGGCATTACCTACTAATGATGTTAAAGTCATGTGTAGATTCTAGTTGTTTTCTAGATTCAGAGTGTCAATGTTTTAGGAAGAAATGTTGAGCCTGTGTATCAAATCTGTGAAGTCTGCTAAGTACCACACTTTAGCAGGGATTGCTATGGGAATGACTGACCATTCCAAAAGAGGTTGGAGCAGGTTACTGCAGAATGCTGCTCCAATGGGAGACGCATACAATCCCCGCTAGAGGAATCATACAGGATTTAGCTGAGGAGTAATTCGGAAGCTGGAAACTTTCAGAAGACACCACCACATCAAAACCCACACTCGCAGAATCAATAGATGAGATACTGGCAACAATTAAAGCCAGACCAGTGCAAGCAAGTGATATACCAAGTGGTATCGAACGGTCGAAGGATATAGAGGAATTTGGCATTGTGTCGGGAGCATAGCAATGGAGGAGCTTGCATTCCCTGCATACCAATCAGCTGTGAGAAACTTCCCGAGGAAGTCTCAAATACTTGGGCCCAGATCTACACAACTGGATCCCCTACCACCACAGCTTTGCCAAAACTTCAAGTATCTTTTCTTCCATTCGATACTTGCATGCCATACCTTCACTAACATTGGCAGGTAGGCACACCAAACCAAAGAAGTCTCATTCCTAGATACGTTCCTTCTGGACACGTTGCTACGATTACGAGAAACTTTGCAGATGATTCGAGGAAATAGTCCTTGGGGCTTGAGTCATTCATCAAATGGACATGCCACTACCTAGAGCTCGACAATGAAGGATCGGAGCTGGCGTCATCCGTTCCAGTATCTAGAGCTTGCAGAGTCAGAAACACCTCAGCAATAGCACATGGCTAAGGTGAAGAGCCAATTGACAAATCAGAGAAGACCCTTCTGCTCGCGACATGAAGGGAGTTTTTCTAATCCTCATATTCCTTTTATTTTATTTGTTTTGTGTTCTGTTTTGCTATCCTTCTTGTTTTGTTGCTTTATTTTCTCTCTTACCCTTAGTTAGTCAAATAAGTGTGGGGTAAGAGTTTTCTAATTTATTTTCTATTTTGTTTTCATTTCTTCTTGTTTGCAAATAAGTGTGGGGTAGTTTAGCTATGCATGAACACTGAGGACAGTGTCAGACTTAAGTGTGGGGTAGCAGTGCACGGTGCACTGTAGCAGTTGACAAAATTTTTGCATGATTTTGCTTGTTTTCCCCGTATTTTCACACCCTTCCAAAACTTTTTCAAATTTTTTCATTCTTTCAGACATCTAAATGCAGTATGATTGGTTAAACAATTGCTTATGTCTATGATATGTAGGAAGTGTGTTGTGGTTAGTAGGAGATAATTGATAACTATTGTTGAACCCATTAATTAGAAGTAGGGAATTCCTGATAATTGAGCACAACTTAGTCTGGATTAGAGACCTCAACCAATTACCTTTTCAAACCTTAACTAGATAAAATTAGACCAGTTGCAGGATGCATTGACAATTGGAATGACTAGATGAGACTCTGAGCCAAAAGTGAAAAAGAAAAAAAAAGTGAGCTAATTAAAATAGGGTAGTTTGCCAGGGGCCTTCGCTACTCGAGCACCACTCCTTCGGGGAACTTAAAGCCTGATGCCCTAAGGTCGTGTAGATCTGGGAGTCATCGGAGTGGGACTCGCTACATGGGTAGTTGAAGTTGACGTGTTCTAAGCAGACTCAAAATACCCTAGAAAATCTATAAACGAAAGGAATCAATAAATGCTAAATGATAGAATCTGATCACCAAAGCTCAGAACTCATAAAGTTATCTGTTGTTAGTGTGTCTAGCGATAGGTCGAAGTGTTATCTGGTAATAGTTAAGACAAGAGTTTATTGTGTTGACTATCTGGTCTGGACTAGTATACACACTACACATCAGGAAGACCTTATGACTAAGAGAAGAGTTCAACCTAGTTGTTAAATTATTTTCTGCTCAATCCTAACAATCTACTAAAGACATTTGAGACCTTGTCATAGCAACCTAACCAGTCAGACCTGTGTTAAGAATTATCTGAATAATTTTTGGAATAAAAACATGACTAGAAATTTAAGTGACTGCACATATGATTTAGAATCACTAACTTCAGGTAGACTTTGCTTGAGGACAAGCAAAAAGCTAAGTGTGGGGTTATCTGATACGCGAAAATCATATACCTTTTTTAGCATGTTTTTATGTATGATTTAGGGTGAAATTGATAGGAAATCGATCTTAATTGATTGTTATTTACTCAATTTCACAGTTTTTATGATTTTGGAAATGTCAGGTGAAAAGTAGACGAAAACAGCAAATTTTGGGGTAAAAATGCAATTTTTGGAAATGTTGACTTGGTCAACGGTTCGGGACGGGCGTCCCAATCCAGGACGGGCGTCCCGAAGCGCCAGAATTTGTCCCATATTGAATTTTTTGGAATTTTTCACTCCAGAAAGCTGCTATAAATACCCCAAGCCTCCAAGAGTTGAAATCATTCCTCTCCACTCGATCTGAGTCATTCAGAGACTTCCAGTGTACAATTATCGATTACACAAGTCACTGAGAGACTCGGGTTTCAGTTTCAGTTTTCTTTCTTTCTTTAGTGTTTCGTTTTCTTAGTTTCTGAGAAATAGTCTCAGATCTTAGGTCTCGATAGATAGGTTCGTTTTTAGTATTCATAGAATACCGGGATTTCGTTAGAAGATCCTAAGAGAGAGATAGGGTGCGTGTTCTTAGCCAGATTAGGGCAATTTGCTTAAGCCCGGGATGTAAGGTAAAGCAATTGCTACTAGGTCTAAGGAGCGTTCTCCGAAGGCTCTGCCGAGCAAAGTAGGATCGAGCAGTCAGGAGCATACAGGAGTTGCAGCGCCGGCTGGACCTGCATAGAGTGGTGATTACTTTATGACAGTGGGTCCCCTAGACGAGGTTCTGTATGTTTACGAATTATTTTATCTAAATATTAATTTGAATATCAGATTACGATTCTTATTAATATCTGTTTTATATGCTGAAGTTATTATAATTTTCCGGAAATGGCCACCTGCTTAAATATTCATTATGTCTGCATGTCTAATGTCGTTCTTTTAAACTGAAATTATGGTTATAGACAATTCCTAACCACGGTCTATTCATAACCTGTTTAGTTTAACAGGCATCAATTAGTATTGGTGTCTGCCATACTAGATAAAATAATCTGCGGAACACCCTGTTGGTTGAAAGTAGTCTAGGTAGGCTGAGTAGAGTGTTATGCCAGCGGTTATGAGACGAGCAGCATGATACCGAAGTGACATAGGGTACCGTTCATTGCTGACTTTAGTCCGAGCCATGAGTAGGGCCGTTACCCTTAACGATGGGGTGGTAGCGCAGAAACTCAGATGTGGTAGCCTTTAGACACAGAACATAGTTGCAATCCAGGCCAACACATGTCTAAAATACTCGAATATAGGTCAATCAACATGTAGGAACAGTATAACATAGAATCAGGACATTATCTATAAAACACTTTTAGGCTTAATTAAACTTAAACCTAGTGGAGAATGGATCACCCTCTCATCAAAGTTATTGATGAAGATTGCATAACTGGATCATAAGATAGGAGTTAGGATAAAAGGCTAGTTACTACTAAGCCGTTGCCACTTCCCTAGGAGTACGATATTTAACTTAATAAAATCGTAGATACTTTCCAACAGACTAGCTACACGATAGGTACTCTGCCTTAGGTTCTGATTGATTAAGTGACAATAATTGAATGCTAAGTGACAGTTAGTAAGACTCAGTCCTTAATTACTCATAATCGACATAGGTAAATAAAGCCTATCTTTTAGCATACCAATCGGAACGCATCAGTCACCCCCTCGAAGATGGCCTATGATAGGAATGAGTTGGAGCTGCCAAGGAAAAGACTTTCCCAAGGTTTTAGGTTGATCTACTCCGCGGAGTTGAGGGACGTGGCTCCAGCAACATCTCCAGCCTTGGCACTTCGTGCCTCTCGGGGAGGAGGCTCTTCGGGGTCTTCTTCCTTTCCTTGGACGAGGGAAGGTTTCAAACTTCCGGAGTCCAGGAGGGACTTGGAAGGTCTTGCCCAGGAGATTCATTGGGCTTCCCCACCCCTATCCAACTTGCAATTGTCGAACTCCCGGGTGGGGAGATTTTTTGGCAAGACCGTGCTGTACACGTTGATGGTCCATGACCTATCCCAAAACCTCCGTCGCGCTTCGATAGGGGTAGATAACACTATGGGGCACATTGTAGCCCATTTATCACAGGTAAATTTAATTAGGGCACAATGTTTTCTTTAGAAACATATTTCTAACTTCGCCCTCCGTGTAATTTTCTTTAGGTCGGTGCTTACATTGGCCACCTCGGTATGATGGTTGCCTCAGCGAACACTTCATGAGTCATGCAGCTGAATCTGGAGAAGAAGTGTGCTAATTTAGAGGGTCAGCTATCAGCGAAGAACAAAGCCCTCGACTCCACCAAAGATAAGCTTCAAACTGTGGAGGAGAATGTGGCCTTGGTCGTTGCTAAAAAGGACAAATAGTCCTCAGATCTGATGTCTTTTCAAAAGGCAAATGAGGATCTCAAGGCTAAGTTGCGCGACTTCGAATGGCGGCTAAAGGAGGCGGAGTCGAGGTGTTTATCAGACGCCAAGGTTGTCTATTACGAATTTGGAGATTATACTGCCAATGTGGTGGATATATTTTGAAGTTCCCCAGCATTCGAGGAAGAACTTTACTCGAGATGCAGTAGTTTCTATGAAAGGGGATGTGCGCACGTACTTCGCCAGTTCCACCACCTTATTTCAGACAAAGTATTAATGTGCAGGGTATTTGAGGGTTCATATGCCAACCTCGACTTTAGGAGTGGCTGTGACTTCGTCCTGTTCATGGATTGTGAATTGGTAGAGATCGTTGCTGCTGATCAGAAGGCGGGTAGGCAATGGATTCTACCAGCACCAGTACACCATGACTTGGCTAAAATGTGCGATCAATTCAGGGGGCAACTAGAGGAGTCTGAAGCTATTCAAGTGGAACCTACGCAGAATGCTGACCCTACTCCGAAGATTGAGCCCACCGAGGACGATAGACCCACCTTGGTAGTGGAGGAGATAGTTTTGATAGGTGAGGGAGATACTTTGGTTGAAGTTGCCCCTCCTTCAGCCGAAGCTCCTCCTACCGTGTAGTAGAGTAGGATTTTTTTAATATAAATCTATTTTTGTAACTTTGTTCTAGTTTCTTATGCATTCCATACTTGTATGTCTTCGCAAAAAAGGTTCTAAACATATGCCAAAACAAAACCTTTTGTGAATCCACCTAATTTGCAGTACTTCCCCATTTTGCTTGAAATTGGACTCTGGAACGAAGTAAAAATATTAATTCCATGATTAACTTGAAATTAATAAATTTGACGGTTTATTCAAAACTGAACTCCAACATTGACTCGAAGTAAGGATGGATTCCATGGTTGACTTGAAATTTGTGACTTCCAATGGAAACTTTGTATGATGGGAGTGCGAGTTTGGCTGGAGATATAGCTTCTGATCCGAACACCAAGGCGTATGTTGTTTCTCCTATGGGGCCCCTAGCCGAAGTGCAGACTGCCCAGAGTGTTTTCGGGAGTTCATCGACCCATTTATTAGATTTCCCTTCTAAATTCTTTTTTAATGCTGTGAGAACTAACTTGTTTGATACTTCTGCTTGTCCATTTCCCTAGGGGTGTGCAACAGATGACTTCCAATGCTTGATTCCTAGATGGGTACATTCTGTTGTGAATTTAGTAGAGAACTGAGTACCATGGTCGGTTACGACGACTCGCGGTACTCCATACCTGCATAATACAAAATCGTGTAGAAAATTAAGCGTATTTTCCTCCATAGGGGCTGCCAGTGACTTCGCCTCTATCCATTTGGAGAAGTAGTCTACGTCCACAATTAAATACTCGCTTCCTCTTGATTTGGGAAATTTGCCCATGAGGTCAATTTCACACATGTTAAAAGGTCATACAGCTAGAACAGGTGTCTAAGGGGTGGATGGTAGTCGAGATATCTTGCCAAAGTTTTGGCATACCTTACAATGTGTAACAAAGCTCTCTGCATCTTTCTGTTGCGTCATCCAGTAAAAGCCCTCATTTATCACTTTCTCTGCCAGGGGTCTTGATCCTGGATGACCACCACATATCCCCTCATGTAATTCTTCCAATATCGCTTGAGTAAGAGCGGGTGGGTTGCAGCAGAGTAGGGGCCTTGAGAACGAGCATCGGTACAAAATATTGTCGACTACTGTATACTGACTTACGCGCTTGTGAATTTGCCTTGCTTTGTTTTTGTCCTTGGGTAAAACGTCTAAGGATATGAAATTTATCAACTCATTGATCCATGTGGGAGAATCAGTGGTCGATTGTTGTAATGGTAGAATAGGCTCTAGAGTGGATAGCATTTCTACTGTCACTCCCAAATCATTGGGGGATTCTCCCAAGGCTATCTTGGCCAGTCTGTCTGCCGCTTCGTTGAGACTCCGGTCCACCTTTCCCAGCGTGAAATGACGGAATTGGGTAGCTAACTTGTTAACTTTCTCCGCGTAGCTCTTTAAGTTATTGGAGTTCACAGCATACTCGTGGTTTACTTGTCCGACGATAACCTGGGAGTCACTGAAGACTTCTAGGACTTCTATGCCAGTATCCAAAGCCCATTGCATGCCAATGATGAGGGCTTCGTATTCGACCTGGTTATTGGACAAAGTATAACCGAGCCTTATACTTCGGACTCCCTCATACTGCCCGGACGGAGACTTCACTGTAATTCCTACTCAGGAGCCTTTGGCATTGACCGCCCCGTCTACTATCATTGTCCAAACATTCTCCCTCGTAGATGCAGGAACTAACTCCTCGGAGGGAAGTGCCTCCGAGAAAGAGAGCTCGGCCAGAAAATCTAACAGAGCTTGAGCCTAGATCGCTGTACGTGATGCAAACTTAAGGTTGAAACCGCATAGCTCGATGGACCATCAAAGCATCCTTCCAGATTGATCCTGCTTGTGAAAAACCTGCTTTAGTGGGTGATTGGTGTATATGATGACCGTGTGTGATTCGAAGTACGCGCGAAGTTTATGTGTGCTAATGACCAGTGCGTATGCCAATTTTTCGATGTATGAATATCGTATCTCGGCATCTCGCAAGACTCGGCTGACAAAGTAAATCGGCAGCTACCTATCTTCTGAATCCCTTACTGTAACCAATGCTACTACTTGTTGTGAGAAAGATAGATACATATACAGCACTTTGCCCGATGCTAAGGCGCTCAACAAGGGCAACTTCGCCAAGTAATCCTTTAAATCTTCCCAAGCCTTCGGACATTCTTTACTCCCCAAGAATGTCTTCCGTGAAGTTTTTAGGGCTTTGAAGAATGGTATACACCTTTCTGTAGATTTCGATATAAATCTTCCCAATGTGGTTATGCATCCATTTAACCTTTGGATATCCTTTGGATATCCTTGATGCAGCGGAGCTCAATGAGTGCTAATACAACATCGACCTTATAGGGGTTGGCCTCGATGCTTCGCTCTGACATCATGAACCCTAAAAACTTACCAAACATAACCCCGAATGTGCACTTTGATGGATTGAGCATCAGTTTGGATTGAGCATCGGTTTGGATTGAGCATCGGTCTGTACCCCGAATGTGAATGTCTCCTTTAGATCCTTTAAGTGGGAACTTCTGCGCTTGGTCTTGACGACCATGTCATCCACATATGTTTCTATGTTCTTACCATTCTGCCGTTGTAAGATCTTGTTCATCATTCTTTGGTAGGTTGCTCCGGAATTCTTCAGTTTGAATGACATTACATTGTAGCAGTAAGTTCCTCCAGCCGCTCGAAAAGATGTGTGGATCTGATCATGTGGCCTTATGCTGTTTGGTGATATCTTGAAAAGGCATCCATGAAACTGAGGAACTCATATCCTGATGTGGAATCTATAAGGGCATTAATGCAGGGAAGTGGGTAACAATCCTTTGGGCAGGCCTTGTTTAGATCTGTGTAACCTACACACATCCTCCATTTCCCGTTCAATTTCTTTACCATTACGACATTCGCTAACCATGAAGGGTAGTCTATCTCCCGTATGAAGGTAGATTTCAATAACTTCTGGACCTCACTGTGCATCCCCTTGATCTTGTCTTCGCTGAACTATCGTGGTTTTTGTTTAATAGGTTTAAATGTAGGGTCGATATTGAGTTTGTGTTCTGCGACGTCAGGTGATATTCCCAGCATATCTTCGGTGCACCAAGCAAAATTGTGGAGGTGATCAGAAAGAAAAAGGATCATGTCCTTCCTCATGGATGCCGGCATTTCACTTCCTATACAGATTTTTTGATCAGGATAATTTGGGTGAATTGCGACCTCGTCATGCTCCCTTGACTCCGTCTCGACGCTGTCAGTGGGATGGCTCGCTTCAGCTGAAGCTGTGCTTGCTCTTGCCTCTTTGACTATCAAAATTGACCCGACTATTGTAGGCGACGAAACAACTCTATGTTGCTTCCGAGATCTGAAGATGCGAGCTAGGAGGCTCTTGGGGCTGCTTTTGATGCAGCCAATCCCATTCCTCATCGTGAACCGTACTTGTTGATGCGAAGTTGATATGACTA